>JASVEL010009590.1:0-123314 GCA_032618575.1 Nicotiana noctiflora | reverse complement strand
GACACCGACATGGCTTGATAACGAAAAAGGCAAGATATTCGTGATTGGTCGAGAATTGTAGCGTGAAAACTCGAAATGGATCGATCTGCAACGGTTAATTAGATGTTAATATGATTTCCTACTATAATTAGAAGTGTACATTATTTAGGACTCCTCCATTATATAAAGAGAGATCTCATTCATTTGTAAGCATCATTGTCCACTAATAAGAATATATACATTCATTATTTTCCTGCTATTTCACTTACTGTTCACTAGAGTTACTTTATCATTTGCTATTCTTATTATCACACTCCGAGACTACCACAAGTCAAGGCTGAGATTTGGGTAGCGTACTGTTTTGATTTATTTTGTTCTCTAATTTATCTATTTAATTCCTTGTTTACCAATTGGTGTTGGATTGAATCACATATCCTTAAAATCACAATACATGTTTAATTGTTACTTGAATTTTCGGATAAACAAAGCTGAAAGAAGTTATAAAGATTTTTTAAAAAAACTTAATAATAAGGAGAAAGAATGTGTGACAACAATTAACAATTAACTTAACAGAAGGAAGGTCAAATTATAACATGTAAAAATTTGTAGAGTATTGTCTAAATGCGTGAAAACAATGATCATTGCTCGATTTTATCAATTTATTTTGCATAATAATAATTGGTGGAAGCTGCTTACAGTACAATATATATGATTTAGTTTACAAGATAGCAGCTTATTGGTTTTGACTCAATTACATCTTTATCCTATGATACAAGATTAGACAAGTTTACCAACAAAACCTACAAGGTTTCCCTATTACTCACACCATTCTACAAATTCTATGTAAATAGCCTTCCTTGAATACACCGACTTTAATAAGAACAAGGTCCTTAAAGGGCAAAAACTTGCTTCTATACAACATGAAATTCCTTCATCAATCAAGAATGTCCCTCCTTTATAAATGCTCATAACTAGTTCCAGATACATGTCTTTTACGGTTGATAGAAAACAATCCTGCAATTTATGTGTAAAAAAAAGGTTAAAATCACGCAAAGGCAAAACGATTGTACTCGCTTAATGCTCAAGAAAGAAGGTCATTGTCCTTTGAAATGAGGTGAAATGATCTGAATTCTGCTTATAGTGTGCAGTATGGTATTGCCAAGCCTTAAAGTTTATATAACTTAAGTTACCAGTTTCAAAAAAAAAGTTCATATAACTTGTTATATGAATCATAAATTAGGCTGTTTAAAGTTTTTGATGTTAAAACATAGCAATGCCAATAATTTATAGTCAACGTTATGAAAAAGTCCCTGCGGGGAACCAGCCGGGAGGGGGAGGGTGTCAGAATGGTCTAGTCGATGCTGGATGCAAATACCTCTAGAATAAGTCCGTTGGATGATCTAGTACCCCATCATCATTCCAGTCAATTTCCTTGGTGCCTGATTCTTTTCCAATTATCTGAAGGGGTGCTTCTAGTGGTGGTGGAGTCTGTAGCCAAAGAACAGACATAACATATGCAACCACATAGTTAGGAAACATAAAGTTCTGATAATGTTGTGAAAACTTGGAGAAAAGCTTGAATTCAATTGAAATTTACAGCCATTTGTTAGAAGGTAAGAAGATTTTACTACCATGCAGCGAATTAGTGGCCAATTAATTCCACGGAAGAAAGGATGATCTTTGATCTCACTTGCACCGCCATTTGATCCTAAACGGCTGGCTGGATCTCTATTTAGCAAAGCATGGATCAACTGTCTAGCTGCAAGGCTTACCTGCAACTCATAGATATAAAGATGCTTTCATTTGTTTCTAATCAGAGTTTCTTTCAATTCTTTCCCAGAAACAAACCTTAAAGTAATCTCGTTTTTTATGAAATAATCTCACTTAATTTGCAAATGTAAATTTTGAGTGAAATCCCATTGACTACCGTAATAACAACACAACTATGCCTCAATTGAAAACTAGTTGGGATTTGTTACATAAATTATATTATATCCATTCCGTTCTGGTTTTTTGACCTGTTTCATTTTAATAACTGAGCTCTGATGGTAAGCAACCCCCACTTCCAACCGAGAGGTTGTGAGTTCGAGTCTCCCAAGAGCAAGGTGAGAAGTTCTTGGAGGGAAGGATGCCGGGGGTCTATTTTGGAAACAGCCTCTCTACTCCACGGTAGGGGTAAGGTCTGCGTACACACTACCCTCCCTAGACCCCACTAAGTGGGATTATACTGGGTTGTTGTTGTTGTTGTTTCATTTTAATAACTATCAATTTGTCTTTAACAGTAAATGTTCTCCACATATTACACTATATCCCTAAACTGGCATACAAATCTTAGTACAAACCAAAAGACTCTTGGCAAACTGTAAGTGCACTAATGCCGCCAACATGACTAAGCCTTTCGACTAGTTGGTATTGTCTCCATGTATATATTGCTTCAATTTTGTTTCTAGTCTTCGCTAATTCAGCATAGATTTGGAGAGATATATGCCTACCTTCTTGTTTTTTTGCGTCTTCAATCTTCATATGGTCACACCTACAGTACAGTGTAGTTGGAGGTCTACACAAGACATAGTAAAATACTTTCCAATCATCTTCTTGCTGTATTCTCTATATGTGCTACTTTTACTTTCTGTCAAAATGTGATCATGTTTAATATTGTATTATTGCATCCATCTTTATATCAACATTTCTGCGACACTCATCTTTGTTATATATTTGAAGGCCGCAAAGGCCTAACATTCACTCCCATAGTTACTTTGTAAGTCCCTCAACTGTTCACTTTGACATCTTCCAATCACATAGCAATGACATAGTTTTACTTATATGTGTTGCATCTTCATACGTTTCTCCTGGAACACTAAACCAAAATATATGAATTGCTTCATTTAGGCACCATAGTCCCGTCTAATCTTACTTCAGCTTCATTTTTCTTATGGACACTAAACTGGACGTGTGTATATTCTCTTCTACTTATCCTAATATTCAATGACTCTCTATAGTTCAATCTATTGGTTGACTCCTCGCAAGTATCGTCAACTAACACAAAATCATTTGCGAACAACCTTCACCAAGAACCTCTCTTGTACACTAATGGTTAGCTCATCGAACATTTCCCACAGAAGAATAAAAGGAAAGCAGGAAAAATGACATAAGAGCGCCTTAAATATTATACATGGTCAAAACAATGTAAATTTACCGGAATGCTGCTAGGGAAGGTGAGGTCCTTGTTTAGGATGTTGGCAAATGTCTTCTGCCTATTCTTTCCTCTAAATGGTGTGCGCCCATAGAGCATCTCATAAAGCAAGATTCCTGAACACCAAACAGAAGAATTTACGCAAGAAGAAGCGCATGAAGCAAAATAAATCATCTCTAATATCAGTAAGAGAAAATCAACCAGGAAAAAATTTCCCTGCCAATGTTGATTATTGTCAGATGTATCCATTGAATATCATCCAAAAGAACAACTCCTCAAGAAACTGAGCAACTATCCTTTTGGTTCATTGCAGAAACTTGACCTATTTCCTAAAATAGCTAAACTTTCCTCCCTCCACAATTCAAACTGAAATACCCTACTATTTCCTATTCAAAGATCTTGCTCTTAAATTCCATGCAGCTGAAACATGGTCATCTTTAATGGGACGGGTGGCAAACTATGTTTGAGTTTTTGCCCTCCTTAAAGTACATGTAGGGATGGGCCAACTGGAAAAAAGTTACCTGATTGGGAAACCGAGAATAAGTTTGATTTAATTTCTCTTAGAAAACCGTGTCTACTCTTGTACTATAGGTTTTTTCTACAGCAAAAAGAACTATAGGTTTCACCAGATTCATCTAAGAAACAATCACACCCCATGCTGAAGATAAATATTCCTAGTGGAAAAGATTTTCAGCTAATCAGCTAATAAGACTTAAAGGTTTGAAGCTTGGCGCTGAAATTACGCGAAAAGGAGATGAAAAATAGCTTCAGAATATGCATGATTTCTGGAGTGATTTTCACAAATATTGCCCTGTATGTTTTGTTTCAAGAACATCTAAAGCACCATTAAAAATAAAACTGCACTAAATAATTTAATGGACTGAACGAAAAGTCACGAATTTGTTTCTTGCGCACCTAAAGCCCACCAATCAATTGCACTACTGTGACCAGCTCCTGTGATGATTTCCTGAAATCAAGTCATTTAAAAATACATCAGGCAATTATAATTATCTCTCGCTGGTAGAGTGAGTTGGAATAGATTCACTGCTTCACTTATCACCAACAAACAGGAAAATGGAAAAGTCAATTCAGTGATCCGCTTCAAATGTAAACCACAAGGAAGAACTCCTAAGCGCTAATAAATTTCTACGGATAATATTTTGTTTCAGAGAAGCAAAGAAAGAAACTGTTAAGTGTAAACATATCTTTAGGAAAAAATATTATGAGAACTAAGAACCAAGAAGCAATTATATAGTATAGTAAATTGCTAAGCAGCTTAATTTTGCAATCGCTATGTGATTAGAAACAGAAAAGAGATAGCTGCTTATACATAATTCTTCATTGGGCGATGTTTAGTACTACTCCAAAAGACACAAACTCTAGAGAGGATCCATATTTTACTCCAGATACGGAACAAGTGCATGCATTTTGTAACATGGATGGAGTCAGGGAGTATATATTGCGGAAAGTCAACTTCTATGATAGTTTACTTTACCGGTGCTATGTATTCTTCAGTACCAACGAATGAATTTGACTGCGAAATTGGTTCTGCGACAAATGTTGGTGGTGGAGTACTCCTAGACCTTCTCCTTGAGGGAGGATGCTTTATAACCTGGGAGATATTGTCACTTTAATATTATGAATAGATAATAACAATCAGATATAGAACATTAAAGAGAATGTACTGAGGGAAACGTTATTAGATATCAAAAACAACAGTTTGCTTTAATCAAATTGATGGACAGTTCATAGGTTTGCTTTTTTCTCTTATTCTTCCGTTTACCACCCATTTATTACTTTTCGATATCACTCAAATACTTTGAAGACATGTTTAAGATAAAAATATAAATTACTTTGAGAGATATCTTCATTCTTCTGCATCAGGAGTTCCTTTAGTTGGAAATTACATAGAATAGTATAGAAAACTGTATAAACTGAAGCGTACTTGAGGTTTACAGGATGTCTTGAAAGAAAGATCAAAATCAGTTAATACGAGATGCCCATCTGCCTGAAGTAGGATATTTTCTGGTTTCAGGTCCCGGTATATTATTCCTGTAACATGAGAATAAACGAAATGAATGAATGACAACCATTAATCATATACCTTAAAAATGGAAGCTCTTAGTACTATGTCTCCCTTGATGAACCCTTCTATCCTTTGCCTGATAGAAACGTTAATACATCTTGACTTTGCAGTCTTACAAAGAGAATTACTCGGGATGACTAATTCAATTGATAAGGACTTCACTTCTGCTACCATTTTACTCTCACAAAGTTTCTTTCTTGTACCTGTAGTTCTTTACCAGTCATTCCTTTGTAAAATCTTACAAGTGTCCTAGAAACTTAATATCACTACCTATCATGCTTGCCATTGCCAGTCATGCTTATAGGGAAACGCCTCAGTAAGGACTAATATAGTATGTCACAAGTCTACAGCAAACTGGCTAGTGAAGCTTGCCATACTATCTTTAGTTATCTGGTCCCCAAAAGTCCAACCATAAATGTATCAAAGCCAATGTTCAACGCTACTTTTAGGTTAAGCTGCATATCCATTACAAATGAAGCGAGTGTATCGAAGTTCCTCAAAGACTAAACAACAAATAGGAAATGCAACTACTGGAGAAGGCTTGACTCAAAAGGTAGATGGAATACCCAAACAATGGAGATACTCCAAGCCAATTAGGACCTCTGCTGCATAAAACCTGGAAAAAAGTGTTGGTAAATACATGAGTTGATTGCACGCATGCTGGTACAAATTTGAGAAAATCTCAAAATTCTCCAGCTCGTTACATCTTAACTCAAGAGTTTTATGGAAGAACTTTTTTAACAGCTTTATGCCAATGAAAAGCATGTTTTGAATGATAATTTATTCAACAAACATGCCACAAAAGGGACATTCTTTGAGTATATCAATAGTTCACCTATTTCACCTCAGTCTCCATATCAAATGCACATTTTTACCAGTGGAGAATAAGCAGAATAAAAAGGAAACTGAACTGGCCTATAGAACTGATAAGTTGATAATAGTACAAAGTCTACTCAGTTTTTTTTTTTTTTTTTCTGTAATGAAGTCTACTCAGTTATCGATGTGTATAATTTATAGTCCTTAAAGAGCTGCTTAAATATATCTAAGATTCTCTTTCCTTTTTCAATCACAGCAATGTCCTAGATGTTCCTACAAAAAATAAAAACTCAAAGTAAAAAGGATTTTATCATAAGTCATGACCTTCTCTCATATGTGAGTCTATTCTAGGAGAATGACGAAATAAAGAACATGGAAAGAACTTGAAACATTACTTCATTCTCAAAAAGAGAAAAAAGAAAAAAGAAAAAAAGAACTAGAAGCATTATTTAACAAAATACAAATGAATATGAAAAGCTTTGTCAGGTTGGAACACCGAACTCAAACACATCTTGAACCATGTAAGATGTTATAGAGCTTAGTCTACTCAAGTGTGGAGCAACTGCAATTAAAAGATAAGTACCTTGATGATTCCTCTTTAAATATTTTCATAGGCTGTCTGTCAAGCAAAGCAAACAACTCTCCTCCAGGACAGAAGTCTGTTATTAGGCAAACATGTGTTTCTGTCTGATCGATTAAAAAACAAAGATGTGTGTTTTAGTTCATCAGGATATTTCAGTTCTAAAAGCATAAATCAGTATAACGTTGTTTAACCAATGCAAAATAATGTATTTGTCAGAAATCCAAAGGCAATGCAGGAAAGTATTTTCAGCAGGCTCTATAACCGAGTATGAAATTTGAAAGAAAATATGACCTGAAACTCCTTAAGATAAAAAGGTCGGGTAACTGTAATTTAGAACTGTGAAAATTCCAAAAAGAAAGAAGAAAAAAGACAAAAAGAATAATCAATTGATTGACCTAGCATGAAACATAATAACATACTAAATCTTATCTGTGCAAAAAATATTGTGAAAAAGGACTTAGTTAGCGTGGTTGTATTTTTTAACATGCAGGTACTTTTCAGTGTACTCAGTGTGGCCTTGGTACAAGAGTAACTTGCATATTTACAGATAATCTTAAGTTACAGTTGGTTTACGATAATAGCCTGAGTTAAATAGTTACCTCAAATGATGCATATAGTGCTGGAAGGAAAGGATGATCAAGGAGAGCTATGATTTCTCTTTCCACACATGCTCGATGCACCTGTAAATTATGCACTATTAATTTGTTTTCATATATAAGGTCTGAGAGAAGATACCAAATATCCTGATGTAGGAAGGGAAATGTGAGGTTATGTGTTTGGAATGTAAATCCAAAGGCCATCAAGGATTAAAATGCAACAGCAAAAAGTTCAGTATACTAAATGCTCAATATACTGATGCAGTAAAATTTCTCTGGCATCCGGACCTTATTACGGTTGAGCATAATGGATTTATCCATTGCCTTCATAGCAAAAAGTTCTCCTGTACCTTTCAGTTCCACCAAATGGACACTGCAAAGAAGAGAATAAGCACTTTAAGATGGTGTTTAGAGTCTTTCTGGTCACTTTTGTTTCTCTTTCTTGTGTGAGCATTTCAAGAAAGTCGTCATTAAGTTCAATGATATAAGTCCTCACAATAATATTTCTACACTTTAGCCTCGGAAAGGCAGTAAGGATGTCACTAGAATTTGGTAAATGTAGGTTGAACACAGTGCCAATGAGGAATGAAGCATTTTGTGAACAAATAACATCAAAAGATTGAAGTACCTTCCAGTGTCTCCACAACCCAAAGGTCGGACGGGTTTAAAGTTATTGAGCCCTATTCTTTCGCCATTAGCAGTGATCTGCAAGGTTAAAACTTAAATAAGAGACAGGGAGAACTAATGCAAAATGCAATGAGAATAAAAAGTAATATATGTCTAAAAGAAGATGTAAAAATTCAATTTATATACTAAAAGCATAGTTTTTACTGTTAAATACTAGTCTCTCTTCTGTCTTACATGCTTTAGTAGGTCGCGCCACATACTTCATAAAATAGCATAAAAGCAGCAGACACCCTTGTTTCAAGTGTCTTAACACTTACAGTTGTATATAAACAATTACTGGGAAGAAAATGTCTCCTACTTGATCTAGCACTCAATACGCATATCATATGAGAGCCATAGTCTTTAATCATAAACAAAGAAATAGCTGTTCTCCCACGGCATAGAAAGACATTAGATTTGATAGGGAGAACGCAAAAAATTGTGTACCTTCTGTATAGCGGTCCATAAAGCACTATCCCTTTTATGAGGCCGTGGATAGACAGGTTTAGAATGCAAAGCCCACAAGTCTTCAGGTTTCTGAAAGTATTAGAGGGTTCATGTCAGCTGTATTACATTTTCTTAACTTTTGTGACAATTGTCTCAATAAAAATTTAAATGCTAAAGATGGACTTGATTAAACTTTTATTGACCATTCTAAAGGCATGAATATTTTAACATAGCACTATCCATGAAAAGATAATTATTCATAATAATCATGATTAGACAAAAAATCACATGATAAAGATTATCTGGATCCAATTCGGAGTGAAAGGAATACCTTACCGAGTTGGCATCAGGAAGTTCTCGAACTGCTTCATCTACATTTTCTGCAGTAGCTTTGACCTACAAGAGAAGTCTGTTGGTTACTAACTGAAAAGATCTGTCTTGCAAATTGGAGAAACACAACAATTTGACAAGTTCAAGTCAACCATTTGGATATTCTGGTTTTGGGAGGATGCATTTGCATAACTGAAATTCATTAAGGAAAGAAAAAGGAACCAGTCAAAAGGCTTGTGTTCTTCTTTCAACAATTGCTATACAAATATTCACTAACTGGGGTCACTTTTCTTATTCACTACCACATTGACTAGAAATAGAATGGCAATCGCAATAGAGAAAATAAATGAAGAAAAGAAAGCTAGCCTTCCCAGGTAGAACATATGCTAATAACTAGTTGTGGACCATAATATCACAGGTACGGATTCCACAAAGACGAGGGACCGAAATTTACCAACTTAGCACTGCTTTGTTCAGTTTGTTCTGAAAGGCGGTTTCTTAGTGGTTCCAGATGATCACTTCCATCTAACTGAACACCGATGAAATATTGTAGTTCTCCCTGCAAATGTGAAGGGCCGACATCAGCCAAATAGCAGAAAATTGTCAAATTTTTACATGTTTCAGGAAAGTAGACAGAAAGATCACCTTCTGATCACGCATAGGTTGCAAGTGAAATAAATTCCAGAACTTCTTCCCTGAAAATATTTACTCGCGTGAAGTAACGTCTAGTTATAGTGTAATAACGTCTAGTTAATAGAACAAAATGCATGTTCCATTCCATTTCACTTCTCAAAACACAAAGTGAGATAGTTTACCGCTCTTTGTATAATTAATTAATTGCACAGTAATTTCTCTTTGTTCTCTTATGGCATCACGTATCTTTTGAACTGTTGCTTGATCTGTTTCAGGTCCCTGAAGAAATCTGAAGAATTGTAAATCTTATTAGATTAAATTTACATGGTGGAAAGCATATCAGAAAGCAAAACCCATAAAACAACGTATTATCAGATTTCTATGTTTCTTTGCATAGATAGGCAGTGAACTACTAACTAGTGTAATAAAATAAAAGAAGGGAAGAGATTTCGTGAACTTTTAATTACAGAAATCCAACTTTGACAAGACCATACTAATAGGAACTCCAAATATATGTCAATGCGATATATAAAG
Source organism: Nicotiana noctiflora (assembly GCA_032618575.1). Taxonomy (NCBI): domain Eukaryota; kingdom Viridiplantae; phylum Streptophyta; class Magnoliopsida; order Solanales; family Solanaceae; genus Nicotiana; species Nicotiana noctiflora. Next base: position 113,451 of record JASVEL010009590.1, on the reverse strand, counting down.
AAAGATTCAACTCATACCGGCAGTTTCTTCCTAAGATCTCTTCACGTGTGTATTCCGTCAGTTCAAGAAAACTATCTGAAGCAAATATCTGAAAAAACAAGCACTCCTGCTTTCAGTTTCCAGCACAACAGGAATCTAAAATATAAATTACCAATTTGACTTAATTATGAAACAGATATACGCACCCTGTTTCAGTACAAAATAATTTGTCCTTTAAGACAATTTAAAGGTTCTTTACGACGATCTTTTTTTCCAATTATGAAATAGATATCATAATATATAGGGGATGAAAACAACCTAGGTCCATTTGCAGAAAGTGATGGCCTATGTAAACGTTCAAATGATTACACTAGGTTTTCTTGATTGCCCACATAATCATCTATATTTGTCCTCCTCGCTGTTGCTATGTTACTGCCAGTTAATTCAGATGTGGCAGCTGAGGAGGCCTGACTCAAGTGGCAAAAGCTGAGGCCTTGTTACCAAGCACCGAAGCTGATGAGAGTATGTCAAATGTACTGTAGTAGCATGTCTCACATTTACATTTGCTTTAAATTGTTAGTTTGGCTACCATTATCTTAATACCTCCTCAGCTGATGAGTATCTGTTTTTCTTTATATACCCTCATTGATACTAAAAAAAAAAAGTGAAATGTGATGCGTAAATCAAGTAGCACACACTACATTTTTTCTTGATCTTACAATTGGACAATCAGGAAGTCTGGGATCTGAAATCACGAAATTCTTTTCAATGCGCTCCAAAGTTGTCGCAAGGTCGATTCCTTGACGTATGTCTCTTTCTCTTTCAGCACGCTCCCAACTGTCAGTACGTGCTACGTCTTTCGTCATTAGTATTTCAGGTCCAATATTCTGTTCATTTTCTAGTGGAGCAGAGATGCTAGAGGACCTTCCCTTAAACCTGCGCAAAGTACTACCATGTTCTAAAAGACTGAATGCTTCAAGCAGGTATAAAGCTTAATGCTGCTAAAAAGTTTTTACCTAACAAAACCCTGCTTATATTTCCAAAATATATACATGTTTTTAAACGAAAAATTAGACATGGAAAACAGGTGCAGACTGAAGGTACACATCCAATAGACTATCAACTAATTATAGTATCCTGAGTTGTATTTTATCTAGTTAACCACACAGTTCATCTGAAAATGCTTCGAAATTGCTTTTTACACAAAACTGAAAGAAAATTCTTCCGCAGTGTTTGTAATTGGTACTCTCAGATATCTTAACTGGGATTCTCTTCTACAACTAGCGGGAAAGGACAATAAATGAAAACAAATACATTGTGCTTGTTCTGTCTACTTCTCTCAAGAACTAAGAAACCGAGAAGATAATGCTGTTTGATATATTTTACATATCAAGTCTAGGACCACTATGGAATCAAATTAGTTCACACAGCAAAAACAAAAAATTGAAGCTGACTTAACTTCAGAATTGAGTTTTAGTTATTAGTACGAGGAGTAAACCCACTATTGAGAGAGGACAAACTTTCAGGCATTCTGTACAAAAGAATGAGAAGCTGGTAAGTGGTAACTATCTCTGACATAGTTGGAGAAAAAATCACGCAAGCTGTTAAATACATTCCATTCTTGCAACATCCAATTTCATTAATAAACATTAGAACATGCTGACAATTGAACAAAACATCCAGCACAAGTTCTAGTAAACCAGAGCCAGTACAGCAGTGTTAATATGAAATTTGATTTTGAAACATAGTAGAGTGAAAGTGAAAGTCAAAGGACTAACCCCTTTAAGGAAACTCGTGCAGATTTTCTAGATTTTTTATCTGAGTCCTGAACAGACATATCACTCGTCGTTTCCCACTGAGGTGTATATCGGCCAGGTGTTTTCATGCTTTCAGTTTCAGCAGATTTAGGAAGCATAAAATCTAATTGCAGCTTCTCTTTATCAGTTCTGGAACTAGTATCCTGACTTGTGGAGTTCATATGAGAGCGTGGATTTTTCACGGTTTGCACCACTTCTGTAATGGAACCTAAAGCCTCTTCCTTCTGACGAGCTAAGAAATGAACAAGAAGAATTTCAATATTTTAAGGAGCAAAGTCAAACATTTGCGCATACAGAAGCAAAGCCGAACACTTGTGCATACCATCATATCTGATTAAAGACTTGGGCAATCCATTTGGTCGTAATGCTTTCTCATTGATCCCTTCAGTGTATTTGCTCACTTCCACCTGCATTCTGTCACAGGAGAATTATCTTTATCAGATGAAAATGCTTTATATTACAATAGAGAAACAAAATGTGGAACCACAAAAGCATCTTTACCCTATAAACTTGATTGTCTTTCCAGTGTCATCTTTTATGGGGGTGATGGTTAGCAGGTTCCAAAAAGGAGTGCCATTCTTCTTGTAATTCAAGAGCCTTCCACAGTAGCTTTTCCCTGTTTTCACAGCTTCTCGGATTTTTTCTACTTCTTTCTGGTCTGTATCTTTCCCCTGTAGGAACCGACTGCATCAAACAAGTCAAGGGTCACCTTCAACTCCTTTTCCATCATCCATATGATCAAAGAAGTACAAATCAGGGAATACTGCTGAAAGTAAAGCCTAAACTGAAGAATATCTTAATAAAGAACAAAGAATCAACAAGAAACTAATGGCTTCGCAACATTGTTCCGTTTCGTCACTTGAAAAAGCTGGTTCAAGCTACAAGGACAAATTTGAGACAATTAGTTTAACTTCAGGCAGCAAATCACAGTATGTTAGTCGAAACCCTTAATTATTCTGTTAGCAAAAGGCTCCCATTCAAAGTTTGAACCAGATATCTAGCTACTTCCTATATCAAAATGACAGGAGATATGAATTACTCATCAGAATAAGGACGAATTGTATGATTTTTCCAGTTACGTTCCTGCAATTTCACCAGTTCAAAATTTCTTACTTATTGATCAAAGAGGTCCAGACACAAACTTTTACTCACATTTTCACTCTCATCCCTCCTAAAGCTACATAAGGATTGAACAAAATGTAAGGACTATATTTGAGTCTTATCACTACAGTAAGTATTAGGTTAAGCGGAAAAGCTGTTACCAATTCCTTCCAATAATCTCCTTCGAAGAATAACCAGTCATAGTAAAGAAGCCACTGCTTGCATAAACAATAGGGCAGTCTGGTTTTGTAGCATCAGATACGACAAATGTCTGTTGAAGTGTTGCTAATGCATCCTTCAGCTCCTGAGAAACTCTAGGAAATTTAGTGTCTTCACATGACTCCTCGGATGTCCTTGTTGATCCGACTGAATACTTCTCCAATGAATTCTTGCCTCTTTCCCCATCTGCAAATGAATTTTCTCCGCTTCTGCTAATTGCGTGAAAGCTACCGTCTCGAACATCTGTCCTCACTGTCAATCCCCACTCTGCAGCCCTTGCAACTATGCTGGTTTCACTAGGGATCTGACTATTTGCATCGCCATTATTTTCTCCTTTCTTTCCATTAGGGTCAAAGGCCATCCACTTGTTCATTGGCTTATTTGTTCCTGTCATATTCCCAGATTCCACCCCTTTCACTGAAATTTCTTGCACATCAATACCCTCATTTCTACTACTAGCCGACTTTCCACTTTCACGAATCAATATCGGGTCAAAGACATCAAGTGATCTCCTTTGGTTATTACCAGAACTTGATGAGTCCATTTCTGCTCCTCAAACCACACAACCTACTTAACATCAAAACAACCAAAAGTTTTTAACTAAATCATTAACCTCTAGCTAGAAGACATCAATCAGCAAGTAGAGACTAACTAAAAGACATAACACACAGAAAAACAATAAAACTGAAATATCATCACTAACAAGTCAAAATACAAAAGCATCACTAAACAAAAAGTCACATAGCACATTGAACATGCAAATGCCTCTTTTCCTTCAACTGCAAAAATAGTGATCACTACAACAATAACAACATACCAAATATTATGAGGATAAAGAGGTTGTTTCCAATAGACCCTCGGCACAGGAAACCATGAGTACCACATCAATGAAAAATATAGAAAAATAGTGATCATTGACCCGAAAAAAATAAAATGAACCTATCAGCTTATACAATGTAAATCAAGTACACATATCATAAAAGAAACAACATAATTCCTCAACTTAACACACGGAACCAACTAAGTATAAATGCTTAAATAAACAAAAACTAGGCCAAGTTTAGGAAAATTCAGTGGAAAGGGTGTTCAATAAAGATTGAAAAGAACCTGAATAGACAAAGTCACAGAAGGCAATACAATCAAAAGGGTATAAAATTAAGAGAGAAAAGAACCTGAACTGGGATAAGATTATATGAACAGAGAGTGCATTTTACTAATTCTGCAGAGTAATAGTTGGTTTCAAGTCTGAGATAGTCTGTCAAGTTTTTTGTATTGTGACAGGGAAACAAGTAAGAACCAGAAATAGTAGATGTTGGAAAGATAACGTTCACAGAATTATAAAGGACAACGAATTGGGCCATGTTGCAAAATTGTGGCCGCTATTTGTAGTAGTAGCGATTTACTGAAAATGAACAACTCTTGACTTTTGTGAGATACTCCTCGTTTATAACCACTTCTGGCGCTCTCTGCTATATCCAGTCGAACAGTAGTTGGTTAAAATTCAAAGACAAGGCTGCCCTTTCTACTTTCTAACTTTGAATTCCCCCTCTCCTCCTTTTCTTTTTTCCCCTTTGGGTAAAAACTTCCCAAGTTCAACATCCCTTAATTAAGTGATATGTATCCACACTTTTTTTTTCCAACTCTTAGAGCCGTTTGGTCATAAGAATTTTTTCTTTGAAGAGGAACTTTGAAATATTTTAAAAAGTAAAAAATTACAAAAAGCTCTTTTTTAAAATTTTTATCACTCACAAAACTTTAAAATAATCCAAAATTATATTCATATCTAAACATATTCTAATTTTCAAATACCATTTTCACTAGAAATTTTTTTTTGTTTTTTTTTTTTACAATTTTTATGTCCAAATGCCCACTTAGGGTCGAGAAACAAGTTTACTGCAATAAATAATTTACAATAACAACAATAACATCTACCTAGTGTATTCCCACAAAGTGGGGTCTGAGAAGGGTAATACGTACACAGGCTTTACCCCTACCTGAAAGGGCAGAGAGGCTGTTTCCAATCGACCCTCGGCTCAGAAGTTGCAATAAATTATTTGAGATACAAAAATAAATTACAACCATAATATAAATATGAAGAAATATAAATTTATCGATAAGCGATGTAGGTAAAAGTTTGTATATCTTTTGATTCTTCCATCCGATTTATTATCCTTAAGTCGAGGGCTTAACTAGTGTATTTCTCGTACGTGGGATGATGCAAACTTTTTAGGGATGTATTTGATCTCCATGAAAAGGAAGAACGTTTGTTGATCACTTCGGTAGCTTTTAGAAAGACAATGTTTGATGCCTTTGATCTCTTTTTGAGTATTTCATGAATTTTTATGGAATTCTAAATTCGTATATTTATCTCTTTGTGCATATTCCAAGAGTTTATGGAATTATTGAGATGACCTCAAATTCCGAAATCATTTTTGTTAAAGGGAATATGTAACCCTTTTATAGGAGTAGCCTAGGGTTAGAGTAGCTTCAAAGTTAGGGTATTGGTTGAGCAGCCTCCAAGCAAGCCGAATAGACTTCTAGAATTTCAGTACTCCATTTTGATGTTTACAAAGTTATTCCAGGATTAAGTATTTTGAGATTAGTTATTCCCGAATTGTTATTACACGCTTTCATAGGGATAAAAGTAACACTTCAATCCTGGGATAACTAATTACAGAATTAATTATACCGCAATATTATTCCAACCAAATATAAAATAAATTCATCTTAAGTTTAATCCCGTAAAATTATCCCTTATCTTGTACCAAATAAGCCCTTAAACTATAAATTTTACGAGTTAGACTAATTTTGTTTGTACCTATTAGACTAAAGGTAATTAATCGTCACGATCCAAACCGAAGGGCCACGACGGGTACCCGGTGTCTTACTCAACCGAGTACCAACGTAATATATCTATCTAATCGTAATATCATTGGTAAATAGGCCAAAAGGACTATCATGTTATAATCGGAATAAAACATAAGGGAATACTAGACATAGGACGACCCAACATGATGTAGAAACTTATACTTGTGACATACTAGCCTATAAGGCTGACATGATCATTTATGAACTCAAAACATAGGCCGACAAGGCTATACACGTATCTATATACCTGACATTTATCTACAAGCCTCTAAGAGAACATAAACATCATAAAGGATGGGATAGGGCCCCGCCATACTAGTCAATACATGTCCAAATCATACAGATCAAATAAATAACTCCGGAGCAAGTGGAGTTCACCAACACCTTTCGCTGAGCTGAGCCTACTAGGAGGATTGTCAATCTGTCTTTTAGGACCTGCGGGTATGAAACGCAGTATCCCCGGCAAAAGGGACGTCCGTTCAAATAATGTACCGAGTATATAAGGAATGAAAAGTAGTATATAAAAGACATGAAAGAAATATGGAGTAATTACTCAACCTGTAAGTCTGAGTAGCTCTGTGAATCATAAAATATTTATAATGTCATGCATGTGCATGTAAATGTCATATCATGCATAAGTATATGCATACATAACATCATCAAGCCTCTAAGGACATCCCTTCATACCATCTCGGTCTCTATGGGCAAAATTATTAACCATCACGACCCTAACCCGGACCCCATCATGATAGCGCCTCTCATGAAGACAAGTTCAGCCAATTAAACCTAATTCGAAGTTAAACAGATAAACAACAAGAAAATAGTCTAAATCTTGATTTAATAATACTAAGTAACAGATAATATCATAACAATGCGGAAGTACAACCCAAACACGGACCTAACCGGGGTGTCACTAGTCATAAGCATCTATAAGTCATAATACAAGTCTGCTAAGTCTATGTTAGTACAAATATCTGAAAATAAATAGAAGTGATAAAGGAGGAGGAACACGGCCTGCGTTCTCAACACCCTATTATCTCCAATAGTTACATCTCTAGCATCATCATGTTGAACTCTGTCTCTAAGGACAAGCAAATGTGGATCCTCATACTTGGCGCTCTTTAATGCGCTCGTATAGGGAAGACTGAGAAACTAACAAGTTAATACCCGATTGGGCTCCAAAATATCCAACCTTACTAATCGATTGGCCAAAGCCTGAACATCAACCGCAAGAGGTCTCTCCCCAACTGGAATGTACGCCAAACTCCCGATACTTAATGCAACTTTCGGAATTCCATTCTGACCCTTATATCAAAATCTCGCCTACCAACCAAAAATCGCCGAAAATATCAACTTCGCCAATTCAAGCCTAAATCTTCTCCGAACATCTAAAATCCATTCCGATCACGCTCCTAAGTCTCAAATTACCTCCCAATCGAACGAACTATCGAAACTCATATCCGAGCCCTCTAACACATAAGTCAATATCCAATTGACTTTTTCAACTTAAACCTTCTTAAAAGAGACTAAGTGTCTCAAACTTCACCAAAATTATTCTGAATTCAATTTGACCAACCTGATACCTCAAAACACGGATAAATAAAATATAAAGAAGAAAAAATGGGAGAAATGAAATGGTAACTCATGAGACGGCTGGCCGGGTCATCACATCCTCCCCAACTTAAACAAACATTCATCCTTGAACGAGTCAAGAAACATATATGAAGCCTCAAACATGTGAGGTTATCTGCTCCGCATCTCCCGCTCGGTCTCCCAGGTAGCCTCCTCAATGGGCCGACCTCTCTACAGCATAGATTTTTACCCTCAGACGGAAGGGCAGTGCGAGCGCACTATTCAGATTTGGAGGCATTACTTGTATGACAATTTTTGGTTGGTAGGCGAGATTTCAATATAAGGGTCGAAATAAAATTTTGAGAGTTACAGTAGATTCGTCGTGTCATTTTGGTATGTATGAACTTGTGGGGAGATAATAAATCCATAATTATCGAATTTTAAGATGTGGGCCTAGGGGTCGGGTTTTGCTAATTTTGGGATTTATGCTAATTGTTGATTATTTTTGCTTGGGCTTCGTTCCTTTAGCCTATTTTGATGTCCTCGTTCTGATTTTGGATAGATTTGATGCGAGTGGAGGCCTATTTGAGGGACAAAGGCGTCGCGAGCTAGAGATTTAACCGGTTAGAGTAATAATTTCAAATGATGTCCTGAGGGTATGAAACCCCAGAATTTCACAGAGTTCGGCTATGTTGAGGCGAGACACACGCTAGATAACGAGTGTAAGGTCGTGCACCGTAGGGGATTGTGACTTAGTCTATCCCGTATTACTATTTTACCGTGTATATAATAGCTAATTATTTAACAGTATTATATTTTGGGCTAAATGCCATATTTGGGCTTCGTGCGAGCTGTTTGAACCCTTAGGGAATTTTAAATAGTATTTTACTCACTGTTTGATTTCATACTGGTGCTCAGTCATGCTATATTTTCACTATTTTCAAAAGCTCAGCTATGTTACTCTGTTTTAAACACATTAAATAATATTTTTAAAGATATTTTGAGCTGAGCTTCATGTTTTACTGTGGCCCGAGGGGCTTATGAGATACTGACTGGGTAAGACCGATGGCCTATTTTGTGAGGATACGTTTGGATCGGGTTGCATGTCGTAGTGATACATTGATTATGATAATGAGGTCGAGGGCCTGAGATTGTACGCCACGAGGTGGCTTGAGATTTTGTATGAGGCCAAGAGCCTGTTTATGATTCCACGAGATGGCTTGATATTGCGCTTGGGTCGTAAGGGACCCCTCCCAGATTCTGTACACCCCCAGTGATCGCAAGTACCCATTGTGATATGAGATATAGCCGAGGGGCTATTATTGTTATGCGATATTGCCCGTAGGGCTAATTTTATTGTTACTGTGCCCAAGGGGCAGTTATTTTTTGTTTACCTTTTTAGTGATTTTCATGTATATTATTTAATTATTTAAAGGATGTTTATGAGATTTCACTGCTTAATTATATTTACTGATTTTTGTTATGCCCTCTTGTAGCTTAATGTTGTGCTTTACATGGTTTCCTATTGCTCATTCTTCATTTATTTTTATTACTCACTGAGTTGGAGTACTCACTTTACTCCCTGCACCTCTGTATGCAGATTCGGGCGTTACAGGTCCTGCTCCTGAGGGTTGATAGTTCCAGCAGGTTTTTGGATTTTACTAAGTAGCTGCTTGGCGCTTCGCAACCCAGTCCATTCTCCCTCTATCTTAGTTTCTTTTGATTCATTTATGTAGTAGTGGATTAGACTTCAGACATTTAGTATTATGTTAGATACCTATGACTGGTGATACCCCGATGACGGGCTGTGTTGGTTTTATTTTCGTAACTTATACTATTACTTTTGGGATTTTATTTTTATTAAAGACGTGAATCTTATTATTTTAACTGCTTAAAGTGAATTGGAAGTTTGTCGGTTGGCCTTGCCTTCACAAGAGGTGCCACCATGATCGAGTTTGGATTTAGGGTTGTGACATTAACGTATACCAACGGATCAGGTAGTGGTGCGTATGTAATGCCATAACATTTCCCATACCCCATATTCATATACTATACGCATATATAACACCATCTGGTTATGGGTCAATATAATATATAAATGAATGCAATACATAATGAAGTAAGTCAATATAATATCTCAAAATATCATTAGGCCCATGAACATATGATATGATAGTAGGACATACGGTTAAAGAAGAGCATAGGCAACCCTAGTACTTCTAAGAATAGAATCATTTGTGAAGCTTATGTGCTTGCTCGTTTTGTTGTATCATATGGATCATGCCAAAAAAAAAAAGAAAGAAGGGATAGACTTAACATACGTGTATGATATCTTCCTTATTACTCAACCAAGCTCGACACAACGTCTTGCTTTTACAACAAGTGAAAAGATATTGTTGTTAACATATAATGTTGTACAATCGTATTTGACTAGTCGTATGGCTTAAGGAAAATCGGGCAGCAACTCCACTATTTTTAATACATCTGAAAGACCACTAAGGTTCATCAACAAGCCAACAACAATAACTATAGCCAACAATAGCAACAACAACAATATAATCAAATATGAGTTTCTCCGATAAACTTAACAATCATATTAAGCGTCAAGCGTTTTTACTCATAACAAGATATAGATTGAATCCAACTCTTATTTCATAAATTATTTTACAACCTTCATAGCATCATACTTATATGTACCATATTATTTCTAGTTTAAAACATCCACAAAATGCCTTCCAAACAGTCTCTTACGTCAAGCACCTTAATTTTTATCGTCAATCACTTGTTTCTCATCTTTTCTTCTTCAATCAACTTAATTAACACCTAAAAAACTTAACACAACAGCCATAACATTATCAAATTATTTCTCACAATTTTCAGCCACCACAAATCATATATTTAGACACAAAACTGTCAACCAAAAAGACATCCGTATCCTATATTCCTTCAAGTGCATCTTATGGGTTTTCACTCAAAAAACACAACAAACACAAGATTAATCTTATGCACAATCAAGAAGATGTTATACATACTTTAAAAAGTAGCTACAACTCGAAACCCTATCTCAACTTAGCCCACATAACCCTCAATCACACCACAACACTATAGAAGCAATCTCTAGTAGTCTTTAACACCTTTAATGATAATTTGAGTTGATTTTTCTTGAATTTTGTTCTTGGGATATGTTAGGGACATTTTTGGGGATGTTGAGAGTGTTTTGTGTGAATAACATCTATATTGTTGACGAGATAAGAACTAAGACAATTTGCTAAGCTAGCGTTCCAGGAGAATCTAGTCATTTAGTCAGTTCATAACTATCTCTGTAAAACAAGATAATATTGTAGATTGATATGTAGATCCATATCAAATGCAGAATTACTTTCGAGAGCATTCTGCCAGTTTTTGGAGGATTTGACTTTCAGCCCAATTCACCGCCTACGTGCCCTTTGCGCCCTGTAATGGGATAAGACTACCACATTAATTCTCCAAGCAGGCGAGTAAGTTGCATGCTTGGCAGCTTGAGTAGTGCCATTTCTGATACTTGTATCTCTCTACTCCGATATCGTATTGACAAACGGTTTGCGGAGTTAAAAACTAGACACATAAGGATTTAATTTTATATATAGATCTCCATGTAAATCTCAATATATTGGGAGAAAACTGCGTCGCAACCTAGCCAATAAATCTGCCATTTTCTCCGAAGTGCAGCAACGTGACTTGGCGACCCTACTTTATAAATTCATATTTTGTCTATGCTGTATGAATAAATGGTTCTATTGGAAACAAGATTCCAAGACCTTTATTTTGCAATATAATATGTCCCAAAACGACCTCATATAACATACGAAATGTATTACTCAAAACGCTTTATTACAAGGCAAATCCTTAGTCTGCTTTTCCGCAACTTAAACCGATTTTTCCCAAACTTTATATTTCATATCCAAACATCATATACAAACATATCATGACTTTAAACTCATTTAATCATTATTAACCGGTCTCATGTTCATCTTAATTTACTTAAGACTTCAGTAAAGCTTTCTTATCCTTAGAAGGATTTTGTCCTTTATGATTTTACATTAGTTAATCCTATAATGACAGTGACGTGTGAAGTATGGGGTGTTAATAATATTAAATCACTTTATGTACTTTCAAAGAAGATCTCATTTTCGAACTTACATCAATTGACTTACGATATACTTTCACGTAAAAAATATGAGGTGTAAATTAATTAAGCACACTTAATATTTACACTAAGCAAACTATAATTCAAGTGCAGTACATCTTTTTACCAAATATGATAAAGTGATAAATATAGATACTTGAAAATCATACATCCTTTATTCATTATTTGGTGTAACTGTGACGCGCGAATTTTTTTTTATTGACAAGTAATGGCACGAATGCCACTGAACTAATTTGGGCGTCACTTTTTATTTAATTAAAAGTTTGTTGCCAATAAAGCCCTTTATGTGAATAACTATGCGAGCGAGCATCTTGTGTGACGCAGATGAAGCCATTTCACTTTTTTCAGTAACACTTCTTTTTCTTCTTAATTTTGTTGCTAACACACCCACAGTAGGTATGGCTATTTTCATACCAAAGAGAGAGTGCAGACGAGAGGTAGAAACTTATTCTTAACAAACCATATTAATTACCATAATTAAGTAATTTAGTGAGATGAAAAAATATAGTACGTCGTAATTAATTATGGTTAAGTAAGAGAGGTTTATACAAAAAGAAGACAAAAACACGAAGTTCTTTTTTTGTTCTTTTGGTTTAGCTAGGTTGATTTGGTGAATAGAATTATTCGATACCTATGCTGGCAAGAGCGGCTCAAACACATGTAGCGTAAAACCAAAATTTAATTAACGCCTAAACTTTTATAAGAAAGTTATGATATATATTTTTATTTCGAGATGCAAAGTAGTAAATAGTTTTTTTATAGTCAATTTTCTCTAATAATTTCTTGTCAATTGATGATATAGCCAAGCCATTTAATTTATCTTCAGACATTGTTAATCTCATGTAAGATTTTATCAGTTATCAGGGGTGGCCCTTCCACGAAGTAAGTAAAGCAACTGCTTTATGCCCACATTTGTGGATGGTTCATTTTTTGCTACACTTATATAATGGCTATGTATAAGTTTAAAAAAGATTATGTGAAGTGGAAATATTTGATTTCTTTCTTTAACAATTATAGAGAAGAAGGATTTGCAACTGCTATAATTTCTATCAAGAAAATAACACTTGAAATGAACATCGAACCCCAACTTCGTAAGAAACGTATGATATATAGAAAGTAACAATTTGATGAGAATGCTTATAATAAAATCTCAAAATCTTTCGAAGAGACTTTTGGAGTTGATTAATTTATACCTTGTATACAAAGCTATATTTTCACTTCAAAATAGATTTGAACAAATTCGAAGCATTTGAAAATATTTTTGGCTTTCTATTTAGCGATAAAAATTAAGATCACTAGAGGATGAAAATTTGACAAAATATTACCTTAATCTTGAATGTTTCTTAAAAGCATAATAATCAATTTGATATTAATGGTGATTTATTTTCGGTATTAAAAATATTATGGAAAATAGTACAATTAGAAGATAATAGTTTAATTGACACACGCGGTCAAATAAAAAGAATTGATTCTTTTTCCAATGCCTATATTGCTTATGGATTAATGTTAATAACTTCTGGTACCGTCATTTCAGCCGAAAGAAGTTTACAAAACTAAAATTGATAAAATCTTACCTAAGATCAACAGTATCTCAAGAAATGGTAAATGTATTAGATATATTGTCAATTAAGAAAAACTTATTAGGAGTTATTGGTTATAAAACAAATTATTAATAATTTTGTATCTAAAGAAAAATATACTTCAAATAACTAAATATTTTTTTTTCAAAAAAAAGTTAAGATCCCTCATAAAGTTTGGCTTTAGGCCACAAGACTTGTAGGGCCGCCCCTGTCAATTATAATCAAGAAAAACTAATTCTTTGCTTTGAGGCAACTATTATAGAAAAACTCTACTTTTATATGATAAGTACTAAATATTTCTTTTTCTAAATACATATAAACTTATTATTTCTAAAAAATGGGATCCCCAAAATTTGGGTGTGACGACCCAAAGGGTCATCACTTATTTAATTAATCATTTCGAGCTTCTGAGGCCTTGAAAACCTCATTCTATGTTGCCTCGATTTACGTGCACGATCCGAGCATGTAGCCGGAAGATTTTGTGATAGAAAATATGAATTCTATGAGAAATTTGGATAAAAATGATATTAATATTGATATGGTTGACTTCGGTCAACATTTTTGGTAAACGGATCCGGACTCGAGATTGGATGGTCCCGGGAGGTCCGTAGGAAAATATGGGACTTGGACATGTGTCCGGAGTCGAATTCTGAGGCCTAGAGCCCAAGTTATGAATTTTTATGTGAAATTGTTTTTGATGTAATTATTAAAGGGAATAAATTAATTGACCTTGGTATCGGGCTCGTATTTGGTTCCGACGCCCGGTACAAGTCTTAAATATTATATATGTGATTTCTGTAAAGTTTGGTGACATTTGGATGTCGTTTGAGATGTTTTGGACCTCGAGTCCCAAGTTTGAAAGTTTTGAAAACTAAAGGTATGAAAATCATGCATTTGAGGCTTGATTTGATGAAAACGAAGTGATATTGGCGATGTGATCGCACGAACAAGTTCATAATGTATTTTTGAGGTTATGTACATGTTTGGTTTGGAGCCCGGGGGCTCGGGTAAAGATTTGATAGGCCGTTGGATGAAATTCTAAATTTTTGAACTGCTGGTTTTTCACCCAGCTGTTGGCTTCGCAATTGCGAAGTTTTCTCGCAATTGCGAAGGGGGACAGGCTCGCAAATGCGAACATTCATCGCAAATGCGAAGCCCTCTTTGGCCCAGCCTTGTTCGCAAATGCGAACAATTGTTCGCATTTGCGAAGGTCCCCAGTGCCTGCTTATGTTCGCAAATGCGAACAAAAGTTCGCAAATGCGAACATTCCCCATACTGCCTTGGTTCGCAAATGCGAACCATTGTTCGCAAATGCGAACCATTGTTCGCAAATGCGAACACTGCCTTATACAGCATGTGTTCGCAAATGCGAACATTATGTTCGCAAATGCGAACTTCCCACCCTTAGCTTATTTTTCAAACTCCAGAAATTGGTCGGGGTTCGCAATTGCGAACCCATGTTCGCAAATGCGAACACAGAGACCTAAAAAACACGAATTTCAGTCATTTCTTCACATTTTTCAAAACCAAAACACCCATTTGCGATTCTTCAAGGATTTCTTCTTCATCAAAACGATTGTAAGTCACTTTTTACTTAATTCTTTCAATTCCTAACATCATTAAACATGTTTTTCATAAGAAATCAAAGATTTTCATGGTAAAATTCTTGTTTTTGTTAGAAAATAGGGTTTTTCATAAATTGGGAATCGGACCTCGAATTGAGGTCCGATTTTGAAACAAATTATATATATGAACTCGTGGGGGAATGGGTAACCGGATTTTGGTCCTAACCCCGAATTCCGACCATGTGGGCCCGGGGTTGAAATTCACTATTCATGGCATAATGTTGTAAAAGTTGTATTTGGTATTAAGAATTAGTTTGTTGAGTAGAATTGATGATATTAAATCAATTGTGTATAGATACGGTTGGATTGGAGCCAAATTGAAAGAAAAGACATTTCCACGGAGTGAATTGTTCATAAGCATTCGAGGTAAGTGTTTGTTCTATCCTAGCTTGAGGGAATAGGATTATGTTATGTGTTATGTGATCGAGTGCGGTGTATGGGCTGTGGTGACGAGCATCCATACACTGGCGTCTAGTATGACCGTGAGTCGTTGGAAAATGATTATTTGAGATATATTACAGATGAATTGTTATTGTTCTTCCTTGTTGGGACTTGTTGTGAAGAAAATTATTGATTGCCCTTGATGGGACGGTTTATGAATTATTGTTTCTTTCTTTGCCCTTAACTGTGATTGTTATTTGGGTGAGGAAGAGAGATAATGCACGAAGGGTGATGCCGTGCCATGTTTATTTATTTATGCACGAAGGTTAATGCCGTGCCATGTTTATTATTGATTATGCACGAAGGATCATGCCGTGCCATGTTTATTATTGATTATGCACGAAGGATCATGCCGTGCCCTATTATTGATTATGCACGAAGGATCATGCCATGCTCTATTATTGATTATGCACGGAGGATCATGCCGTGCCCTGTTATTGAACCATGTACGAAGGATCATGCCGTACTATGGATGTGAGGATGAGAGTAAAAGCACGAAGGGTGATGCCGTGCAACTGCTTGCCATTTCTTGAAGTGATATTACTTGTGTTTACATTATACTTTGTTTTTCCTTGTGAAATTATTAACTGGTGATTAATTGTTGAATTCTTTAAGGTATTCCTTATCGTGTTAATACTTGATTATTTCTTGTTATTTTGTGGTACACATATATATATATTGAATTGCACAGTTTATGTGATTATACTGGTCCTAGGCTTGTCACTACTTACGGGATAGGCCAGGCACTTACCAAAACATTCCGATCTGGTTGTGCTGATGCTACACTTCGTGCGTTTTTGCACAGTCCAGGTTACGATCGAGAGCAGTAGCAGCAGCAGGAAGTAGATTGCGTGGGAGCTAATCATATTTGAGACCGAGTAGCTTGCGGACGTCCGCAGTCTCGGCGTCTCTTTCTTTATTTATGTTATTAGTCGTAGTCTCTTTGTTTCGAGACAAACAGTAATTATGTTATATTTTTTCGACTTTTATGTGTAGTATTCCATAGTAGTTCGTGAGTTGGCGACTCACGTCTTGGGTAGAGGATTTCAGTATGATTTTCACCTTGTGATTTGTTATTTCCATTTCGATAAAGTATTCCGCATTTATTTAATTAAACTTATGTTAAAAACAGGATAGTATGAATACAGTGGTTTGCCTAGCTACCACGAGTAGGCGCCATCACGATCCCGATGTTGGGGGAAAATCCGGGTCGTGACAAGTTGGTATCAGAGCCCTAGGTTACATAGGTCTCACCACTCACGAACAAGCTTAGTAGAGTTTGAGAGGTAGGTACGGAGACGTCTGTACTTGTCCACCAGAGTCTATTGAGTTAGGAAAGAGTCTCTCATTTGTTCTTTCTTGTCGTGCGACTCGTTCCTCAAATACTGATTGAATTTCTATTCTGTCCTTTCGCAGATGGTGAGGACACGCGCTTCTTCGTCCGCTGACCAGCAGCCCGAGCCCCAGGCAGCTCCTGTGAGGTACAGGGGCCAAGGCCGTATCGAGGCCGTGGTAGGGGTAGAGCTCAGCCCCAGGCAGCTACCCCAGAGGCGGAGCCTCATATTGAGATTGACGAGGAGGTTCCGGTTCCAGCAGCAGCTCCAGTGGGCCCAGCTCAGGTCCCAGGAGAGGCTTTGATTACCCCGAATCTCCGGGATGCTTTGGTCAGAATAGCGGGATTCATGGACAGCATTGCCAGAGCGGGTTTATTATCGGTTGCCCCAGCTACTTCTCAGTCGATGAGGGGCCTGACTCTATTGCTCATACTCCGAGCCGCAGCTCTCACCTCGAGCACCAGGCAATTCAGCCACCGTGGCTACTCACATCAGTATGTACCACGCTCGCCGATGATGGAACGGCCATGACTTCGATTCGTTATGGAGGCTTGATCGGCTTCTCCAAGCTATTTACCACTACATTCAGCTGAGCCACATCAGAGGATCCTCAGGACTTTTTATTCAGCTGCCATGAGATTCTCAAGACTATGGGAATTGTGGAGACAAACGGAGTTGACTTCGTACCTTCAGACTTGCAGATCCGCCAAGACTTGGTGGAGAGATTATTGCTCGACTCGACCAGCATGGTCCCCAGCTTTATCATGGGACCGGTTTAGCGGAACTATTTATGGAGAAGCTTCTCCCGCTACTCGGAGGATGTACTTGAGGCGGCTTGAGCGCTCCATCGCGGCACTATGACGAGCATACACAAGATGAGACGAGATATATCGACTCGGCTCGTCATGCAGTAGTGATACTTCCCCCTGAGCGGGAGAGGGTCCGCAAGTTTATAGATGGGCTTAATCATCCGATTAGACTCCGGATGGCTATGGGCGTGGGGAGTGACATATCATTTCAGGAGGCAGCCAATGCAGCACGCAGAGTTGAGATGGCTCTTGCTCGGGGAGGCGGTTATTCTTCGGACAAGAGGCCTCGTCATTCAGCAGGTTTGGTGGTTCTTCCTCTAGTGGCACAGAATCCTTTGACAGAGGCCGGTCCTCCAGCCTTTTCATTCCGCCCTTCGTGCTTCACGGGGTGGATCAGGTGATCGTGGTTCTCGGGGGCATTATTCAGACCAGTCTCCTATTAATGCTCAGCCTCTTCAGAGTGTTCGTGGAGGCCATTCGGGTCGTCAGGGCCAGCAGCCCTATCAGTCTAAGAGTTGCTACGGTTGTGGTGACCTAGGTCATTTTATCAGGAATTGCCCTATAGCAACGGGCAACTCTCAGCAGCGAGGTCCTCGTCCTATGATTCAGGCCCCAGCTGACCCTCAGCCTGCCCAGCCAGCCAGAGGCGGGGGTAGAGATTATAGAGGTGGAGGTCGAGACCGTAGAGGTGGAGACCGTCCAGCCAGAGGTAGAGGTCAGCCAGCTGATGGTCGTCCTAGAGACGCAGCTCAGAGGGGAGGTGCAGATCCCCGATTCTATGCTTTACCAGCCAGGCCAGAGGCAGAGGCATCAGATGCCGTGATTACAGGTACTATTCTTGTGTGTGGCGGAGGTGCTTCAGTATTATTTGACCCTGGATCTACATATTTCTATGTGTCTTCCTACTTCGCACCGTATTTGGCTGTGCCCAGCTATGCTCTGGATATTCCAGTTTATGTGGCTACACCAGTGGGTGACTCCATTGTAGTCGATCGGGTGCATCGTTCGTGCGTAGTTATATTCGGGGGTCTTGACACCCGTATTGATTTATTGTTATTAGACATGGTGGATTTCGATGTTATATTGGGGATGGACTGGTTGTCCACGTATCATGCTATCTTAGATTGTCATGCCAAGACAGTGACATTGGCCTTGCCAGAATCACCCCGACTACAGTGGAGAGGGACCTCAAGCCACTCCGTTCGCACTGTTAATTCCTATGTTAAGGCTCGATGCATGGTCGAGAAGGGGTGTCTAGCTTATATGGCATATGTTCGTGATTCCAGCATGGAAATTCCTTCTATTGATTCAGTTCCTATTGTACGGGAGTTTCCCGAGGTTTTCCCCTCAGACATGCCGGGCATGCCACTCGATAGGGATATTGATTTCTATATCTATATGGCACCGGGCACTCAGCCCATCTCTATTCCACCCTATTGTATGGCCCCACAAGAGTTAAAGGAGTTAAAAGACCGGTTGCAAGATCTTCTAGAAAAGGGCTTTATCAGGCCTAGTGTTTCTCCTTGGGGTGCACCTGTGTTATTTGTGTAGAAGAAGGATGGCTCGATGCGGATGTGTATTGATTATCGACAGTTAAACAAGGTGACTATCAAAAATAAATATCCACTGCCGAGGATTGATGATTTGTTTGACCAGCTCCAGTGAGCGAGGGTATTCTCTAAGATAGACTTGAGGTCAGGCTACCATCAGCTGAAGATCAGGGCGGCTGACATTCCTAAGACAACCTTTCGCACTAGATATGGGCATTATGAGTTCCTGGTCATGTCCTTCGGGTTGACCAATGCCCCAACAACATTCATGGAGTTGATGAATCGGGTATTCAGGCCTTACTTAGATCTGTTAGTAATAGTCTTTATAGATGACATCCTGGTATACTCCCGCAGCCAGGAAGAGCACGAGCAGCACCTCAGAGTGGTTCTTCAGATTCTGAAAGATAATCAGCTATATGCCAAATTTTCGAAATGTGAGTTCTGGTTGAGTTCGGTAGCATTTCTAGGCCACATTGTATCAGTGGAAGGTATTCAGGTAGACCCAAAGAAGATTGAGGCAGTCCAGAATTGGCCTCGACCAGCTTCAGTGACTGAGATCCGGAGTTTCTTGGGATTGGCAGGTTACTACCGTCGATTTGTAGAGGGGTTTTCTTCTATCGCAGCCCCGATGACTAGGTTGACCCAAAAGGGTGTCCAGTTCCAGTGGTCATAGGAGTGTGAGGCGAGCTTTCAGAAGCTCAAGACAGCCTTGACCACCGCGCCAGTATTGATACTACCTACGGGTGCAGGGCCTTATACAGTTTATTGTGATGCATCTCGTACAGGGCTTGGAGCGGTTTTGATGCAGGATGGTAGGGTTATCGCTTATGCTTCGAGGCAGGTTAAAGATACATGAGAAGAATTATCCAGCTCATGATCTCGAGTTGGCAGCAGTGGTTCATGCCTTAAAGATCTGGAGGCATTATCTATATGGTGTGACATGTGAGGTGTACACTGATCACAAAAGCCTACAGTACTTGTTCAAGCAGAAGGAGTTGAATCTACGACAACGGAGATGGTTAGAGTTGCTAAAAGACTATGATGTTACTATATTATATCACCCAGGTAAGGCCAATGTGGTGGCCGATGCATTGAGTAGAAAGTATGCCAGCATGGGTAGTCTTGCATATATTCCGGTCAATCGGAGACCATTAGCTCTAGATGTCCATGCCTTAGCCAACCGGTTCGTGAGATTAGACATTTCTGAGCCTAGCAGAGTGTTAGCCTGCACGGTCGCTCGTTCTTCCTTATTAGAGCGTATCCGTGAGAGGCAATTTGATGATCCTCATTTGCGTTAGTTAAGAGATACAGTACAGCGGGGAGGTGCCACACAGGTAAACCTAGATGATGATGGGGTATTGAAATTGCAGGGTCGAGTTTGTGTGCCCAATGTCGAAGGGATTCGAGAGTTGATCTTAGCAGAAGCCCACAGTTCATGGTATTCTATTCACCCAGGCGCCGCGAAGATGTACCAGGACTTACGGCAACACTATTGGTGGCGCAGAATGAAGAAAGATATCGCTGCGTATGTCGCTCGGTGTCTAAATTGTCAGCAGGTGAAATATGAGCACCAGAGACCTGGTGGTGTATTCCAGAGGATTGAAATTCCCGAGTGGAAATGGGAGCGAATCACTATGGACTTCGTTATTGGACTTCCTTTGACTCGGAGAAAATTTGATGCTATTTGGGTCATTGTTGATAGGCTGACCAAGTCAGCACACTTTATTCCAGTATTCGTCTCCTACTCGTCGGAGAGGTTAGCGGAGGTTTACATTAGTGAGATTGTTCGTCTCCATGGGGTGCCAGTATCTATTATCTCTCGATCGGGTACGCAGCTTACCTCGCGGTTCCGGAGAGCGGTTCGGCAGGAGTTAGGCACCCGAGTTCAGCTGAGTACAAGCATTTCATCCTCGGACGGATGGCCGGTCGGAGAGGACTATTCGGATTCTTGAGGACATGCTTCGAGCCTCGTGTTATTGATTTCGGGGCTCGTGGGACTAGTTTCGCCATTAGCGAGTTCGCCTACAATAAGAGCTACCAATCTAGCATCCAGATGGCCCCGCATGAGGCGTTATATGGTAGGCGATGTCGATCACCGATTGGATGGTTTGAACCGGAGAGGCTCGGTTGTTGGGTACGGACTTAGTTCAGGAGGCCTTAGATAAGGTCAAGACTATTCAGGAGAGATTGCGTTCGGCTCAGTCTAGGCAAAGACTTATGCGGATCGTAAGGTTCGAGATGTAGATTTCATGGTCGGTGAACGAGTATTGCTCCGAGTGTCGCCTATGAAGGGCGTGATGAGGTTCGGGAAGAAGGGCAAGCTCAGCCCTAGGTATATTGGTCCCATTTGAGATTCTAGACAGAGTGGGAGGGGTGGCTTACAGATTAGCTTTGCCGCCTAGCTTATCAGCCGTGCATCCAGCTTTTCATGTATCTATGCTTCGGAGATACCACGGCGATCCCACACATGTGTTAGACTTCAGTACTGTCCAATTGGACAATGATCTATCTTACGAGGAGGAGCCGGTAGCTATTCTAGACCGGCAGGTTCGACAATTGAGGTCGAAGAGTTATCCTTCCGTGCGCGTTCAGTGGAGAGGTCAGCCTCCTGAGGCATCGACCTGGGAGTCCGAGTCTGATATGCGGAGCCGCTACCCACACTTGTTTCCTGACTCAGGTACTTCTTTCTTTTGTCCGTTCGAGGACGAACGGTTGTTTTAGAGGTGGAGATTGTGATGACCCAAAGGGTCATCACTTATTTAATTAATCATTTCGAGCTTCTGAGGCCTTGAAAACCTCATTCTATGTTGCCTCGATTTACGTGCACGATCCGAGCATGTAACCGGAAGATTTTGTGATAGAAAATATGAATTCTATGAGAAATTTGGATAAAAATGATATTAATATTGATATGGTTGACTTCGGTCAACATTTTTGTAAACGGATCCGGACCCGAGATTGGATGGTCCCGAGAGGTCCGTAGGAAAATATGGGACTTGGACATGTGTCCGGAGTCGAATTCTGAGGCCTAGAGCCCAAGTTATGAATTTTTATGTGAAATTGTTTTTGATGCAATTATTAAAGGAAATAAATTAATTGACCTTGGTATCGGGCTCGTATTTGGTTCCGACGCCCGGTACAAGTCTTAAATATTATATATGTGATTTCTGTAAAGTTTGGTGACATTTGGATGTCGTTTGAGATGTTTTGGACCTTGAGTCCCAAGTTTGAAAGTTTTGAAAACTAAAGGTATGAAAATCATGCATTTGAGGCTTGATTTGATGAAAACGAGGTGATATTGGCGATGTGATCGCATGAACAAGTTCATAATGTGTTTTTGAGGTTATGTACATGTTTGGTTTGGAGCCCGGGGGGCTCGGGTAAAGATTTGATAGGCCGTTGGATGAAATTCTGAATTTTGGAACTGCTGGTTTTTCACCCAGCTGTTGGCTTCGCAATTGCGAAGAATTTCTCGCAATTGCGAAGGGGACAGTGTAAGGCAAGGCTCGCAAATGCGAACCTTGATCGCAAATGCGAAGCCAGCCTTGTTCGCAAATGCGAACAATTGTTCGCATTTGCGAAGGTCCCGTGCCAGCCTATGTTCGCAAATGCGAATAAAAGTTCGCAAATGCGAACATTCCCCAACACTGCCTTGGTTCGCAAATGCGAACACTGCCTTATACAGCATGTGTTCGCAAATGCGAACATTAGTTCGCAAATGAGTTCGCAAATGCGAGATGTTCGCAAATGCGAACAAATGTTCGCAAATGCGAACTTCCCACCCTTAGCTTATTTTTCAAACTCCGGAAATTGGTCGGGGTTCGCAATTGCGAACCCATGTTCGCAAATGCGAACACAGAGACCTGAAAAACACAAATTTCAGTCATTTCTTCACATTTTTCAAAACCAAAACACCCATTTGCGATTCTTCAAGGATTTCTTCTTCATCAAAACGATTGTAAGTCACTTTTTACTTAATTCTTTCAATTCCTAACATCATTAAACATGTTTTTCATAAGAAATCAAAGATTTTCATGGTAAAATTCTTGTTTTTGTTAGAAATAGGGTTTTTCATAAATTGGGGAATTGGACCTCGAATTGAGGTCCGATTTTGAAACAAATTATATATATGAACTCGTGGGGAATGGGTAACCGGATTTTGGTCCTAACCCCGAATTCCGACCATGTGGGCCCGGGTTGAAATTCACTATTCATGGCAGAATGTTGTAAAAGTTGTATTTGGTATTAAGAATTAGTTTGTGGAGTAGAAATTGATGATATTAAATCAATTGTGTATAGATACGGTTGGATTGGAGCCAAATTGAAAGAAAAGACATTTCCACGTAGTGAATTGTTCATAAGCATTCGAGGTAAGTGTTTGTTCTATCCTAGCTTGAGGGAATAGGATTATGTGTTATGTGTTATGTGATCGAGTGCGGTGTATGGGTCGTGGTGACGAGCATCCATACACTGGCGTCTAGTATGACCGTGAGTCGTTGAACAGATGAATTATTAAACCTTTGCCAGGTTGTAGAATTGTTATTGTTCTCCCTTGTCGGGACTTGTTGTGAAGAAAATTATTGATTGCCCTTGTTGGGATAGTTTATGAATTTCTGCTTCTTTCTTTGCCCTTAACTGTGATTGTTATTTGGGTGAGGAAGAGTGATAATGCACGAAGGGTGATGCCGTGCCATGTTTATTTATTTATGCACGAAGGTTAATGCCGTGCCATGTTTATTATTGATTATGCACGAAGGATCATGCCGTGCCATGTTTATTATTGATTATGCACGAAGGATCATGCCGTGCCCTATTATTGATTATGCACGAAGGATCATGCCGTGCCCTATTATTGATTATGCACGAAGGATCATGCCGTGCCCTGTTATTGAACCATGTACGAAGGATCATGCCGTACTATGGATGCGAGGATGAGAGTAAAAGCACGAAGGGTGATGCCGTGCAACTGCTTGCTATTTCTTGAAGTGATATTACTTGTGTTTACATTATACTTTGTTTTTCCTTGTGAAATTATTAATTGTGATTAATTGTTGAATTCTTTAAGGTATTCCTTATTGTGTTAATACTTGATTATTTCTTGTTATTTTGTGGTACACATATATATATATTGAATTGCACAGGTTTATGTGAGTGTCTGGTCCTAGGCTTGTCACTACTTCGCCGGGATAGGCCAGGCACTTACCAGCACATGGGGTCGGTTGTGCTGATGCTACACTTCTGTGCGTTTTTGCACAGGTCCAGGTTACGATCAGGAGCAGCAGCAGTAGTAAGTAGATTGCGTGGGAGCTAATCATATTTGAGACCGAGGTAGCTTGCAGACGTCCGCAGGCCCGGCGTCTCTTTCTTTATTTATGTTATTAGCTGTAGTCTCTTTGTTTCGAGACAAACAGAATTGTGTTATATTTCTTCAGACTTTTATGTGTAGTATTCCATAGTAGTTTGTGAGTTGGTGACTCCACGTCTTGGGTAGAGGATTTCAGTATAATTTTCACCTTGTGATTTGTTATTTCCATTTCGATAAAGTATTCCGCATTTATTTAATTAAACTTATGTTAAAAACAGGATAGTATGAATACAGTGGCTTGCCTAGCTACCACGAGTAGGCGCTATCACGATCCCGATGTTGGGGAAAAATTCGGGTCGTGACATTGGGGGTCTAAGGTAAAAGCTTTACTTGAAACAATGTTAGAGCCGGCTGTGTATGCAAATAGAAATAGCAGGTATCTGATGAAATTAGTTGGTACGTGTAAGTTGGTCCGAATACTGCCATTATAAAAAAATCATGTGTATAACACATATTATGTCTCTATATGGTTTATGGTGGTAGCAAATTGTGGATTAATATTTGTCTGAGATAGATGAGAGATGCCAAAAAGACAAGAATATTTAAGCAAGTAAAGTCGAGAAACATCTCATGGAGTGAAAACCGAAATAGTTAGTTCCTGTATCATCATGTTTGAAGAGTTGTTGAAAAATCAAATCTACATCTCAGCTACGCCATGTGTTAAAAGAATAGAAAGATATCAATTTGAGACTGGTTGATAGTTTGTAGGACCTTTAGACCGAAAAGATTAATTGATTAAAAAATCCATTTAGGTATGAGAGTGTTTGTTTTATTTTCTTTCTGAAGGCAAATGCAACTAAATATATAATTCTGGTTTAAATTGAATGTCTGGTCGTATTAGTTCGAGTATAAATAGCTAGTTAAGAATAAACAATAACAATCTAGTATAATCTCACAAGTGGGGTATGAGGAGGGTAACATATACGCAGCCTTACCCCTACTCTGAACCGGCAGAGAGACTGTTTTCAATAGATCCTCGGTTTAAAAAAGGATGAAAGAAGCATTGATAGAAAGTAATAGCAATACTTAGAAAATGAAACACAAAATAGCAAAAGAGAGTATGAATGATGTACTAATAGTCAGTAATAACAGTATAAGGTATGAAATGATAGCAAACTAAGGGCGTACGGAAGGCAAGTAACAATAGTACAAGATGTGTGGTAATAGCAAACTAAGGATAAAAGGGAAACCAAACTAACACTAATACTATTGAATTAAAGAAAACATAGGGAAATGCTCAACAACCTACTAACCTTCTACCCTAATTCTCAACCTCCACACCCTCATATCAAGGGTCATGTCCTTGGTTAGCTCCAATTGTGCCATGTCCTGCCTGATCACTTCTCCACGAGACTTCTTTGGTCGACTTCTACCCTTCTTCTTACCCCCAAGGTCAATCTCTCACACCTCCTGATTGAGGCATCTGTGCTTCTCCTTTTAACGTGCCTGAACCATCTTAGTCTCTCCTCTCGCATACTTTCCTCCACATGGTCCATTCCCACTTTGTCTTGAATAATCTTATTCATAATTCTATCTAACCTAGTATGCCTAGACATTCATCTCAACATCCTCATTTCAGCTACTTTCATCTGTTGGACATGGGAGTTCTTGATTGGCCAGCACTCTACCACATACAATATAGTCGGTCTAACTACTACCTTGTAGAACTTTCCTTAACATCTCAAAGGCACATTCTTATCACAAAAGATATCGGAAGCGAGCCTCCCCTTCATCTACCATGCTCTGATACGATGTGTGACATCCTCTTGATCACTCCTTATTGTTTTATTTAATTCTCATCAATCTCCCTATCCTTCTGAATTATAGACCCAAGGTACTTGAAGCTCTCTCTCTTAGGAATGACTTGTGTAACAAGCCTCATATCCCCATCCGCTTCCTGGGAAATACAGCTGAACTTGCACTCCAATTATTTTGTGTTGGTCATGCTCAACTTGAAACCTTTAGACTCAAGGGTATGTCTCTAAACCTGCAGCCTCTCGCTAACACCACCTCATGTCTCATCAGTCAGAACTTTGTAGTCTGCAAATAACATGAACCAAGACACCTCCCTTTGAATGTGTCACGGCAATTCGTCCATTGCTAAGGAAAACAAAAACGGGCTAAGTGTTGACCCCTGATGCAACCCCATCTCAATCGGATAGTATTCAGAGTATCCTCCTACTTCCGTTACCCGTATCTTCTCTCCATCATACATGTCCTGGATCACTCTAATATAAGCTACCGACACTCTTTTGGCCACCAAATATCTCCATAGAACCTTTCATGGGACTCTGTCATACGTTTTCTCTAGGTCAATGAACATCATATGCAAGTCATTCTTCATCGCCTTATACTGCTCCACTAATCTCCTTACTAGGTGAATGGCTTTAGTTGTCCGCCATCTCGGCATGAAACCAAACTGGTTCTAGGAGTTGGACATACTCCTCTTCATCTTCCCTTCTATCACACTCTCCAAACTTTTATCGTATGGCTTAACAACTTGATACCTCTATAATTGTTGTAGTTTTTATATCCCCCGTGTTATTGTACAACAGAATCACCATTCCACCTCCAGTCTTCAGGAATCTTTTTCGTCCTAAAAATGATGTTAAAAAACCTAGAGAGCCATTCCAACCCACCTTACACACGCTCTTCCAGAATTCTACAGGGATCCCATCTGGTTCGGTTGCTCTACCTCTACTCATCCTGCGGCATGGCCCCAAAAACCTTTAACACTCTTATGTGTCTACTGTACCCAAAACCCTGAATTCACTCCGAGTACTCCAACTCACTCAGCACAATACTCTTATCTCCCTCTTCATTCAAGAGTTTATGAAAGCAAGGCTGGCATCTCTACCTAATCTGTGTCCCCTCCAACAGAACTCTACCCTCATCGTCTTTGATACACCTCACTTGGTCCAGATCAAGGGCCTTCATCTCTCTCATTTTCGCCAACATATACAACTTCTTATCCTCTGCCTTTGTCCCCAAGTTCTTCATATAAATGACCAAAAGCCTTGGTCTTAGCCGTATTAATCGCTAACTTCGCCTCCTTCTTAGCCTTCTTATAATCCTTCCTGTGATTCTTATTCTCTCCCTCATCTATGCTTTCTACTAGCTTCAAATACGTCGCTTTCTTATCTTCCATTTTCCCTTGAACCTCTTCGTTTCACTACCATCTCCTTTGTGGACACTAGAGAAATGATTCGAGACACCTAACACATCTCTCGCCGCCTTTATAATACAATTTGTCGTCATAGTCCACATATAACTTGCATCCCCAATACTCCTCCAGGCCCCCATAGACAATAACTTCTCTCCTATTTCCTAGGCTTTGTCCTTAGTCAATGCACCCGACCTGACCCTAGGTAGACCAGATATAACCCATTTTCTCCTCTTCCACTTGATTTCTAAGTCCCTAATCAAAAGCATATGCTAGGTTGTAAGATTCTCACTCAGGATGACCTAGAAATCCGTGCATAAACCTCTATCACACTTTCTAATGAGTAGATAATCAATCCAAGTCTCGGCCAATGTAATCTGGAAGGTTATCAGGTGCTCCGCTTTCTTCAGGAAGCACATGTTAGCAATCACTAGATCGAAGGGTTTAGATTACTCCAACAATGAAGTACCTCATCCATTTCTATCTCCAAAATTGAAGCCACCATGTATAACGTCACACCACTCGGACGACCTCCCAATGTGGCCGTTATAATATCCTCCTAAAATGAGCTTCTCAGAGGACTCTATACTCTGCACCAAACCATCCAAATCCTCCAAGAAGCACCTTTTAACCTCCTCACTCAAACCCACCTGAAGCACATAACCACTAACCTACCTGAGGCACATAACCACTAACCCACCTGAGGCACATAGTTTAGAATATAATAATTGAGAGGTTCACAGTTGAAAAACTTTGATTAGGAAATATCAACATAAAATATTCATTTATAATAAATTCGTAAGGGGATACCTGCAAATGGTCAAATTCATTCCAATTTGATTCATATGACTAATATTAATAGAGTACAAAGGAAACTAACAAATCGCACCAAATTGATAATCTGAATCAAACAGAGAAAAAAACTCGATTATGATTTGGCTTGGTGTTAGGGAAAAAAATCCGACCACAATATGTTGAATTTATTTTTAAATAAAAAATATCAAAACGAAGTCAAACCAACCCGACTTTACATGTATAAATTTTTTAGATATATTTAGTGCATAAAGTACTTAATATAATATAATCTAGAAATATTTTTTAAACCTTTACATAATTTTATCTTTTTAATAAGGTATTATTTAAAGGTTGGACTTAGAACTTTTGAATGCTCCAAAAACTTTTATAGCAATAAATATTAGTAACTCAAATAATGCTTACAAAAGCCCAAATCAAAATCAAATTAATAATGCTAACAAAGGGTATTCAATTCAATACTATAAAAAAATGTGTTGTATATCTATTTTTAATAGCAATGATTTAGATAAAAACATAATATATTTTATATTTTCTTTAGCGTTTAGTCATATAATTAATACTCCCTTATTAGTTGTACTTACAATGGAGAGGTGCAAGTAAAAGTAAAAAATAAGAAAGCGGAGTATACGATGCTAGTGGAAAGTGTAGACGGAGAGGATAGATGGGCGCATATGAAGCAATAAGTTAGTTAAGAAAGAGGCAAAACTAGAAGTTACGGTGGCCAAGACTGCAGCTTTTAGTTGTTTGTATGAGGAACTCGAGGGCCTAGGTGGGGATAAGAGGTTGTTTAGATTAGCCAAGGCACGAGAAAAGAATGCTCGTGACTTGGACCAAGTGAAGTGCATCAAGGATGAAGAAGATAGTGTTTTGCTGGATTAAGGGCTTATTTATCGGAGATTGCAGATCTACTTCCACAGTCTCTTGAATTAAGAAGGGGACATAAACATTGTACTAGGTGATTAGGAACTCTCTGGGAGTAGTTGTGACTTTAGGTATTGTAAGTGGATTAGAGTTGATAAAGTGGAGGGAGCTATATATGCATAAGATGAGCAGGGCAAAGCGACCGGGCTGGATGAAATCCCGATGGATGGCTCACTAGGTTATTTAATGTCATTTTTAGAACGAAAAAGATTTCTGAATAGTGAAGGTGGAGCACGATGGTTCTTCTATACAAGAACAAGGGTGATAATCAAAATTACAATAATTATTAGTGTATTAAGCTGCTTAGCCATACTATGAAAGTCTGGAAGAGAGTGGTAAAGCTAAGGGTAAGGAGGAGTGTGTTTATTTTTTAGAACCAGTTCGGTTTTATGCCGTGGAGTTCGACTACAGAAGCCATCGATCTTATTAGTAGATTGATGGAGCATTATAGGGAGTGGAAGAAGGACTTGCATATAGTGTTCACCGACTTAGAAAAATCGTACGATAAAGTTTCGAGGGAGGTTTTGTTGAGATGTCTATTGGCTAGAGGTGTAGCGTTTACCTATGTTAGAGTGATTAAGAACATGTATGATGGAGCAAGGACCCGTGTGAGAATGGAGGATGGGGACTCAGAATTATGATGGGGCTACATCAGGGGTTGACACTCAGTCCTTTTTTATTTTCCTTGAGGATTGACGTACTGATGTGCCACATCCAAGGGAAGGTGCCTTGGTGCATGCTATTTATAGATGATAATGTATTGATTGATGAGATACGAAGCAGTGTGAACGCGCAATTAGAGGTATGGAGGTAGACCCTGGAGTCTAGAGGTTTCAAGTTGAGCATGATCAAGATAGAATACTTTGAGTGTAAGTTTAGTGGTGAGACTCAAAGAGGGAAAGGAAGGTGAGGCTAGACTCGTAGGTCATCCTAGAAGAGGAAATTTTAAGTACCTTGGGTCTATTATTTAGGGGGATGAGAAGATTGATGAAGATGTCACACATCGTATTGGGGCGGTATGGATGAAATGGAGACTCTCTTTTGATATTTTGTGTGAAGGCGCCACCAAAACTTAAAAGTAAGTTCTACATAGTGATGGTCATACCGACGATGTTGTATGAGACTGAGCGTTAGCTAGTCTATATCGCTCATGTACAAAAGATAAAGGTAGTAGAGACGAGGATGTTGAGATAGATGTGCGAGGGCACAACAGGTTAGATAGGATTATAAATGAGGTTATTCAGGACAAGGTGGGTGTGTCCCCTATTGAGGATAAGATGCGGGAAGCACGGCTTAGGTGATTTCATCATGTGAGGGGGAGGAACACAGACGCCCTAGTGAGAAGGTGTGAGACGTTGACACTAGAGGTCATACAGAGAGGTAGAGATAGACCAAAGAAGAGGTGTGGAGAGGTGATTAGGCAAGAATTGGCGCAACTTTGGCTAACCGAGAACATGACCCTTGATAAGAAGGTATGGAGGTCGAGGATTACGGTAGTAGAGTGTAACGACCCGGCTGGTCTTTTCATGAGTTATAGTCCCTTTATTCCCATTTCTACTTCCTTTTATGTTCCTCAGTTGTATTTCTTTGTATCGTGTTAGTTGGTTCGGGTTTAGAGTGGTTTTGCAGTGAATAGAGACACTTAGTCTCTTTTGAGAAGGCTTAAGTTGGAAAAGTCAAGCAGATGTTGACTTAAGTGTAAACGGTCTCGGATATGAGTTTTGATGGTTTGGTTAGCTCCATTAGGTTATTTTGGACTTGGGAGCGTGTCTGAAATGTGATTTGGAGGTCCGTGGTTGAATTAGGCTTGAATTGGCAAAATTAAAAATTTGGCGATTTTTGGTTAGCAGTAGAATTTTGATATCGGGATCGGAATAGAATTTCGGAAGTTGGAGTAGGTTCGTAGTGTCAATTGTTATGTTTGTGCACAATTTGGGGTCATTCGAACTTGATTTGATGGGTTTTGGCATTGTTTGTGAAATTTGGAAATTTAGGTGTTCTTAGGCTTGAATCCGAGGTTAATTTAGTGTTTTAATGTTGTTTTGAGTGATTATAAGGCTCGATTAAGTTTAAATAATGTTATGGGATGTATCGATATGTTTGCTTGAGGTTCCGAGGGTCTCGGCTGAGTTTTTGGTAGTTAACAAATCCATCTGGTTCCAAAAAATGTTGCAGATTTCCGGTGTTAACTGTGTCTGGTATAGGAAGCGCGGACCATATAAAATTGGTGTGGACCGCGAAGGCGTTGTGCGACCGCAGTGGTAATTTTGCGGGCCGCAGAAGAAGGAATGCGACTGTGGTGTATTTTATGTGGACTGCGAAAGGCAAGGCTCAGCGTGCGCGGATGCGGCAAGATTTACACGGATTGCGGTGAGAAGAGTGTGGCTGCAATAAAATTATGCGGACCGCAAAATAGAGGTTCAGAGGGCACTACATAAGCGAGGTTTAAGGTTTTATTTCATATCTTGGACTTTGGGAGCTCAGTTTGAAACAGAATTTTGAGAGTTTTTCAAGGAAATCATCTAGGTAAGTAATTCTACCTCGTTTTTTGGCTAATATTCACGAATATATCATTGAATTCATCATGTGATTCGTGATTTGGGATGGAATTTGGGGAAAGTTGGTAGAGTTTCATAAAATGAATTTTTGGGAATTTAAAAGCCCATTTGAGGTCGGAATTGAGTGAAACTACTATGGTTAGTCTTATAATCGAATGGGTTGTCGATTTCTGTAACTTCTGATGGATTTCGAGACATGGGCCCGGGGTCCAACTTTTGAGTTGACTTTTTGACATTTGATCTAAAGCTTAGCATTTTCTTACGAGATTGATTCCTTTAGCTCGTGTTGATTGTATCAAATTGTTTGTGTCTAGATTCGAGGCATTTGGAGGTCGGTTCAAGAGGCAAGAGCATCGCGGAGTAGGGATTTGATCGGTTTGAGGTAAGTAATGATTGTAAATCTTGTCCTAAGGGTATGAAACATTGGATTTCACATCGTTTCACTATTTAAGGTGAAGCACATGCTAGGTGACGAGTGTATGGGCGTGCACCATTAGGGATTATGATTTGGTCTGTCCTGTAGCAACTATTAAGGTTGCGTATTTGACTGAAAACTATATGATACTTATGTAATTTAGAAAGAATTTCTATAAATTGGGCTGAATGCCATAATTGGGCCTTGTGCCAAAGCTGTTTCGACCTTTAGGGGCCTTTTCTTGTTATTCTCTCACTATTTTGATTTAAGATCCATACTTAGTCATGCTGTGTTTACTAATTTCATAAATCAGTGTTTATTACCCCATTTTGGTGCATAAAATGTTTTTTGGGGCTGAGCATAATGTTTTACTGATAGCCCGAGTGGCTTGAGAGGTGTTGACTAAGCTAGATCGAGGGACTGTTCTTATGAGGATATTATGGGATCGGGCTGAGCGTCGTAGTGTGTTGTTGTTGATTTATGATTATGAGAGGCAAAGGGCCTGACTGGTTTATTTTTCTCCATGAGGTGGCTTGTTATAGCGCTTGGGCTGTAGGATTCCTTCCGGAGTATGCATACCCCCAATGAGCGTGGGTACCCTGAGCGAGTAATATGTGATATGCCCAAGGGGCTGTATACGAGTGACTAAGAGGTTTGCTCGAGGGGATGATTATGAGAGATGTTATGCTGGAGGGGCTATTTATGATTCATTTTGCCTGAGGGGCTGGATGCGAGGAATGTTTGTCACACCTCCTTTTTACGCACCCGCGAGGGCGCGATGGAGTTTTTCCAATTAAAGGACAATCGAGACGGGATTTATTTAATTAATTCGGAGTCGCCACTTGGAAAAATAATGGTGTCCCAAGTCACCGGTTTGATCCCGAACCGAGGAAAGTTTTGACTCTATATTACGGTCCGCAAACCAGAAATCCGGATAAGGAATTCTGTTAACCCGGGAGAAGGTGTTAGGCATTCCCGGGTTCCATGGTTCTAGCACGGTCGCTCAATCATCGTATTTGGCCTCTTTATCTGATTTTATAATGTGCTTTAACCTCTGTGCAAATTTTAACTTTTAACCGCTTTTGATTATTACTATTATTATTATAAGAATTATTATTATTATTATTTTAACAAAGAATTGTAACGTTGTGAAAATGTATCTCGAACCACGTCGCACCAGTGCACCCGTGGTTGTCCACACATTTCGACTCCGTTGAGATTTGGATTCGAGTCACATAAATGTGCACTCGAGTTTAAGGAGATAAGATTATTAAATACGCGCCTAAAGATACTAACGCGTTTTGTGTTCGGGAAAGGCCGTGGAATCCGCTAAACAACACATCCCGGAATCTAAACATTTTTCGTAATAATCGTCTGTTGAGGGCCCCGCAATTTGCGTGTTATTTTGGCGAGGCTCGTCTCGCTTATTGTTTAAGGGCTCATTACCCTTTTATTATTTATTGTTTTAAATGAATTACAACGCAGTGGAAACGTATCTCGAACCACGTTGCACCAGTGCACCCGTGACTTTTGACACGTTTCGACTTCGTTGAGATTTAGATTTGGGTCACATAAATGCGCACCCGTATTTGAGAAGGTAGTACTAGAATACGTGATTAAAGCAACTATGCATTTATTGTCTTTGGAGAACACCGTAAAATTCGCTATACGGTTGATCCCGAAGTCTAAGTATTTTTATATATATACACTTATGAGGGCCCCGCAATTTGTATAATTTTGTTAGGCGAGGCACACCTCTAATTCTAATTTAAAAGAGAACTACATTCCGTTATATTCATTTAAGAGTTAATTCGAGATTATTTAGAACACGTTGCAAGCCACGCTACATGAAATGCACCCGTAGTCCATGACACGTTTTATTTAACCTTGTTCAAAATTGGAGTCGGGTCCCATGAAATACACCCCCGATTCCTTTAATCTAATTCCGTCGTTCGGTTGAAGAATAATGAACCAATTTCCATAATGTGACAACATCGTGCTCAACTATAAACAATTCGAGTAAACATACGAGTAGCTAACTAAGTGAGCAAATTCAAGACTATGGTGAACAATTACATAAACAACGGAAGCATAACTAGTTGGCGAGCATATGAAGGATTAGTCATTTTATTAGCTAACTTCGACATTGCATGTTCAACAAAATCATATATTTACAAAAATAGTCTGAACCATACGAAACTAAATCAAATACGAAACGATCCAAAATATTAGCGAGAAGAACAATATCGGAAAAGAACATGCACCTTTATTTCTGCATATTTTTTCAACGTACACAACGAGAAAACGAACCTTTTATGACGATCTCAAACCTCGACCTCTCCGGACAGAACTCGAACCAAACCGGAACCAAGAACAAATGATTCGACGGGCAGAACGAGGTTGACAAAGCAGAAAAACTTTTTCCTCCACTGTGGCCTCCTACTGTGTGTATTATTTTTTCTCGATTTTTCTTTTCTGCCGTTTTTCTTCTTCTTTCGTTTCTCTTCCTCTTTCCCGTTTTTTCTTTCTGTTTCCTTTCTTTCTTTCGTTTTTCTTCTTTCTGTTTTGTTCTCCTTTTGTTTTTCTTCTTTCTGTTTTTGTTCTTCCTCTTTCCCGTTTCCTTTTTCAATCTCTTTTTTCTCTTGTTTTTTTTTTTGAATCTTTTCGATGTATTGTATTTTTCTTTTTCTCTCCTTTCTCCCTTCTTTCGTTTTTCTTTCTTTTTCTTTCAATTGTATTTCTCTTTGTTGTTTTCAATTCCCGTCCTCTTTTGCTGTTCTCTCTTCTTCTTTTTAAAGAAGAAGAGTATAGTATGTGTATTGTATTTTTTTATTTTTTTATTTTTTTATTTTATTTTTTTAAAATAAGCTCCATGCCTTTTTTTGTTTTTTTCTTCTTGTTTTTATCCCTTTGTCTTTTTCTTCTTGTCTTTGTTCTTATTCCCCATCCATTATGTATTGTCCCCCTTAGTGTAGTGGACTCGGATTATTACGGGCTAGGTCCGAAAATTATAAAACCGGGTAGTTTGAACCCGAATATTATTCTTCGCCCGGAACCGAGAATGGTGTTATTTAATTAATCCTAGGTAGTCAAAATAACTATAATACTCATAATTAAAATAAAACTATTTTTTTATATTTTTCAAGTTTAAAATAACTACAAAATATTAATGAAACTATTTTTTTTTATTATTTTCGTTTTTATAAAAAGATAAAAATATAAAGTACTATTTTTATATTTTTCAAGTTTAAAATAACTACAAAATATTAATGAAACTATTTTTTATTATTTTCGTTTTTATAAAAAGATAAAAAATATAAAGTACTATTTTTGTATTTTTCAAGTTTAAAATAACTACAAAATATTAATGAAACTATTTTTATTATTTTCGTTTTTATAAAAGGATAAAAAATATAAAGTACTATTTTTGTATTTTTCAAGTTTAAAATGACTACGAAACATTAATAAAACTATATTTTGTTATTTTTTATTTTAAGGTAAAAATAAAGTAAAAGAGTCAAATTTAGCTAAAACAACTATATTAAAACTAAACTAAATATTTTACGCTAAAAAGATAAAAAATCTCGGGGAGGGTCAAAAATCACGCGTTTACAATGTTTACCCGAGGGGCTGTTTATAATTCTCATCACTTTTAATCAAAATTGCATTGAGCCTCAATTGAAACTGTTGAAAATATTTTCAAATTATTTCTACTGAAAACTGGATTTTAAACTAGTTAATTTGACTTATAATACTGATTTGAAAGCATGTTGTGCTTTCTTAGATTTCATAATGTGGATTTATGTGTTTTCTATTGCCGAGTCTTTATTTATCTTTATTAATTACTGAGTTGGCGTACTCACATTACTCCATGCACCTTGTGTGCAGATCCTTGGGTTGTTGGACGTGCTAGCGATTGTTGATTTTCATCTGTCACGGATATGTCGAGTTAGCAAGGTAGCTGCATAGCGACACACCCTTGCTCTTCTCCCTCTTATCTCCCCTTAGACATTATTAGTTGCTTTCCAGACTATATTAGTCTTAGCATTTTTGGACAGTGTTTAGTAAATGCTCATGACTTGTAACACCCCAATGTCAAGCTTTTCATTCTGCGCTTCGTTATTCGGATATATCTTATGAAGTTTTATTAATCAAATAGCTTGAAGAATTCCTTATTTTGAAACATTGGGTTGTTTTGGTAAAAGAGTTGGCTTGCCTAGTTCCACGTTAGGCGCCATCACGACAAGGTATATTTGGGTCATGATAAGCTGGTATCAGAGCCTAAATTACATAGGTCTTACGGGTTATGAGCATGTTTACAGAGTCTTTTGGATCAGTTTGAAGACGTCTGTACTTATCTTTGAGAGACTTCATAACCTTTAGGAAAACTTCACATTCTTGAATTCTTGTTGTGCGGATCTATTGATTCTGGTAACTAAACTTCTGTAATTGTATTCTCTCATATATGGTAAGGACACGTGCTACCGATCAGGACAGACGGCCACAAGTACTACCACTTGGGTCCACGAGAGGCTGAGGTTGCAATCGAGGCCATCGTAGGGGCAGAGGTGTAACTCGCACAACAGCTAGAGTAGCACCTGCAGATCCACTAGCCACCCTAGTACATGATCAGGTCCCAGTTGTGGATGCTCTAGCGGGACCAGCCCATACACTGATTGTGCCTGTTGTTATCCCGTGTCTTTAAGAGACCTTAGCTCAAATATTGACTATGTGCACTAATAACTAGGGATTTTGATACATTTTATACTCCTTCTTGCTTATGTTTTGATTAGAGATTTGTACAAAATAGTCCCAAAAGGCTCATAAGTTGTGCTTGATTGCAAGTTTGATCAACAAAATGACAAGATATCAAAGGTTAGCTCAAAAAAGAGTGAAACTTGTACAAGTACCAGGACAAGACAAAGCTCAGGCAAAATAGGGCCAATACGACCGCACATCATTCTGTGCGGTCCGCACAAGTGAGGTTCGGAGAGTTTGACTTCCAGGCCAATAGGCAATGCGGCAGCATAGGAATTACTGTGGTCCGCATCGGATTACTACGGCCGCACTTGATTTAGTGTGGTCCACAGAGCCAAGAATTAGAGAAGTGCCAGTTTTGAGTTTGAAGCCCAATGCGGCCCGCGTCTTATTTCATGTGGACCAAACTAGAAGCCATCGCAGCCGCATTCGATTCTGTACGGTCTGCATTGCCCAAGTTTAGAGAGCAGCTTATTCAAGTTCAGAGCCCTAGTGCGGTCGCACGTGATTTTGTGCGGTCCACACTAACCCCGATAGGGTATTTTTGTCTAGACATTTCAACTTAGTATAAATAGCTTCTTTTCCAATTTTAAGTTAAGCAGATAGTTAGTACTGAGGTTGCACTCGTGGGTTCAAATATTTTAGCCGTTTTGAGTAATTTTAGCTTCATTTCAACATTGAATTTTCAAGTTTAATTTAGCAATTAATTAACATGAGTTTATTTTCATCTATTTCCTTGTTTTTTACTCTAATTATGAGTAGCTAGACCCATCAGCTAAGATTGTGGCTCAACCCTAGTGTGTGTAATTGATGGGTCTTGTATTTTAGAGCTTTATTGACTATGGGTGTTTGATATTTGGGCTAATTCCATATTTAATTGATAAATTAGTGGTTGCAAACACTAGTTTGTGTTTAGTTGACTTTTGCTCTTCTTGAGTAAGAGAGACTAAGTCTCTAAGATTAGTCCAACAAGGAATTGGGGCGCACTCAAGAGAATTGATAGCCCCAATTAAAGGGTTAAATCGAGAGATCGTAATACCCGACATGATCCTCAATTGCTTGTGCAAATTTGCATAACCAATTGGTCTTAAGAAAGTCAATTCAGGCAAAATCACTCGAACTACTGAGAGGTATAGAGAGACTAGAATCGAGTAATGGTTATACCATACTCCCCAAATATGTCAATATAGCTTTAGACTCAAGATTCCGTCAATTGACCACCTAGGCGAAAGTCACTACCCTAGCACTCTTTAATCATTTGACAACTTACAATAATTTAATCCTAGTACCGAGAGGTATAGAGAGACTAGAATCGAGTAATGGTCATATGATACTCCCCAAATGTGTCAATATAGCTTTAGACTCAAGATTCCGTCAATTGACCACCTAGGCGAAAGTCACTACCCTAGCGCTCTTTAATCATTTGAACAACTTACAATAATTTAATCCCCAACTCTAATATCTAGCTATATGTGGAATTCAATCCTGACCCTAAATCGGGTAAAAGTTACTTTGACCTCTCTCGCTACTTAATAGTAGTGTAGGGTTGGCTTCGATCACTTTTTGGCATTGTTGCAAGGGAGATAACGGTTTTTTCTATCTATCTAAATAGATTTGTGTGTTTGTTCTTGTTTCCTTCTTTGTTACTAATTTGTGTGTGTCAATACTTCAAGTACAAAATAGCATTAAATGCTAAATACCCTCTTGGAAACGTGACTGTGGGGGAGGATGTTGATGACAATGGAGATGAAGAGGTTCCTCATGTACCTCAAGGACAACTTAGAGGCCATGAGGCCAATGCAAATGAGATATTCCACACCCTCCTCCGCCACCTCCTAGAGTGGCTCTTAGAGTTCTTCCCAACCAAGGCTATGCGAGTGCAATTGTTCACCACGGATCCGGGCGGGCAATTTTTAAGTAACCAACATGATGCAAACATTGTTGGAGTGGCATGGGTAATTCACGGGTGCTCCCACTCATAATGCTTACAAACATCTCAAAGGGTTCGTGGATACCTATTGGGAGAGCAAGCAAACCAATGTGTCCGAGGATACACTTCAGTTGAGGCTTTTCCCATTTTCATTTAGAGGGAAAGAATTGGATTGGCTTGAGTGACTTCCCAAACATTCCATCACAACTTAAGATGAGTTGGCAGATAAGTTCATTGCCAAATATTTCTCACCAGGGCACATGACAGCATTACGGGATAAGATCTTAGCTTCAAGTAGGAGCCCAACGAACCATTGCACGAGATTTTGGAGAGATATAGAACTATGGTGAAGGAATTCCCTAACAATGATATGACAGAGGATGTGATACAATAGACCTTCTATTAGGCATTAATACAATAAATCAATGCATAGTG
The DNA here is from genome assembly GCA_032618575.1 of Nicotiana noctiflora. Taxonomy (NCBI): domain Eukaryota; kingdom Viridiplantae; phylum Streptophyta; class Magnoliopsida; order Solanales; family Solanaceae; genus Nicotiana; species Nicotiana noctiflora. The sequence goes on along the minus strand of JASVEL010009590.1, from coordinate 74,009 downwards.
AATCAATTGGCTAGGGATAATTTCATAAAGCTGCCTTATGATGAAACTTGTGTTATTCTTGATGAAATGGCTGACACATCCTCCACTTGGAAAAGTAGAGTCAACGTGCAACAGGGTGACCCCACGGTCACTCATTTGGACAAAGAATTGAAATGACCATGGACAAACTATAGCAGATCTTACAACAACAATGAACTAATTAGCAAAGGCACAGTTGCAACAAGTTCAGAATCCTCGCCAAGTGAATGTCATTGAGGTTGTTAACATGCCTGTGTACAATAGAAGACAGAGAGGTCAACAGAACCAAGGGAATTCAGATCAATTTGACAATGATTGTGGTGGATTCCAAGATGATTGTTATGATGGGCACGATTTATCCTCCTAAATATCGTGAACCCAATTTCGCCCTTTAGAAAAAGGGGGCGTCGACAAAGTGGAGAATCAGAGGCCACTATATAAGCAATGTTTAGGGTTTTATTTCACATCTTTGACTTTGGGAGCTCGATTTGAGATGGAATTTCAAATGTTTTTCGAGGAAATCATCTGGGTAAGTAATTCTAACTCGGTTTTGGGTAATATTCATGAATATATAATTGAATGCATCATGTGATTTGTGATTTGTGATTTGGGGAAAGTTGGTGAAGTTTTACAAAATAAATTTTTGGGAGTTTAAAAGCCCATTTGAGGTCGGAATTTAGTGAAACTAGCATGGTTAGTCTTAAATCAAATGGGTTGTCGATTTCTGCGACTTTTGACGGATTTTGAGTCATGGGCCTAGGGCCTGACTTTTGAGTTGACTTTTTGACTTTTGATCTAAAGCTTAGCCTTTTCTCATAAGATTGATTCCTTTAGCTCGTGTTGATTGTATTAAATTTTTTGTGGCTAGATTCGAGGCATTTGGAGGCTGGTTCGAGAGGCAAAAGCATCGCGGAGTAGGGATTTGACCGATTTAAGGTAAGTAATGATTGTAAATCTTGTCTTGAGAGTATGAAACCCCATATTTTACATTGTTTCACTATTTTGAGGTGACGAACGTGTGGGCATGCACCGTTGGGGAATGTGAGTTGGTTCGTCCCGTAGCAACTATTAAGCTGCGTATTTGACTGAAAACTATATAATACTTATGTAATTTAGAAAGAATTTTTATAAATTGGGCTGAATGCCAGATTTGGCCTTGTGCCAAAGCTGTTTGGACCATTACAGGCCTTTTCTTATTATTCTCTCACTGTTTGATTAGAAATCCATACTCAGTTTCGTTGTGTTTACTGATTTCATAACTTAGTCTTTATTACCCCGTTTTGGTGCATAAAGTGTTATTTGGGATGAGCATCATGTTTTACTGATAGACCGAGTGGCGTGAGAGCTTGTGACTAAGTGCAACCAAGGGCATGTTCTTGTGAATATATTATGGGATTGGGCTGCACGCTAGAGCGTGTTGTTACTGATTTATGATTATGAGAAGTTGGGGGCCTGATTGATTTATGCCGCAAGGTGGCTTGTTGGAGCGCTTGGGCTGTAGGAGTCCCTCTGGACACCCCAATAAGCGCGAGTATCCTGAGTGAGTTATATGTGACATGCCCGAGGAGATGTATACGAGTGATTGTAAGGTTTGCACGAGGGACTGATTCTCAGTAATGTCATGCCGGAGGAGCGATTTATGATTCACATTGGCCGAGGGGCTGGATACAAGCGATGTTTGCCCGAGGGGCTGTTTATGATTCTTATCACTTTTACTCTAAACTTTTATTGAGCCTCTTTTGAAACTGTTGAAAATATCTTCAAATGATTTTTATCGAAAATTGGATCTTTAAACGAGATGATTTGACTTATATACTGATTTGGAAGCATGTTTTACTTTCTGAGTTTTCATGATGTGAATTTTATGTGTTTCCTACTGCTCGGTCTTTATTTACCTTTATTACTTACTGAGTTGGCATACTCACATTACTCCCTGCATCTTATGTGCAGATCTAGGGGTTGCGAGACATGCTAGCGATCGTTCATTGTCATTCCTCGTAAATCTGTGGAGTTAGCAAGGTAGCTGCATGATTGCAGCCTTTCTCTTCTTCCTCCTGTCTTCCCTTAGTTATTAGTTACTTTTCAGATTGTACTAGTCTTAGTTTTTTTTTTTGGACGGTGTTTAGTAGACGCTCATGACTTGTGACACCCCGATGTCGGGCTTTTCGTTCCTCACTTCGTTATTCAGATTTATTTAAAGTTTTATTAATTATATAGCTTGAGGAATTCCTTGTTTTGAAATATTGGGTTGTTTTGGTAAAAAAGTCGGGTTGCCTAGTTCCACGTTAGGCACCATCACGAAATGGCAGATTTGGGTCCTGACATAGAGTAGGTAGTCTAGAGTGTTAATAAAAGTAGTATTGACATGCAGTGTTGCTTTCTATTGGTAGTAGGTTTTTATGACTAACCGTTATTTTCTTTTATTGTTGATCACCTTACTATCTTGTTGTCTTTATTCTGCTTTTATAGGGCTTTTGGTGTTGTCCCTTCTTGTCTTTACTTTCATTAATGTGGTGATTATACTTTTCTGAATTGATGGTCTATTAGAAACAACCTCTCTATCCTCACAAGGTAGGGGTAAGGTCTGCGTACACACTACCTTTCCCGGACTCCACAGTATGTGATAATACTGGGTATATTGTTGTTGTTGTTGTTGTTGTTGTTAGTACTTATAGATTATGTTTAGTTTTATTATGGCTTATTAATTAGCAATATTTATTTTTGTGAAATTTTATTATCTTTATTCTTTAACAAAATGTCATGACACTTCTCATATTTTATTATTTTCTTGATAAACAACTTATATAGTGATATTTTACTAAGATTAAAAAAATATTTAAGATACAAATTATATGTTTTGCGTAATGAAAATTTTACCGAGAAAAAAATTCGAAAAACCGTAGAAAAAAATCTATGTTTTTGCTCTTTAACCCAAATGCAAATGGACGTCCTTCTTCTTTGTGATCTAACTGATTGTCCACCGACATAGAACTTCCTCATTTTTTTAATGCTAATTCAAATTAATGTATCTCTTTCTGTTAACTCAACCCACTGAAGGATCAAAGGGATTTTTTTCTTTTTTATAAAGGATGGATTCACGTGGCCTGATTCGGTAAAAAAGAAATGGATAACATAATTTCTCACAATTAAATAAATGAATGTGCCAAACCATACACATATAATACTGTAGTAAATGATGTGCCAATCTGGGAACTGATTTGCTGAGAGAATAACAGCGAGACACCTGTTGTGGGTCACACTCAAGTATAGTGTGGTCCTTATGAATTGTCTACCTGGCAATTGAATGGAATACTCCTTATGCAATTTCTGTGGTTTGGAGAAGATATTACTCCATATTATAGTAACAAATTACTTGCTACCATTCATTCTAAATTATTAATCTATATATATTAAACTCATGTTAAAAGAGTTATTTCTAATAACCTTTTTAAGTGATGTAATGATGTCAATAATAATTTCTTATATCATTAATTAATACATAGAACTTAAATTCGGTAAAGAAAACAATAATAGTACATAGGGGTATTCATAAAAACCCGAAAAATCAAATCAAACAAAATCAAAAACCGAATCAAACCGGCCAAAAAAAAATCGACACTTTTTAGGTTTGGTTTGATTTTAGTTTTGAATTTTAAAAACCGATCAAATTTGGTTTGGTTAAGATTTTAATAAAAAATAATCGAAAAAACCGAACCAAACCAACTATAAAAGTAGCTTTTTAAAATTATTATTACACCCACATATATGAATTTTTATATAAAATTTAAAATTTCATCGTCCATATTAGTCATTTGTATTTTTAGTCTAGTTCTTTGCTATTATAATAATCTAATTCTTTGCCTTTACATTCCAGTTTGATTAGTAGTTTTCTTTTGCAAGTACAAGAATTTATTTCATGATAAAAATAATCGATTTTAATTAAGTACTTAAATTATTCATCACTTTAATTTAATTATCATCAATATATCTTGATAAATGATAGATTTTTCAAAAAGCAATTGATTTGATAGTGTTACGTTGAATATATAGTCGCTGAAATATGCGTTGGGTAGTATATGTCTCATATTTAAGAAAAAAACTGATAAATAATCGGAAAAAATAAAAAAATCGACAAAAAACGAATTGATAAAAAACTAACTTAATTGATTTGAATTGGTTCCAATATTTAAAAAAACGATATACTTGATTTGATTTCTATTTAAAACGATCTAAATCGAACCATGAACACTCTAGCAGTACTAGTACAAAGTTATTTATGTCGAATAAATGTGACTTTCCTTGATATTGAAGGAGTACTAACGGAAGGTAAACTACAAAAAATTATGAGGCTACGGAGAGACTAGCTGGTACAGCTTGAGGATAAATTTCCCCATCACCATTTAATTTCATGTCATTTACCATTATTGTGAAAGTGACTTTAACCCTACACCCATGCCCAACACCCCCACCCAACGCACACGGGTCCAAGCTAAAATCAACATATGGGGACACATGTGGACAAGATATAATTGGTGGTTAGCTCTTGTAAAAATCACATACTTAGTATTTCATTTTTTTATTTGTTCAAAAAAGAATGATTTATTTTTAAATTTAGTAACAATTTAGCTTAAATTTACTATTCTATTCTTAATAAGAAGTTTTTCTAATCATAGAAATACTCTGTGTTTCTATTTAACTTGTTTAGGACCACAAATTTCTCAAGTCTTTATTTTTTCTTAAATTTCGTACCCAATCAAACTGATTCACATAAATTGGAACGGATAAAGTACTATTGATTATGCTACCCTTTTCTTTTGGCAATGGCAAATGTCATGCAATTGTCACTCAAAAAACAAGAAAATAATACTAATAATCGTTGAAAGTTTTGTGCCTCACACAACTTATATTGATTGTGTGAGACTCTTTTTATCTCAGCGAATTTGTGGAATCATATCTTACACTTTCGAAACACAAGATTGTAAGACAAACAAGAGATCTTACACAACTAGTGTCAATTGTGTGAGACACAAAAATAAAAAAATTCATAATTGTTACATGAAATACGGACGAGAAAATTACAGATCATTTAGTTGGCCATTCGACTTATTTTTGCTCTTATAACAATTCACGCGACATGTCCCTTTCAAATATTTTAGGTTGCTTAATTGTTTTTCTCATCTGATTTATTTTTTTCTTAAAAATGATGAGTATAGGTGTAATAGTAAATTTATTCTTATGATGGCTTGTAGGTTTCAAATTCAATTCACAAGAATTGTTTCTCTATGATAATGTTAAGAATCAAATGTGGAGCTAAGATTTTAATTTATTAGGTTTAATTTCCTCCGTTTACTTTTATTCGTTCACTGTGAACTTTGTACACCCTCGTAAGAAATAATAAATGAAGCGCATAATTTACTATGAGTCTCATATTAATTGATGTGTATTTTTAATAGATCTGGAAAATAATTTGAAACGAGTAATTAATATTGTGGGTGTAATATGCAAAAAAATTATTTTTTTATATACTAAAAGTGACAAGTAAAAATAAAAATATTTTTTTAGAATAATAGACAGTATCGTTTATAACGGCCGACTTAAAGTGCTAATATTTGAATTCTAAATTTAAAATTTATATATTTAATAATTTTTCGCACAAATACACTATTTGAGAAAAAACCACTAAATTCGACCAACCCATCTAGGATTCTACCTTCGCCCCCTGCAAAGAATACTTCAGAGTACGAGCAAAGAATAAATCAATTGTAGTATATAAGGATTTTTTTGGGTGAACATTCATTTGATCTACTCTTTGCTTCTAATAAAGAAAAGATAGATAAATATAATTCTCTTATCATAAATGACGCGAATTTGTTACATATTACGGTATTATTTCTGCACGCCATTTATTTTATGTAATGTGAACGTTTTATGTTAATTAAGAAAAAGGAAATATAATTTTCATCCCAAATTAAAAGAATATTCATTGTAGTAGTACTACTGCTAAAAGAATTCACCTCGCATATATTGGGCCCTAAAAAGCTTTAAGCAATGAGAGTAGGTTTTGCGGGTTCTGGATCTTTACACAAATAGCCGGCTGTATTTATTGTTTACTTTTCTTAGTCATATACATAAATTATACATCCATTATATATATTTATATATATATATAATACATAAATTATACATACACTATATCTCCACCGATTAAGCGGTTAGGTAAATGACTATTTGAGTTAATTCTAAATAATATAATTGGACTCTATTTTTGGAAAATGGCAACTTGGACTCTATTTTTACAAGATTCTAGTAGCATTAATCAATTAAGAGAATTTTTCACAAAGCACATTCTTTAAGATCTAATTAGCAATAAATAGAAACCCTTTCCTATATTACGTGGTATAGATATGTTTTATGGCAATTGACGATGTATATAATGTATTAAACGTATTGTATTCAATAATACAACATGAAATGACGCCGCACAAACAGGGATTCCAGTAAAACTGGATCTGTATTAAGATGTATTAATCTGTATTTAGCGTAAAAAAAAAGTAACGTATCTGCGCAATTTATGGGACGATGAATAAGATAATAACGGAAGGAAATCAAAACAATTTTTATTTCCCTAATTTTAGTTAATTAACTTAAAGATACAATATTTGATTTTCCTTCTATCGACTGACACAAATTTTGTACACCTGAATACATGTAATCAAATATATCTGAATACAACTGTAATTAAAACAGTTAAAAGTGATTGGAAATACTTATGTAAACCTATTCAAAAAATAAAAAGTTGACTTACAAATGCATACAAAAATTAGAAAAATACACTATAATACATTTGAATAAATTAGTTCATCTGATTGACAAAGTTGAATTAAACTAACATTTGATGAATACATCTCATTCGATCGTTTAATGAAGTTTAATACAAGTTATGAATAGAGTTGAGTATATGTTACTAATACACTTCAATTTAATTCACTGTAGCTGAATACATATGAAATCAAAGGACCATACATCTGAATACAATAGTATACATCTGAAAATGGCGTGAGGACTCGGTGTGAAAATGACGGAAATTTGTTCTGTTAATGGCGGAGAATGGTTAGAAGGTGTATGAAAAGAATGTTTGTGGGAGAAGATGAAAAATTGTATTGAAGAAGAAAGAGAAAAGATGATAATTGGGTGGGAGAAAAATAAAATAGCATATATTAAGGCTTAATTATAGGATGGTATTAAATTTAAATTTTTGCTATAAACTAAAAAAGGTATTTATATAGTGTAAAATTTTAAAATGGTATTTTATATGTTATAAATAGGATACTAACCTATTCTATAGGTGATAAAATTTCCATTAATTAACAAACATAGCATCAAAAAATTCACGTTCCATAATAGAATTCTAACAGGGCCCAAATCGATATTCCTATTCCCATAAAACACTCTATTAAAAGGGAAATGATATGATTGAATCCCTTAATTGAAGGCACTAATAATGGGGTGAGAGCATTTTTAGGAGAAATCTACACAATTTGTAAGAAAAACTTAGATATTTATTAAAAACTACAAAATATAGAGAACATTGGTAAATAAATTTCTAATATAGTATAACTAGGTAAAAGTCGCCTATTAAATATAGTATTCCTTATTTTTTGGGTCCGATATGATACATTAGTTATGGATTTTCACCCCAAAATTATAGTCAGTTCATTATACAAGGTATACCAGACAATATGTAATTTTATATAAACGTATATACACACAGTATAATAATTATATATATAATAGTGTGTAAATAATAATGGGTATTCAATATATTAATATTATTTGTTATTATATATATTATATATATATATATATATATATATATATATATATATATATATATATATATATATATATATAATACTAATGTTATTATATATATACTCCATGTATACTTCAATATATATGCGTATATGCAAAGAATTATAATAGTATATTGTATATAAAATGCACTTATACATAGTATAATAATGATATTTAATAATATATAAATTAATAATGATATATTGATACAAAATACCCAACGCCTTGCTTTTGTTGTGTGAAATATGTAGAGTTGTCAAAACGGGCTATAGCCCAATCCAGTCCAAGCCTCGTGGGTTTTTAAATTTGGAGGACTAGGACGGACCGACCCTCCATCTATATGGGCTTTAAAATGGTCAGGCTAGCCCTAAGAGGGTCGTGGGCTAGGGCACGCCAACCTTTCAATTTTTTTAGAAAGAAACATTTTTTCAAATCTTGAGATATTTTTTTGTAACATAATCTCTTAATCATATGAACGACTTCTGTTTATTTATAGTGTACAATAATCTTGATATTTGACAAGAAAATCTCGTAATTGAAATGCAATTTCTATATATCTCTAGCTCTTTTCTTTTTTAGCATTACATGAATATATTTTTAATACTTTTCCTGCACTTTTCTTAGGTTCGGGAATTGCTTCAATAAGTTTATAAGTTAAGCTTTTTTAGTTTAGGTTTACCATTATTTGTTGATTTCATCATTATAGTCCATAATATTTTTAAAATTCTTGAAATAGTGTTGTCAATTTTCTTTGGGTATTGAAACTTGACTTTTTTCTATACTCGAGAGCAATTTAAAAATTAATAATATATTAAAGTAACCAAACTTATTATTGGCCTCTTAAAGTAATATTTTCTTTTGGAAAAAAAATATTATTGGCCACTTAAAACTTTCCTAGTTTGTTGTTAATTAAGCAAGAGAAAAACTAATCTTGTCATACTACATGCATGTCAAAAATATACATTCTAGTTGATATAGAAGGGTAAATGAGCAATCTAAGATTGAAAAATAGAGATTATAGTTAATATTTTTTCTTTGTTTTAACTTTTTTGAATATTTGAATTTGAATTAAATTAATTTTTGGCCTACGGGCCGGCGCATGCCCATCCTCGATCAAGTCTCAAGGGCCAGAAGGCTGACTTGGGCCGAGCTTATAAGCTTCAATTTTAAATGAGCTAAAAAAATCTCAACCCAACTCTACCAAGTAGCGGGCTATATTGGATTGACTTTACGGGTCAAGTTCATTTTGACGGCTCTAATCATTTGTATTGAGCGCCTAAAGATGGCTCTTTTTCCTATCATAGTACTTGTTGAAGAATGAAACAGGAGTAACCGAATAGATATTGACATCATCAGTGCTGGCATATTTTAGGAACAAAATTAAAACAAAGAAGGGACCAACTTATTATAGGATGGGAGGTTGAACAGTTGTAGGTTGAGGTGGGGAGAAAGGCGAATTTAGTTCAAAATTATTGGGATTTTAACTTTTTGATTTATTGAAATCAAATATAGACATTTATTAGAAATAGGCAATAAATGTTTTGGAAAAAAACTGCTAGTTTAAAAATAAACTGAAAATCGTGACCTACAATGGAAAAACCTTTTAGGATTAGGATTATGACCAAAAAGAGGAACGCCTTCTTTTATATATATATATATATATATATATATATATATTGCAGTGGCGAAGCCAGAAATTTCATGTAGGGTGTTCAAATTTGAAATAAGTTAAAAAAATTCCAGATAAAGGGTGTTCAATATATTTTATACACCATTAAAATTTAATATTTTACCTATATATGTAATATATTTTTTCGACGAAGGGTGGTCAGTTGACCACCCTTAGCTCTATGTACCTTCGCCACTGATATATTGGAGCGGGCTACGCGCCGCCGCATTATAGACTTATGTATACATATACATATATATACATTGGATCGGCTGTATGCCGTAGTAGTACGAGTGAGGACTAGGTCAGTGTGGGACCTTGGTGAGATAGATGTGGACTGGAAATGGGGGTATTCACTGTAGAGATGACTTACCTGTGAGGTTACCCTTAGAACTGTTTAGTGATAGTACATGTGTTCTTATTTTCAGTTGTTATTTATTATTATTACTCACTGAGTTGAAATATACTCACCCCACTCCCCTGCACTTTTTTTGCAGATTCACAGGTTCCAGAGAGCAGTTGAGCTATCGCAGCTGTCGTATCACTACTATCCCGAGGAGACTTTGAGGTAGCTGCCGACGTCCGCAGGACTGATCTCTCCCTCTTATCATTTTGTTGCTTTCATCCTGCCTAGACTTGTATTGTGTAGGATATTTCGTTGTAGAGGCTCAGACTTGTGACACCATGATTTGGTTGGGACTGTATTTTGTATGCTTCTACTTCCACACTTATCGTTTTTATACTAAAGCATGCTATTAAGTTTAATCGATTTGTATTAACTAATAATTTGCTGGTTTAAATGAATAACATGGTCGGGCTTGCCTAGCAATGTGTTGGGCGCCATCACGACCGGGGTGATAACAACTAGGTCGGGAATCCAAACTAGAGTAAGAATTTGAGAAGTAAATGCGGAAGCAATAACAACAGGGAATTGAACAACTAGAATTAAAGAGACGAAAATAAAGGATATGGGAAAGATTCAAGGAAAGAATTTCGAGAACTTTCAAGAACGCAAGTTCTATAGCCTTGACAAGATCAAAGTAACAACGTCTTGATTTATGAAAGAAATCAAACGCCTTTAATTAAAAAGCAAATCAAAACAATAGATTCGGATCTTGACCACTTTACGAGTAACTTGAGACAACAATTAATACTAGTTTTAATCGCCTTCTAAGAATACCACAAAGGAATCAAAGATATCACAAAAGAAAAGTAATCTTACTACCTTGAACTATGAACTAGTAAAGGTTGAAAGATAAATCTCAAAGCACAAGTAACAAAGGTTCAAAAGAACTCTCAAAGTATGATATACTCAATCAATAATAATTTGTCTTATGAATGAGAAGAACACCCTATTTATAGGAGTACAAAGCCATAAAAATAACATTAAAAAACTAGGTGGGGTGGTTGTAATAGAAAGCATAATTATTACAATAAGGTAGGTGGTTGCTAAAGTCTAAGAAAAGTCTTTGGTTAGGTGAGGGGCGGCCAAGACCCTTTGGGGCAGATTTGGGTCTTAAAACAACTAGTTTGGGCTATTTGTTTGGACTCCAATTGGGCTCCTTTTGTAGTACCTCCTTTTGGACTTCTTTTAAGCTCATTTTGAGCCATTTTGGTGTACTCCAAGGGCTGATTTGGGTGACTAAATCTTCCTCCTCTTGGACTTCAATTTGAGCTACCAAATAATTGTAAAACTTCAACAATTCTTCTTCTCTGGGCTGGAGCTCTTTCTCGACAATTAAAGGCTTCTTTATGTGCACTTGAAGTCCAATGATCGTGTTTTGAAATTCTTTAGCGTGACATCTTGTTAAAGCTCCTCTTTGAGATTGCAACGCTTCATCCTTGTACTTGAATAGAATTACTTCCTAGGATGTTATCATTCCCCTCTTCTTGTAAAGAATTCGTCCTCGAATTTGATCCTTCCACGATCCAACAAAAATTGATATTGTCGAATTCATGTTGCAATCCAATTGGATCTTTTGCCACCATATCTTGCACCTCACTTCCCCTTTCAAAAGGTATTTCAACACGTGGCTGCACAAAGTCAAAAGAACTAAAACAGGAAAGAGTTAATGGGTTAGGAAGTAAAGAAACTTTTTTCTTGCTACTTTCTTTGGCTTTATCACAAGACTAATGTTTTCCTCACCCTTAGCCTCTTTTCTCTCACTAAAGAGTTCTTTTCCTTCACTCAATCCCTCATGTTTTTCTCTCTCTACCTCATAGACTATGTTTATCTCATTGCCTTTTCTCTTTTCTTTCTTCTCAAGATCACACTTTTCTTCACTAGACATCCCACTCTTTTCACTCAAGACAACCTCTCCTTTTTCCTCTCTTGGAATGTCAACATGCACTCCTTTACGACTCTCATTCTTTTCTCTCTCATATTTTTTCAAATTCTCTTTAACAATTTTTTCATCTTTACAAATTTGTGAGGGAGTCAAAGGACCAAGAATGCATTTCTTCCCATTAAACTCAAAAGAGTATCTATTCTTTTGGATACTATATGAAGCATTTCTATAGATATACCATGGCCTTCCCGACAAGATATGAAAATTATTCATGGGAATGACATCACACCAAATCACATCCTCATACCTTCCAATAGAGAATGGCAATAACACTGTTTTATCTACCTTTACTCCTTTCAACATGTAGGGTTCAAAATGTTCAACACAAGACAAGTTCAATTTCCCAACCATATAAGTGCTAATTAAGTTATAGCCAAAAGCTTTGTCAATTCTAAGGGTATAACTTAAGACATCACACATCACTCTAGATCTTGTTTGAAAAATAACTTTACCATTGTCTTCCTTCCATTCGATATATTGTAAGTTCGACTTTTCAAGTTGTTGATGCATGGCTTGCAAAGTAAAATCATTCCTTGCTTTGATTTCAGCTTCTTGGAGAACCATTCGTTCATTATCACTACATGTAGGTGACATCTTTAAAAATTGTATCACACAAATTAGCTTCTTTTTTTTCTCTCGGAATAACCTTTGAACAAAGTACTTTATAGATTTATAGTTAAACCTAACTCGTATGTAGTTCTCAGAAGTAAAACTCAGATTTTTCTTTTGTTTTTGGAACAATTAAAAGAAGAAAGAACCAAATCCTAGAACTTTTAGGCTCGGTTGAAACATGACACGAACGAAAAGGAAAGAATATAAATGTGTAGAAAACAAAGAGTAAGAAAATCAAGGATCCCCTCTTCTTGTTTGTCACGACCCGGATTTTCCCCCAACATCGGGATCGTGATGGCGCCTACTCATGGTAGCTAGGCAAGCCACTGTATTCATACCATCCTGTTTTTAACAAAATTTTAATTAAATAAATGCGGAATACTTTACCGAAATAGAAATAACTAATTACAAGATGAAAATCATACCGAAATCCTCTACTCAAGACGTGGAGTCACCAACTCACGAACTACTACTGAATACTACACATAAGAGTTTGAAAGAAATATAACATAATTCTGTTTGTCTCGGAACAAAGAGACTACAGATAAACAGAAAATATGGAAAGGGACTTCGGCCTGCGAACACCAGCTAGGCTACCTCGTAAGTCCCTGGATTGAAATCAGCTCCCGCTCAGTATACTACTGCTGTGGTCCAAAAGCTGCTCTGGTATCGTGATCTGTGCAAAAATCACAAAAGTGTAGTATCGACACAACCGACCCCATGTGCTGGTAAGTGCCTGGCCTAACCCTGGCGAAGTAGTGACAAGCCTAGGACCGGACACCCACATAAACCTGTGCAATTCAATATATATGTATACCACAGAATAACAAGAAATAACCAGGTAATAACACAATAAGGAATATCTCAAAGAATTCAACAATTAACAACAGTTAATAAATTCACAAGGAAAAAAAACGTATAATGGAAACACAAGTAATATCAAGTCAAGGAATAGCAAGCAGTTGCACGGCATCACCCTTCGTTCTTTTACTCTCATCCTCACCAAATAAGCAAATAAAGTACACGACATCACCCTTCGTGCTTTTACTCTCATCCTCACATCCATAGTACGGCATGATCCTTCGTACATGGTTCAATAACAGGGCACGGCATGATCCTTCGTGCATAATCAATAAATAAACATGGCACGGCATTAACCTTCGTGCATAAATAATAAATCAAGGCACGGCATCACCCTTCGTGCATTATCACTCTTCCTCACCCAAATAACAATCACAGTTAAGGGCAAAGAATGAAACAGTAATTCATAAACCGTCCCAACAAGGGCAATCAATAATCATCTTCACAACAAGTCCCGACAAGGAAGAACAATAACAATTCTACAACCTGGCAAAGGTTCAACAATTCATCTGCAAATATGTCTCACAATAAGCATTTATCAACGACTCACGGTCATACTAGACGCCAGTGTATGGATGCTCGTCACCACAGCCCATACACCGCACTCGATCACATAACACATAGCACATAATCCTATTCCCTCAAGCTAGGATAGAACAAACACTTACCTCGAATGTTTATGAACAATTCAATCCGTGGAAATGTCTTTTTCTTTCAAATTTGGCTCCAATCCAATCGTATCTATACACAATTGATTTAATATCATCAATACTACTCAACGAACTAATTCATAAGGCCAATTACAACTTTTACAACATTCTGCCTGGAATAGTGAATTTTGACCCCGGGCCCATATGGTCGGAACTCGGGGTTAGGACCAAAATACGGTTACCCATCCCCCCACGAGTTCATGTATATGATTTGTTTCAAAATCGGACCTTAATTCGAGGTCCAATTTCCCAATTTATGAAAAACCCTATATTCTAACAAAAACAAGAAATTCTACCATGAAAACCTTTGATTTCTATTGAAAAACATGTTTAATGATGTTAGGAATTGAAAGAATTAAGTAAAAAGTGACTTACAATTGTTTTGATGAAGAAGGAATCCGTGAAGAATCGCAAATGGGTGTTTTTGTTTTGTAAAAAGTGAAGAAATGAACTGAAAATCGTATTTTACAGGTCTCTGTGTTCGCATTTGCGAACATGGGTTCGCAATTGCGAACCCCGACCAATTTCTGGAGTTTGAAAAATATGCTAAGGCTGGGAAGTTTGCATTTGCGAACTTTTGTTCTCATTTGCGAACACTGGCAGAAAAGGGGGGTGTTCGCATTTGCGAACTAATGTTCGCATTTGCGAACACAGGCAGTATAGGGCAGTGTTCGCATTTGCGAACAATGGTTTGCATTTGCGAACACAGGCAGTATAGGGAATGTTCGCATTTGCGAACTGTTGTTCGCATTTGCGAACATAAGCAGGCCCCGAACAATTGTTCGCATTTGCGAACAAGGCTGGGCATGAGGGTTTCGCATTTGCGATCAGGGTTCGCATTTGCGAGCCCTGCCTTGATCATCCCCCTTCGCAATTGCGAGAAATGCTTCGCAATTGCAAAGCCAACAGCTGGGTGAAAAACCAGCAGTGCAAAAATTCAGAATTTAATCCAACGGCCTATCAAATCTTTACCCGAGCCCCCCGGTCTCCAAACCAAACCTGTACACAACCTCAAAAACACATTATGAACTTGTTCGTGCGATCACATCGCCAATATCACATCGTTTTCATCAAATCAAGCCTCAAATTCATGATTTTCTTACTTTTGGTTTTCAAAACTTTCAAACTTGGAACTCGAGGTCCAAAACATCTCAAACGACATCCGAATGTCACCAAACTTTACAGAAATCACATATATAATATTTAAGACTTGTACCGGGCATCGGAACCAAAATACGAGCCCTATACCAAGGTCAATTAATTCATTTCCTTTAACAATTACTTCAAAAACAATTTCATAGAAATGGGCTCTAGGCCTCAGAATTCGATTCTGGACGCATGT
The DNA here is from genome assembly GCA_032618575.1 of Nicotiana noctiflora. Classification (NCBI taxonomy): domain Eukaryota; kingdom Viridiplantae; phylum Streptophyta; class Magnoliopsida; order Solanales; family Solanaceae; genus Nicotiana; species Nicotiana noctiflora. Next base: position 58,595 of record JASVEL010009590.1, on the reverse strand, counting down.
CCAAGTCCCATATTTTCCTACGGACCTCTCGGGACCACCCAATCTCGGATCCGGATCTGTTTACCAAAAATGTTGATCGAAGTCAACCATATCAATATAAATATCATTTTTATCCAAATTTCTCATAGAATTCATATTTTCTATCACAAAATCTTTCCGCTACATGCTCGGATCGTGCACGTAAATCGAGGCAACATAGAATGAGGTTTTCAAGGCCTCGGAAGCTCGAAATGATTAATAAAATAAGTGATGACCCTTTGGGTCGTCACAATCTCCACCTCTAAAACAACCGTTCGTCCTCGAACGGACAAAAGAAGAAGTACCTGAGTCGGGAAACAAGTGTGGGTAGCGGCTCCGCATATCGGACTCGGACTCCCGAGTCGATGCCTCGGGAGGCCGACCTCTCCACCGAACACGCACGAAGGATAACTCTTTGACCTCAACCGTCGAACCTACCGGTCTCAGAATGGCCACCGGCTCCTCTTCGTAAGATAGATCATTGTCCAATTGGACAATATCGAAGTCTAACACATGTGTGGGATCGCCGTGGTATCTCCGAAGCATAGATACGTGAAAAACTGGATGCACGGCCGATAAGCTAGGCGGCAAAGCTAATCCGTAAGCCACCCCTCCCACTCTGTCTAGAATCTCAAATGGACCAATATACCTAGGGCTGAGCTTGCCCTTCTTTCCGAACCTCATCACGCCCTTCATAGGCGACACCGGAGCAATACTCGTTCACCAACCATGAAATCTACATCTCGAACCTTACGATCCGCATAAGTCTTTTGCTTGGACTGAGCTGAACGCAATCTCTCCTGAATAGTCTTGATCTGTACCCAACAACCGAGCCTCTCCCGGTTCAAACCATCCAACCGGTGATCGACATCGCCTACCATACAACGCCTCATACGGAGCCATCTGGATGCTAGACCGGTAACTGTTATTGTAGGCGAACTCTGCTAATGGCAGAAACTGGTCCCACGAGCCTCCGAAATCAATAACACAGGCTCGAAGCATGTTCTCTAGAATCCGAATAGTCCTCTCGGACCGGCCATCCGTCCGAGGATGAAATGCCGTACTCAATTGAACCTGGGTGCCTAACTCTCGCCGGACCGCTCTCCCGTAACCGCGAGGTAAACTGCGTACCCCGATTAGAGATAATAGATACCGGCACTCCACGGAGACGAACAATCTCCCTAATGTAAACCTCCGCTAACCTCTCCGACGACTAGGAGACAGATATGGAATAAAGTGTGCCGACTTGGTCAGCCTATCAACAATGACCCAAATAGCATCAAATTTCCTCCGAGTCAAAGCAAGTCCAGTAACGAAGTCCATAGTGATCCGCTCCCATTTCCACTCGGGAATTTCAATCCTCTGGAATACACCACCGGGTCTCTGGTGCTCATATTTCACCCGCTGACAATTCAGACACCGAGCGACATACGCAACGATATCTTTCTTCATTCTGCGCCACCAATAGTGCTGCCGTAAGTCCTGGTACATCTTCGCGGCGCCTGGGTGAATAGAATACCGCGAACTGTGGGCCTCCGCTAAGATTAACTCTCGAATCCCTTCGACATTGGGCACACAAACTCGACCCTGCAATTTCAATACCCCATCATCATCTAGATTTACCTGTGTGGCACCTCCCCGCTGTACTGTATCTCTCAACTCACGCAAACGAGGATCATCAAATTGCCTCTCACGGATACGCTCTAATAAAGAAGAACGAGCGACCGTGCAGGCTAACACCCTGCTAGGCTCAGAAATGTCTAATCTCACGAACCGGTTGGCTAAGGCCTGGACATCTAGAGCTAATGGTCTCTGACTGACCGGAATGTATGCAAGACTACCCATGCTGGCATACTTTCTACTCAAAGCATCGGCCACCACATTGGCCTTACCGGGTGATATAAGATAGTAACATCATAGTCTTTTAGCAACTCTAACCATCTCCGCTGTCGTAGATTCAACTCCTTCTGCTTGAACAAGTACTGTAGGCTTTTGTGATCAGTGTACACCTCACATGTCACACCATATAGATAATGCCTCCAGATCTTTAAGGCATGAACCACTGCTGCTAACTCAAGATCATGAACTGGATAATTCTTCTCATGTATTTTTAATTGCCTCGAAGCATAAGCGATAACCTTACCATCATGCATCAATACCGCTCCAAGCCTTGTACGAGATGCATCACAATAAACTGTATAAGGCCCTGTACCTGTAGGTAGTACCAACACTGGTGCGGTGGTCAAGGCCGTCTTGAGCTTCTGAAAGCTCGCCTCACACTCCTCTAACCACTGAAACTGGACACCCTTCTGGGTCAACCTGGTCATCGGGGCTGCAATAGAAGAAAACCCCTCTACAAAACGACGGTAGTAACCCGCTAATCCCAAGAAACTCCGGATCTCAGTCACTGAAGCTGGTCGAGGCCAATTCTGGACTGCCTCAATCTTCTTTGGGTCTACCTGAATACCTTCCATCGATACAATGTGACCCAGAAATGCTACCGAACTCAGCCAGAACTCACATTTAGAAAATTTGGCATATAGCTGGTTATCTTTCAGAGTCTGAAGAACCACTCTGAGGTGCTGCTCGTGCTCTTCCCGGCTGCGGGAGTACACCAGGATGTCATATATGAAGACTATCATGAACAGATCTAAGTAAGGCCTGAATACCCGATTCATCAACTCCATGAATGCTTCTGGGGCATTGGTCAACCCGAAGGACATGACCAAGAACTCATAATGCCCATATCTAGAACGAAAGGGTGTCTTAGGAATGTCAGCCGCCCTGATCTTCAGCTGATGGTAGCCTGACCTCAAGTCTATCTTTGAAAATACCTTGGCACCCTGAAGCTGGTCAAATAAATCATCAATTCGCGAAATTGACGGTAATCAATACACATCCGCATCGAGCCATCTTTCTTCTTTACAAATAATACAGGTGCTCCCCAGGGGGAAACACTGGGCCTGATAAAGCCCTTCTCAAGAAGGTCTTGCAACCGATCTTTCAACTCTTTTAGCTCCGGCGGGGCCATACGATAGGGTGGAATAGAGATGGGCTGCGTGTGTCCGGTGCCAGATCAATACAGAAATCAATATCCCCGTCGGGTGGCATGCCCGGCAGGTCTGAAGGAAAAACCTCAGGAAACTCCCGTGCAATAGGGACTGACTCAATGGAAGGAACCTCTGCGCTGGAATCACGAACATAAGCCGGATAAGCTAGACACCCCTTCTCAACCATGCGTCGAGCCTTAACATAGGAAATAACAGTGCAAACGGAGTGGCTTGAGGTACCTTTCCACTCTAATCGGGGTGATTCTGGCAAGGCTAAGGTCACCGTCTTAGCATGACAATCTAGAATAGCATGGTATGGGGACAACCAGTCCATCCCCAATATGACATCAAAATCTACCATATTCAAAAGCAACAGATGAACACGGGTCTCAAGACCCCCAAATATAACTATGCACGAACGATGCACCCGATCGACTACAATGGAGTCACCCACTGGTGTAGCCACATAAACTGGAATATCCAGAGCATAGCCGGGCACGGCCAAATACGGTGCGAAGTAGGAAGACACATAGGAATATGTAGATCCAGGGTCAAATAATACTGAAGCACCTCTGCCACACACAATAATAGTACCTGTAATCACGGCATCTGATGCCTCTGCCTCTGGCCTGGCTGGTAAGGCATAGAATCGGGGATCTGCACCTCCCCTCTGAGCTGCGTCTCTAGGACGACCATTAACCGGCTGACATCTACCTCTCGCTGGACGGTCTCCACCTCTACGGTCTCGACCTCCACCTCTATAACCTCTACCCCCGCCTCTGGTTGGTCGGGCGGCTGAGGGTCGGCTGGGGCCTGAATCATAGGACGAGGACCTCGCCGCCGAGAGTTGCCCGCTGCTAGAAGGGCAATTCCTGATAAAATGACCCGGGTCACCACAACCGTAGCAACTCTGAGACTGATAGGGCTGCTGGCCCTGACGACTCGAATGGCCTCCACGAACACTCTAAAGAGGCCGAGCATTAACAGGAGGGTCGGTCCGAATAATGCCCACGGAAACCACGATCACCCGGTCCACCCCGTGAAGCTCGAAGGGCGGAATGAAAAGGCTCGGAAGACCGGCCTCTATCAAAGGATTCTCTCGCCACCGGAGGAAGAACCACCAAACCTCGCTCGAATGACGAGGCCTCTTATCCGAAGAATAACCGCCTCCCCTAGCAAGAGCCATCTCAACTCGCGTGCTGCATTTGCTGCCTCATGAAATGATATGTCACTCCCCACGCCCATAGCCATCTGGAGTCTAATTGGCCGATTAAGCCCATCTATAAACCTCGCGGACCCTCTCCCGCTCCGCGGGAAGTATCACCACCGCACGACGAGCCAAATCGACAAATCTTGTCTCATACGAGTGCGACCGTCATAGTGCCCCGACGGAGGTGCTCAAACCGCCTCCGAAGTACATCCCGTCGAGTAGCAGGGAGAAACTTCTCCATAAATAGTTCCGCAAACCGGTCCCATGATAAAGCTGGGGACCACGTTGGTCGAGTCAAGCAATAATCTCTCCACCAAGTCTTGGCGGATCCTGAAAAGTCTGAATGTACATAAGTCAACTCCATTTGACTCCACGATCCCCATAGTCTTGAGAATCTCATAGCAACTGAATAAGAAGTCCCTGAGGATCCTCTGATGTGGCTCCACCGAATGTAGTGGTAAATAGCTTGGAGAACCGATCAAGCCTCCATAACGAATCGAAGTCATGGCCGCTCCATCACCCGCATGAGCCGTGGTACCTGACCGAGTGGCCGCACCGGCCGAACCACCGGTGCCCGAGGCCGAGGAGCTACCGGCTCCGAGTACGAGCAATAGGAGTCCGGGCCCCTCCTCCGCCCGAGAAGCGGCTGGTGCAACCGATAATAAACCCGCTCGGCAATGCCGTCCATAAATCCCGCTATTCCGACCGAAGCATCCCGGAGATCCGGGTAATAAAGCCTCTCCCGGGACCCGAGCTGGGCCCACCGGAGCCGCCGGGACCGGAACCTCCTCGTCAATCTCAATATGAGGCTCTACCTCCGGGGTAGCTGCTCGGGGCCGAGCTCTACCCCTACCACGGCCTCCGATACGCCTTGGCACCCGCCCCTCACGGAGCCGCCCGGGGCTCGGCTGCCGGTCGGCCGGACGAAAAGCGTGTGTCCTCACCATCCGCGAAAGGACGTAATAGAAATTCAATCAGCAATTGAGGAACAAGTCGCACGACAAGAAAGAACAAATGAGAGACTCGTTCCTAACTCAATAGACTCTGGAGGACAAGTACAGACGTCTCCGTACCTACCTCTCAAACTCTACTAAGCTTGTTCGTGAGTGTTGAGACCTATGTAACCTGGCTCTGATACCAACTTGTCACGACATGGATTTTCCCCCAACATCGGGATCGTGATGGCGCCTACTCGTGGTAGCTAGGCAAGCCACCGTATTCATACCATCCTGTTTTTAACACAATTTTAATTAAATAAATGCGGAATACTTTATCGAAATAGAAATAACTAATTACAAGATGAAAATCATACTGAAATCCTCTACCCAAGACGTGGAGTCACCAACTCACGAACTACTACCGAATACTACACATAAGAGTTTGAAAGAAATATAACATAATTCTGTTTGTCTCGGAACAAAGAGACTACAGCTAGTAACATAAATAAAGAGAGAGACGCCGGGCCTGCGGACGTCCGCAAGCTACCTCGGTCTCAAATGTGATCAACTTCCACGCAATCGATTTACTGCTGTTGCTCCTGATCGTAACCTGGACCTGTGCAAAAACGCACAGAAGTGTAGTATCAGCACAACCGACCCCATGTGCCGGTAAGTGCCTGGCCTATCCCGGCGAAGTAGTGACAAGCCTAGGACCAGACACCCACATAAACCTGTGCAATTCAATATATATGTATACCACGGAATAACAAGAAATAACCAGGTAATAACACAATAAGGAATATCTCAAAGAATTCAACAATTAACAACAGTTTAATAAATTCACAAGGAAAAACAAAGTATAATGGAAACACAAGTAATATCAAGTCAAGGAATAGCAAGCAATTGCACGGCATCACCCTTCGTGCTTTTACTCTCATCCTCACCAAATAAGCAAATAAAGTACACGGGCATCACCCTTCGTGCTTTTACTCTCATCCTCACATCCATAGTACGACATAATCCTTCGTACATGGTTCAATAACAGGGCACGGCATGATCCTTCGTGCATAATTAATAAAACATGGCACGGCATTAACCTGCGTGCATAAATAATAAATCAAGGCACGGCATCACCCTTCGTGCATTATCACTCTTCCTCACCCAGATAACAATCACAGTTAAGGGCAAAGAAAGAAGCAGTAATTCATAAACTGTCCCAACAAGGGCAATCAATAATCATCTTCACAACAAGTCCCGACAAGGGAGAACAATAACAATTCTACAACCTGGCAAAGGTTCAACAATTCATCTGTAAATATATCTCACAATAAGCATTTTCAACGACTCACGGTCATACTAGACGCCAGTGTATGGATGCTCGTCACCACAACCCATACACCGCACTCGATCACATAACACATAGCACATAATCCTATTCCCTCAAGCTAGGATAGAACAAACACTTACCTCGAATGTTTATGAACAATTCAATCCGTGGAAATGTCTTTTTCTTTCAAATTTGGCTCCAATCCAATCGTATCTATACACAATTGATTTAATATCATCAATACTACTCAACGAACTAATTGATAAGGTCAATTACAACTTTTACAACATTCTGCCCGGAATAGTGAATTTTGACCCCGGGCCCACATGGTCGGAACTCGGGGTTAGGACCAAAATCCGGTTACCCATCCACCCACGAGTTCATGTATATGATTTGTTTCAAAATCGGACCTCAATTCGAGGTCCAATTTCCCAATTTATGAAAAACCCTATATTCTAACAAAAACAAGAAATTCTACCATAAAAACCTTTGATTTCTATTGAAAAACATGTTTAATGATGTTAGGAATTGAAAGAATTAAGTAAAAAGTGACTTACAATTGTTTTGATGAAGAAGGAATCCGTGAAGAATCGCAAATGGGTGTTTTTGTTTTGTAAAAAGTGAAGAAATGAACTGAAAATCGTGTTTTACAGGTCTCTGTGTTCGCATTTGCGAACATGGGTTCGCATTTGCGAACATGGGTTCGCAATTGCGAACCCCGACCAATTTCTGGAGTTTGAAAAATAAGCTAAGGCTGGGAAGTTCGCATTTGCGAACTTTTGTTCGCATTTGCGAACACTGGCAGAAAAAGGGAGTGTTCGCATTTGCGAACTAATGTTCGCATTTGCGAACACAGGCAGTATAGGGCAGTGTTCGCATTTGCGAACAATGGTTCGCATTTGCGAACACAGGCAGTATAGGGAACGTTCGCATTTGCGAACTGTTGTTCGCATTTGCGAACATAAGCAGGCCCTGGGGACGTTCGCATTTGCGAACAATTGTTCGCATTTGCGAACAAGGCTGGGCATGAGGGGTTTCGCATTTGCGATCGGGGTTCGCATTTGCGAGCCCTGCCTTGATCAGCCCCCTTCGCAATTGCGAGAAATGCTTCGCAATTGCGAAGCCAACAGCTGGGTGAAAAACCAGCAGTGCAAAAATTCAGAATTTAATCCAACGGCCTATCAAATCTTTACCCGAGCCCCCGGCTCCAAACCAAACATGTACACAACCTCAAAAATACATTATGAACTTGTTCGTGCGATCACATCGCCAATATCACACCGTTTTCATCAAATCAAGCCTCAAATTCATGATTTTCATACTTTTGGTTTTCAAAACTTTCAAACTTGGAACTCAAGGTCCAAAACATCTCAAACGACATCCGAATGTCACCAAACTTTACATAAATCACATATATAATATTTAAGACTTGTACCGGGCGTCGGAACCAAAATACGAGCCCTATACCAAGGTCAATTAATTCATTTCCTTTAACAATTAATTCAAAAACAATTTCATAGAAAAATTCATAACTTGGGCTCTAGGCCTCAGAATTCGACTCCGGACGCATGTCCAAGTCCCATATTTTCCTACGGACCTCTCGGGACCACCCAATCTCGGGTCCGGATCCGTTTGCCAAAAATATTGACCGAAGTCAACCATATCAATATAAATATCATTTTTATCCAAATTTCTCATAGAATTCATATTTTCTATCACAAAATCTTTCCGACTACATGCTCGGATTGTGCACGTAAATCGAGGCAACATAGAATGAGGTTTTCAAGGCCTCAGAAGCTCGAAATGATTAATAAAATAAGTGATGACCCTTTGGGTCGTCACATTGTTTCCTTTGTTAATTTTTGGAAACACTTAGATACAAAAGATATATCTTGGAGAGCAAGCAATTGTATTTCTTCTTGTTTTAAAATTGGATTTCGTTTTTTTATTTTTTTTTTTATGGTTTTTTTTTTCAAAATATCCCAAGAATTATCAAGAACGAAATCTTGATAGAACCGCTCTGATACCACTTGATAACAACTAGGTCGGGAATCCAAACTAGAGTAAGAATTTGAGAAGTAAATGCGGAAGCAATAACAACAGGAATTGAACAACTAGAATTAAAGAGACGAAAATAAAGGATATGGGAAAGATTCAAGGAAAGAATTCCGAGAACTTTCAAGAACGCAAGTTCTATAGCCTTGACAAGATCAAAGTAACAACGTCTTGATTTATGAAAGAAATCAAACGCCTTTACTTAAAAAGCAAATCAAAATAATAGATTCGGATCTTGACCACTTTACGAGTAACTTGAGACAACAATTAATACTAGTATTAATCTCCTTCTAAGAATACCACAAAGGAATCAAAGATATCACAAAGAGAAGTAATCTTACTACCTTGAACTATGAACTAGTAAAGGTTGAAAGATAAATCTCAAAGCACAAGTAACAAAGGTTCAAAAGAACTCTCAAAGTATGATATACTCAATCAATAATAATCTGTCTTATGAATGAGAAGAACACCCTATTTATATAAGTATAAAGGCATAAAAATAACATTAAAAAACTAGGTGGGGTGGTTGTAATAAAAAGCATAATTATTACAATAAGGTAGGTGGTTGCTAAAGTCTAAGAAAAGTCTTTGGTTAGGTGAGGGGCGGCCAAGACCCTTTGGGGCAGATTTGGGTCTTAAAACAACTAGTTTGGGGCATTTGTTTGGACTCCAATTGGGCTCCTTTTGTAGTACCTCCTTTTGGACTTCTTTTAAGCTCATTTTGAGCCATTTTGGTGTACTCCTAGGGCTGATTTGGGTGACCAAATCTTCCTCCTCTTGGACTTCAATTTGAGCTACCAAATAATTGTAAAACTTCAACAATTCTTCTTCTCTGGGCTGGAGCTCTTTCTCGACAATTAAAGGCTTCTTTATGTGCACTTGAAGTCCAATGATCGTGTTTTGAAATCCTTTAGCGTGACATCTTGTTAAAGCTCATCTTTGAGATTGCAACGCTTCATACTTGTACTTGAATAGAATTAAGCTTCCTAGGATGCTATCACGGGGTTTGGGTCGTGACATAGAACCTAGTATTAATATAGGAGTTTTACAGTATGCGTACACCATTGAAGCAAATTGAGTACCCTGAACTTAGAACAATGGCTATAGACATGGAGCTAATTCAACTTTCCGAAATTGCCAATGAAGCTACAGATACTGCAGGAGAAGTAGTGCAAAAATACTATTCCAGCAATGCTACGAGAATCCAGTTTAGAGAAAAAGACAATGATGGACCAGTTGTGAGCACGTGATCTTTGCCTTACATGAGAATTACTCCCATAAAATAATCTTTTCGTGGTGTGCTCTTTTTAGATTTTTTCGTGATATTTTTGATAATTGTTTGTATTTATCTAAGCATGTTTGTTTGTTTAAATTAAGAAAAATACAAAATATGTTGTGTTTACATTCTTAGGAGTTAATTTACAATTGAAAGTAATCAAAATTATTTGACAAAATAGAAAATCACAAAAATATGTATTGTTTGTATTTAATGTCCCAATTGGTTGATTTATATTTAATTGACGTTTAAATTGAGTGTGTTAATTGTTAATATAACTTAATTAGTATTTCTTATAATTTAATTAATTTTATAGTGTAATTTTTGTTTTAATTAGAAAATTAAATTAAAGAGATAAGGAAAACAAAATCAAATGAAAAGAAGAGGAATTAAATCGGATTGGGCCACTTTCTAATTAAACCCCAGGCCCAAAAAGCTAAAATAACCCCAGTCCAATTCCATCACACCCGGACCGACCCAACCCCTAAATTAACCAAACGACGTCGTTTTATTTAGAGGTTTGATCTTGGCCGTTGGATTCTTATCATCCAACGGCTGAAATTAACGGCTTCATTTTAGTTACCCAAAATACCCAAGAACCCCAATACCCCTTACCCGTTTTCATTCTCTCCCAGCCCTTTCTCGTCTCTCTCAGAGACGATAAAACCTCCGCCGTGCCTCCGCCTACCGGAAATCGCCTCGCGGCGGTTCCGGTAGGCCAATCCCAACCAAATTAACACCGTAGAACCTCCTAGTCCCCCTCTATATGAATCCATCCTTCATTAACCTCGAATCACCACCAAACATCTCGAATCTTCAATCGAAGATTCGAGTCTAGACCCAACCTACACCAATCGACCCCAAACTCGCACCATAGCATCCCTAGGCCTCCCTCATACCCCTACCAGCCTTAGCTTGGTTCGAATCAAGCCCGAACCACTCAAACCCCAAATCCGAGCCCCAAGAACCCTAGCATTGAAGAATTAGGGATTTCGTCCGAGTCGACCGCACTTGAAGGCAACAGACTCTAATTGGAGTGTTTTTCGTTTGAAAAACACTTCAATTAGACTACGTTTACTTCAAAAGGTGCAAAATTGAATCCTTTGGAGCCGGGTCCGTCTGATTTCAATTTCTTTTTTTCGGAGGTATTCCATTCTTCTCTTTCTGTATTATTGATATGCTCATTACATTGGTGTAGTGTTCATTTGTCTAATTTTATGTTTAATTTTAATTTTCCTTTCTTCTTCTCCAATCCGACCTTTATTTGGTCAAACTTTTCTGTTATTTTGTTAATTGTATGCGATATTGAATGTCGTCGTTTAATTTCGTAGATTTTACTATACCAGACAATATTAGCACTGTTGAAATGGATTGTTGACCCCGAGTCTGCCCGTAAGATATAGTTGGAGATGTCGATTAGTCGTTATCGATCGTATAGGTCGTAGTTGTTTAAACGAATATCGTCGCAGGCTTGATTGTTAACATGTTGGCAGAAATGCCATTAGAATTGCCTAGTTACATCCGAACCTTTGTTTGGTTTGATAATTGTGAGTGATTGTTTAATTTTGAATTAAGGATATCCTGGTTATAGCTGCTTATAGTCAGGAATTAGGTTAGCTGGTAGAGTGCAATGCACCAAAGGATAGCTAAATGGAACCTGCTGTTACAGCAGGGTTTCCTATTAATGCCCTGCACTTATCAATTTAATATTAACACCCATGCTTAGACATAGTGTAGTGGTAAAAACAGAGGGATGGGTTCAGCAGAGAGAGGGATGGGCAGAGGTGATTATTTTTGTTCTGGTCCTTGGCTTTTAGGAGGGGGTCTTAGCTATAAGTGAAGGGGATTCTCAGGAGATAGACAGAGCTTGGATACCTAGAGAAACCTTAGAGAAGAACAGAGAATAGGGATATATTCTTTGAGAGAAAACAGAGTGAGATATAAGTGTTTAAGTTCAAGTACACAGGAAGATCAGAAAAACCAGTGCTTTCTTCTACCTGCGTTTGCTTTGGTTCTACTGGGATTTCAATCAATTCTTCTTGGGTGGCCATTAGACTTTTGGTTACTGTTTCATTGGGTTCTTGTTTGGAGTTTACACGGATTTCTTGCATCTATTTCTGGGTCGTTTGTTCTGCTGGTTGGGGTTCTTTTCACTGGTTGTTATTTGGTGTGATTGTTTGGTTTTGCTACTGCTGATCTGTTGAGTGTTTGCTGTTGGCTGGCTGTTGTTGCTGTTCTACCCTGTTGCTGTTGTTATTGTTTTGTCTTCTGCTGCTGCCACTGATTTATCCTCGTTGTGATTTCCAGGTACTCTTCTGTCCAAAAGAAGCTGTAATGACTTGTTGAATGAAATGGAGCTCTAGATTTGGAATTCATCTGATATTTTACATTTTGTAATCATGTTTTCATTATCTGTTTGATATTAGATCTGCATTGGTAACATAGAATGTAATAGCAGAGAAACAAACACAAACATTGTAATGAGCCGAGTCATAGCGAAATCAGTAGTTTAATTATGCTAAAGTCTTCGAGCTACTTGAATTTAGGTACTTGGGTTGTTTAATTGAGTAGTTAGACCATGTAACCACTGCTCATGTAGTTAGTCAAATTTTAAGATCACAAGTTCAGACTTGATTAAGTTTTAAGAGGAAAATGATCAGCTGAAGTAACAATTGGAATAAGATTGATTTTATTAAACATTGAACAGGCTAAGTTTTCTATTAGATTAATTGGCGTAATGTTGTAATTATGAATAACTCTTCTTAGTTTTAGATAATCAAACCATTTCTTAAATTCCTTTTCAATTAGCAGATAAATAGGACGATAGTGTAAACTGGTTAATAGAGATCAAAGTTTGAGATAGTTTGTTATTAAAGCTTCGTGTACAATAGGTAGTTGATTCATAATCAACGCTGATAATGTGTATACCAATTTCCCTCTCTTGATAAATAAAGACAATCGGATTTCATTCTTATCTTTATATATCTGTTTATTTATATTTCCACTTTAGTTACTTCAAATGAGTCTGGGCCTGATAAGTGTCATGGGCCTGGACTGTGTCCGTATGGCTACTGGGCTAGCAAGGGAAAGCCCAGGTCAGATCTGGGTTTCTAAAGACCTGGACACATTCATAATGTAACAAAGCTCATTCAAAAAAAACCGGGCCCAATAGCAACAGAAATAGCATGGGTTTGGAATGTTTAGTACATAATAGATTAAGGAAAAAACATACGTAGAAAACATAGTCGGGTTAGGATCGGCCTTTAATAAAAGTGAGATGAGCCTCGCCACACTAAATACACAATCGCGGGGCCCTAAAATAAAAATTATTATAATAAGCATAGACTCGGGAAGGTTGTTTAGCAAATTTCACATTTTTCCCCAAACTTAATAAAGACGATAGACTCTGTAGGCACGATTTGCAAATAAATTATTTTCCTAAATACGGGTGCGCATTTATGTGACCCAAATCCTACTCTCGGCGAAACTGAAATACATTAAAGTCGCAGGCGTACTGGTTGCGGTGCGGCTCGAAATGTGTTTTCGTGACGTCGCAATTCTTCTAAGAATTAAAGCGGAATATAAGAGCACACTAATAAATATATATAAAGAAATCAGATAAAAACAAAAATTGCAGTTGAGCGACCGTGCTAAAACCACGTAATCCGGGAGTGCCTAACACCTTCTCCCGGGTTAACTGAATTCCTTATCCAGGTTTCTAGTTTCGCAGACTGTATTACAGAGTCATAAATTTTCTCGATTCGGGATTAAACCGGTGACTTGGGACATCATTATTTTCCCAAGTGGTGACTCTGAAAAAATTAAATTGATCCCGTTTCGATTGTCCTTTAATTGGAAAAACTCCCTCGCGCTCTCGCGGGTGCGTAAAAAGGAGGTGTGACAGCTCTGGAGACTCTGCTGGGGACGTGCAATCCAGAACTTCGGTTCAGGGTCTAAGAATTCGAGCTCAATTAAATTGTTGTTTTTGTCTACATCTGATTTTATTACATGTTTAATTAATGTGCTACATGTCTATCGCTTTGATACTAGTTGCACTGTATATACAAACTGCTATATGTTTACCGCTTTGATATTGCGTGAACTGTATATAAAACTGTGCCGAAAACCCGTCTCTTCTTACCCCCGGGATGTGCTTACTGGTTGAGACTCCCCTTTCTGTTAGTGTCAATACCAAAAATAAGAAAAGAGGCAGGATAAGTTACAAAGCCGGACGATCCCGCGGGTCCTCGGTACGTAGCTCCCTCCTCAAACCCGAGTTGTCTGCTCGGGTACACGGTCTAGTACCATTGAAAACATCAGGATATTGAGCCTAGATTTAGGACGTTTATTTGCATCATATCTGACTTAGGGGACTCAACACAGGGGTTGGGTCCGTCTAGGACAAGCAACCCGAAATGAAAAGACCATCTTGCTATATCATATTTGTTGTAAGCATTTATTTAGACTGGCATGCTGACCGGCTTTTAAATACTGAAGAAAAACGAAAAAAAACAAAAGAAAATAGTATGGGGAAATAAATATTTTTTCGGAAAATACAAAAATGTGTTTTACCAACAAGTCAATAAATTTAGTTTGCCGATAAAAGACGACGGAAGGTTGACTTTGCCAACAAAATGGTTTCTTGACAAAATATGTTTTCTTTGACAGTCAATAAAAGAAAAATAGTTGTTTTGACGGACCGAACTACGCGAGTTTGATTCTCACCGGGTGTGAGATACGTAGGCAACCTTTTACGGGTCCAACTCCCATATATTTCAAAATAAGTTTTAATTTTGCCGGAATGCCAGGATGTTTAAACTTTGCCTCAACGACCACCTTTTCATCAGTCTTAATATTTTGACCAGTCAATTCCTGTGGCCCATTTCATTTTTTAAGAAAAAGATAGTTTTGTTTGGGTCAAATAAAGATTTCTCCTTCATCTAAAAATTACCTTAATAAATGTGCAGAATGAGCACGAGTCAGAATACAACCGAAGCTATCATAAACAAGGTCCCCTTAAGTTTGCATAGGTGGTGGAGCGACTTGGGCGAACAAGGACAAGACGCAGTTAAGCTGTACCTGGGAGATCTAGTGGGGCTACTAAATATTCCCCCGAGAGGAGACATCATACGAGCCTTGATTTCATTCTGGGATCCAGCACACAATGTGTTCCACTTTTCAGACTTTGAACTCACACCAATATTAGAAGAATTGGCCGGGTATATCGGAAGACCAAAAGTCCCTATGAGGGAACAATATCTCATTGCGCCAAGGGTAGTGACAGTACATAGGTTTTTGGATACTGTGAAAATCCGTAGAACTGTACACAACCCAGACTTATCAGAAGGGTTCTGCACTTTAGCATTTCTATATGATAAATATGGTCATTACGGGGGTTTCAGCAAACACAAAAGCAAAATCTGCAGTGGAGAAAACCAGTTAAAATGGGAAGAGCATAGACGCATCACCTTCATGATAGCTTTCCTGGGTTCATTAATATTTCCCAGAAAAGACGGGAATATCAACATACAAGTGGCAGGGGTCGTCAGCACTTTGATGAAACAAAACAATAGTACTTTGGCTCCCATGATAATATCAGATATCTCTCGTGCACTCACTATCTGCAAAGCTGGAGGGGTCTTCTTTGAAGCTTGCAATGTACTGCTCCAAATGTGGATGATCGATCACTTATGTCGTCGCCCGCAGTTTATGAGGTATAGTTTATCGGAGAAAACCTGTATAGAAGAATTCCCTACGAGGGTCGAGGGACATGATTTGCCGGAGGGGATTAGCGGATGGATACGACTTTTGCGTTTGATTCCGGCCAGTAAGATAGAATGGACATTTGGCTGGCTACCCGTGGAAGAAGTCATATATGCATCGGCCACGGAATCATATTTATTGCTAATGAGCCTCAACAGCATCCAGCCCTACGCACCAGGTCGAGTATTGAGACAGTTGGGACGATGCCAAATAATCCCAAAAGAAGAAGACCTCAGCCCACATGTGGTTGAAATTGGACCAGGAGGACAGTTCCCCGAAGCGTTGGTCCGAAAGATTTGGAGTGAATGTCAAACATTGAAGATAGACACCCGGTTGCGAGATCGAGCCCGGGGTGAAGTATCGTCGGAATACCCCGCATGGTATAGCAGAGACCTGGAGCATCAAAGGCCCACAAAAAGGCCCCACCTCAGGGAGTTTGCTGGAGCGTCACAAGAACAATGGGACTGGTTGGCCAGAGAAGAAGCTTATAGAACAAAGATTAGCAGAATAGAGCAACGGACCCAGGAGCTCCAATTTGAAATGGATATGCAAGCCGCCGCCAACGAAGGAGATAAAAAGAAGTTGGCACAAGAAAATGACTTTTTGAGAGCTCAAATCCAGCAAATGAAAAGGGATGCTGACAGACAGTTGAGGAGTCGAGCAGACGAAAAATTGATAAAGGGTTTGAGAAGCCAAGTTGCCGATGTCCAAAGAGAATTGGAAGAGTCGAAAGCCCAAACAATGAGGATCCGTGCTAGCTGGAGAAAGGAGGCACATCAACATGCACTTCACCTACAACGGGTGGAGGAAGATTACATTAAGACCATCACTAGTCTAAGGGAGGCAAATGTTATCCTCGGGGAGCGGGTTTTCAAGCAAGCCCGAGATGCTAGAACAGACCTCGACCGTTGCCACAATTTGATGGCCCGACTGCAAGAACAAGTGGATAGGCTCCTAGACCAAGTCACCAACAATGCTCAAAGATTGGGGGCGAAAAACCAGCAGATAGAACGGCTACTCAGAGAAAGGAACATGATCAAGGACATAATTGGAGAAATCGGGCATTATGTCACCATGAAGTGCCTAGCTTGTGAAAAAATGCCCCGCACCGACCTTTTTGCTTCAGTTATGGGCTATGTTCATCATATCATGAGAGAATTAAGGGGACTACACAAGGACCTCACACCAAGGCCCGTGGCAAGGCCGAATGATGCCTCGCGGGCCCCCAGGAATTTTAGAACATTAGATTTTTGATTAAAAATGTATTTTTGAAATATTGGGTCAAGCTAGTTGGCATTTTATTTTACTTTTTCGAGTCAAGCATTTCTTTTATTTTGCTGATTGTTGTAAGACATGTTTTGTAACTTTAAGGTTTTATTTGATATAAAAGTTACTGAATTTTGCCGCAATCTTGTTAGAACTACGCTCGGTCTGATTCACGCGGGGACGTGATACGTAGGCAATCCACACAAGATTCGACCACCACTAAAAAAAAAAGGAAAAGAATACGGGTTAATAACAATAAGGCTTTTAAGGATAGTTGGAAAAGAGAAAAGAAAAAGAAGAAAAAAGAAAAAGAGAAAAAGAGAAAAGCTGGAATGACGCATGTTACGAGTACATGTAGAAAGGGTTATTTGGTTAGGTACATTACATCCAACGTGCTATAACATATCTGTTAAACTCGGTAAACTAACAAGTTTGTTGCATTTCCGGAAAAGTTTAGCAGTTGGTTTGACAGAATATACTGGCCAGCCACCATTACCGTACTAGATCTAAAGGGCCAATTACAGCAAGCATGTCTAGTTCCGGTAAAAGTCTCGAGGAAGAGAAATCAGAGATACAAATCATGAAAGAAGAGGTCGACCGGTTAAAACAGCAGATAACAGAGATGCACCTAGCCTGGGCTAGGGGACAGTCCTCACCAAACCGCCCTACTCTCGCATCAGCTCCGGAACATCCACCCCTTGATCCTTCGACAAGCGCCCCACTCTATCCATATTATCAAGGGGAAAACCCTTATGTCACCCAAATTCCACCATCCAAACAAAATCCTCCTCCGATCACCCCTATTTTTGTGGCACCCCCACCTGCCACTCTACAAAAGTCGTCCGGTGAGCCGCATGTTCAAATCCATGACAATTCTTACTATCCCCCCGAGCCTACTTTTAGGGCTCCTGAACCGCATACACACACCCCTCACTGGGATAACCCGGCAGAACCGGAAAAGCACTTCCAAAGTTTAGGAACATGAGGAAGTTATTAGAAAAGTTAAAAGCCCGGAGCAGTCCTTCAGGAATATGCACGGTTTGGGCAACCAGGTCAGTGTCGCTTACAAGGATCTGTGTCCATTCCCAGATGTCCAGTTGCCAGCCGGGTTCAAAATGCCCAAGTTTGACTTATACGAGGGGCATGGTGATCCAGTGGCCCATCTTCGAGGGTTTTGTAGTAAAATGCGAGGAGCCGGAGGACGAGACGAGATTCTGATAGCTTACTTCGGTCAGAGTTTGGGAGGATCTACCCTGGAGTGGTACACTAGGCAGGATCCCAGCAGATGGTTTACTTGGGATGACTTGGCTCAAGCATTCATTGGCCAGTTCCATTACAATCTTGAAATAGTCCCAGACCGCTTATCATTGCTAAAGATATAAAAGAAACCCGCCGAAAGTTTCAGGGAATTTGGTTTCCACTGGAGGGAACAGGCAGCAAGGGTAGATCCGCCTACGAGAGAGAACGAGATGGTGGATTACTTCTTGCAGACACTAGAGCCAACCTATTTCGGATATCTGGTGACGTCCGTGGGTAAGTCATTCACTGAGGTGATAAAGATGGGAGCTATGATCGAGGAAGGCTTGAAAGCCAACAAGATCATGAGCTACTCAGCATTGAAAGCCACCACCCAAGCTATTCAAAGTGGTACCGGAGGAGTGCTTGGGAAAAAGAGGAAAGAAGAAGTCACGGCAGTCGAGTCCGAAACATGGTTCAGAAATAGAGGCCCCGCACCCCAGTATAACCCGCCACAACCTCACCACCAATATTACTTCCACAATCCATATAACCACCCGCAACACTACTATCCAGCACCCGATCCCCATTTTACTGTCCATCACGCTCAGTCATATTCCGCACCTCCCGTCCAGGCACCATGGCGTGCGCCAAATCCACAGAACAATTACCCACCCCCAAGAGCCTATAGAAATCCCACGGGTGCGGGCTTTCGTCCGAACCAAGCATTCAAGAGCGACAGGGCGCCAAGGCCAAAGACTTTCACTCCCTTGGGGGAGTCCTACACCAGTCTGTTCCACCGTTTGAAGCAAGTAGGGTTGCTAAATCCGGTCGAGGCTAAGCTACCAAACCCTCCTCCAAAGAATCTGGATCATTCAATAAATTGTGCCTACTGCTCAGGATGTCCGGGACACGATACGGAAAAGTGTTAGAGGTTGAAGACGGCCATCCAGGAGCTCATCGACACTCGCAGGATTGAGGTCCAGACTCCAACAGAGCCCAACATCAACCAAAACCCACTTCTAACTCATTATGAGACCAACATGATCGAGTTGGTACGGTAGAAGAAGGAAAGGAGAAAGCCTCTCAGACTGTAATGATGATCAAGTCTAGCGGGGTAGGAATGAGAAAGGGGCCGAGCCTTGATGAGCCATCCATTCGCAAGAAGGACATACAAGGAGGGTCGGAAGCAGAAAAGGGAAGCGTGAACAAAGTGCCGGTGAGGCCGGGGGAAGCAAAAATAGTTGTACCGGGGGTAGCAACCAAACCTGTCTTGACGGTAGCGGGTGTTCGAGTGGGTCCTTTCATCATCAAGCCAGTAATACAGTTGCCAATAGCTGATAGCAGAGCTATTCCATGGAATTATGCTCGGATTACGACAACCTACAAAGGAAAGGAAGTGAAAGAGGAAGTTTGCGAAGCGCAAGGTTTGACCCGCTCGGGGAGATGTTTTGCCCTCGCGGAGTTGAGGAAGATCACTCCGGCAACATTGAAAAAGCCGGTAACTGACGAAGAGGCAGAAGAATTCCTGAAAAAGATGAAGCTGCATGACTATTCTGTCTTAGAGCAGCTGAAGAAAACGCCTGCGCAAATATCATTGCTATCCTTGCTGATACATTCTGAAGAACATCGGCAAGCTTTGATGAAAGTTTTGAATGAGGCCCACGTACCTGATAAAATCTCAGTGAGTCATTTGGAGAAGATCACCAACAGGATCTTCGAAGCGAATCGGATCACCTTCACCGATGATGAGTTGCCTGAGGAAGGCACCGAGCACAACAAGGCTTTATATCTTACGGTAAAGTGTGAGGAGGCGATGGTTACCAAAGTCCTTGTCGATAACGGGTCCAGTGCTAACATCTGTCCTCTCTCCACACTAAACAAATTGAAAGTGGATATCGACAGGATACGCAAGAACAACATATGTGTCCGAGGGTTTGATGGAGGAGGCAAAGCGTCGGTCGGGGACATAGTGTTAATCTTGACAATCGGACCAGTGGAGTTCACCATGGAATTCCAGGTGCTGGACATGGTAGTGTCATATAACCTTCTGATAGGGCGACCGTGGATCCATGCCGCAAGAGCAGTTCCATCCAGCCTACACCAACTCGTCAAGTTTGAGTGGGACCAACAGGAGATCGTCGTCCATGGAGAGAATGATCTACAACCAGGCACCATCGTCCCCTTTGTCGAGACAGAAGAAGATGTTGGGCCATGGGTATACCAGATCTGCGATGTGGTATCCGCCAACCGAGTTCCAGAAGGGGAATGCATTCCCGATGACAGAATAATTACCGCGGACGTCATGGTGGCTCATGAAATGTTGAGACACGGTTTCATACCCGGCAAAGGTCTAGGTGCATCTCTGCAAGGAATCATACAACCGGTATCTGTGGTCGAAAACGTGGGAACCTTCGGCTTGGGATTCAAGCCAACATCAGAGGACATCCAGCGAGCCAAGAGGAATAAGCAGAAGACATGGGTGCTCCCGAAGCCTCTTCCACGCCTTTCCCGATCTTTTGTCAGGTCTGGAGTAAGAGGACATCCGACGACAAAGATTCCTAGTCCGATGGTTAGGCCAGACGAAGAGTTCTTAAGAAAATTCGAGGACCTATTCGCAGATGTATGCATGCTAGAGGATGGCGAAGGATCCAGCCATGCCGAGATACAGCTTGTGGGATCGAAAGCAAAATTGAATAATTGGAAGGCTACTCCTCTCCCTATCCGGAAGGAGTCTTGGTAGTTTGTTTTGGATTGTGTTCTTTCGAAATTTTGTGTTGGGGGTTGTCCCCGGAGTAAAATCCGTTTGTTTTAGTTCATTTTGATTTGAGTTTGCAAGTTTGTTTTTCCTTGTACTGTTCCCATTAATGAAATTTTGTTCCCTTCGTGTCTAATTTTGTTTATTTTCCTTCTTTTTACTTTTCTGAACAGCCTTCTTTCAACTGATCTTAATGATATGGCGTGCTTAAAGATTAATCAACCCAGTCTAGAAAGTCAATCGGGTTTGGAAATAATAATGCATGAAATAAGAAGTGACGAGAGTGAATCGGAATACGTCGATGATGAAGCCGTAGAAGAAATCGGTGAAGAATTAAGTCACTTCGAGGAAAAACCCAAACCAAATTTAAATGATACTGAGGCTGTTAATCTGGGGAACACAGATGACGTCAAAGAAACCAGAATAAGTGTCCATATTGAATCCAACCCGAGAGAAGAGTTGATCAAAATGCTCATGGAGTTTAAAGACATTTTCGCATGGTCGTACGACGACATGCCAGGACTCAGCAGCACTGATCTAGTGGTTCATAAATTACCCACCGATCCAGCATATCCTCCCGTCAAGCAAAAACTGCGGAAGTTCAAAACGGAGATGAGTGTAAAGATCAAGGAGGAAGTAACCAAGCAGTTGCAGGCGAAAGTCATTCGTGTCACTCGATACCCTGAATGGTTGGCTAATGTAGTACCGGTGCCAAAGAAAGACGGAAAGATCAGAGTATGCGTGGACTACCGCAACCTCAACAAGGCGAGTCCTAAGGATAATTTCCCGCTTCCCAATATCCATATCCTGATTGATAATTGCGCCGGGCGTGAAATCGGATCCTTTGTGGAATGTTATGCGGGATATCATCAAATCTTGATGGATGAGGAGGACGCAGAAAAGACGACTTTTATCACACCGTGGGGGACTTACTGCTACCGGGTGATGCCGTTCGGTTTGAAGAACGCATGGGCAACATACATGAGAGCGATGACTACGGTATTCCATGACATGATACACAAGGAAATTGAAGTGTACGTGGATGATGTGATCGTAAAATCTAGACGTCGAGAAGACCACGTTGCCGACCTCAGGAAGTTCTTTCAAAGACTTCGAAGATATGACATCAAGCTCAATCCGGCCAAATGCGCATTCGGAGTTCCGTCAGGAAAGTTGCTAGGATTCATCGTCAGCCGACGGGGCATTGAGTTGGACCCATCCAAAATCAAGTCCATTCAAGGAGCTACCCCCGCCAAAGAATAAAACAGAGGTAATGAGTCTGTTGGGAAGGTTACATTACATCAGTATGTTTATTGCTCAGCTTACAGCAACCTGTGAACCCATATTCCGTCTATTGAAGAAAGACGCTACGATAGAATGGACGACGGAATGTCAGGAAGCGTTTGATCAAATCAAAGGGTATCTGTCAAACCCACCCGTACTAGTTCCGCCCGAACCGGGTAGACCCCTGATTCTTTATCTAACGGTTTTGGAGAATTCGTTCGGCTGCGTACTGGGGCAGCATGATCTTACTGGCAGAAAGGAACGGGCCATTTACTACCTCAGTAAGAAATTCACGGTCCACGAGGTCAAGTACACTCATCTAGAAAAGACATGTTGCGCTTTGACTTGGGTAGCCCAAAAATTGAAACATTATTTGTCTTCTTACACCACTTACCTCATTTCGCGTTTGGATCCGTTGAAGTATATTTTCCAGAAACCTATGCCTACAGGGAGGTTGGCAAAATGGCAAATATTACTTACGGAGTTCGACATCATATATGTGACAAGGACGGCTATGAAAGCTCAAGCCCTAGCCGATCACTTAGCTGAGAATCCTGTTGATGAGTACGAACCTTTGAGGACGTATTTTCCAGACGAAGAAGTACTGCAAATTGATGGGTTGGAATTAACCGAGGATCCACGGTGGAAGCTTTTCTTCGACGGAGCGGCGAACGCAAAAGGAGTCGGAATAGGGGCTATGCTTATCTTTGAAACGGGACATCATTATCATGTTACTGCTCAACTGCGTTTTCATTGTCCCAACAATATGGCTGAGTACGAGGCATGCATCTTAGGGTTGCGACTAGCGGTGGACATGGATGTACAGGACGTCTTGGTCTTGGGGGACTCGGACCTTCTGGTACATCAGATTCAGGGAGAATGGGAAACCGGAGATTTAAAGCTTATCCCGTATCGTCAATGTTTGCATGATCTAACCAAACGTTTTCGATCAGTGGAATTCAAGCACATCCCAAGGATGCATAACGAGGTTGCCGATGCTTTGGCTACTTTGGCATCAATGCTACATCACCCGGACAAGGTTCGTGTCGATCCGTTACATATTCAGGTTCGGAATCAACATGCTTATTGTAATATGATAGAAGAAGAGATGGATGGTGAGCCATGGTTTCATGATGTCAAAGAGTATCTCAGGTTAGGAATATACCCAGAGCAAGCAACTGGAGATCAGAAGAGAGCTATTCGGCGTTTGGCGAACGGATTTTTCCTTAGTGGAGGGGTGCTGTACAAAAGAACCCCGGATTTGGGATTGTTGAGATGTATAGATGCAAGTCAAGCCACAACAGTGATGACAGATATACACTCGGGAGTTTGTGGACCACACATGAGCGGATATGTATTGGCAAAAAAGATTCTTCGAGCAGGATATTATTGGCTCACTATGGAGCGGGATTGTATAAGTTTCGTGCGAAGATGCCATCAGTGTCAGATACACGGAGATTTGATTCATTCTCCACCGACCAAATTACATACAATGTCAGCGCCATGGCCATTTGTTGCGTGGGGTATGGATGTTATCGGACCTATAGAACCCGCGGCCTCCAATGGGCACAAGTTCATTCTGGTAACGATCGATTACTTTACCAAGTGGGTGGAGGCCAAAACCTTCAAATCAGTGACCAAGAAGACGGTGGTGGACTTCGTACATTCCCACATCATCTGCAGGTTTGGAATTCCAAAGATAATCATCACGGATAACGGTGCAAATCTTAACAGCGGATTGATGAAAGAGGTATGTCAACAGTTCAAGATTACACACCGAAATTCCACACCATATCGTCCCAAAGCAAATGGTGCGGTTGAGGAAGCAAACAAGAATATAAAGAAGATATTGAGGAAGATGGTAGAAGGGTCTAGGCAATGGCATGAAAAGTTACCATTCGCACTGTTGGGTTATCGCACTACCGTCCGGACTTCGGTAGGTGCAACTCCCTACTTGTTGGTGTACGGAACTGAAGCAGTAATACCAGTAGAAGTTGAAATCCCATCCCTCCGAATTGTCGCTGAAGCCGAGATTGACGATGATGAGTGGGTCAAAACCCGATTGGAGCAATTGAGCTTGATCGATGAAAAGAGATTGACGGCAGTATGTCATGGCCAATTGTATCAAAAGAGAATGTCAAGAGCATATAACAAGAAGGTACGTCCCAGGAAATTTGAAGTGGGACAGCATGTGCTGAAGAGAGTTCTACCACATCAGGCCCAAGCGAAAGGCAAGTTCGCTCCAAATTGGCAGGGACCATTTGTGGTGACTAGAGTATTATCCAACGGCGCTCTATGTCTAACTGATATTGAAGGAAGGTGCACCGATATAGCTTTCAATTCCGACGCAGTCAAGAGATATTATATGTAATTCTTTAATGTGTTTGTCAACATTTGGTTTCGTTTGTGTGTATTTTGGCATTTTTCGGAGAATGAAATGACAGAGGCAATTTTTCTACTACCCAAACACTTTAACCTTTGTTTTCCCTTTTGAGCCTTAATAATTCTTTCATATACCCTCTTTCGAAATCACCAAGGAAGATGTGTAACAAAATAGAAAAAAGAAACAAATAAAAGACACAAGAAAAAGTGAACTATGTTTGACCTGATTCCTCAAGAAGGATACGTAGGCGCCACACGGCTCGGTCATAATAAAATAAAAATCAAAGATTCCCCAAGCAACAAAACTCGGGCAGAAGTCATGTTTCATTTGAAAAGATAGTGCGGATTCCAAAAGTTATAATGAGCTACCCGTTGAGGTTAAATCCCTTTGCTATAGCCTCACACACAAAAAACCACATTAAGAACCAAAAAGACCTCTCGATCAGTATTTGAGAAATGCCAAGTCATGCGAGTGAAACTACGAATGACACTCCAATCCTTGACTGAATTTAGGACTTACAAGCTGAAAAGGGATGGCCCCTTTAGAGGAAGTTCTGTGGATAATACCCCAGCCCACCGCAGGGAAAAAAAGCGAAAATGAGAGAGTCTTAACGGTGAAAACCCTCGCGGGCACCTTAAGGCGAAGAAAGTTGAAAGAAATAAAATGAGAGAGTCTTACGGTGAAAACATTTACGGGCATCCTAAGGCGACGGGAGATAGAGAGAAATGAGAGAATCTCATTAGTGAAAACCCTTCGAAGGGCACTATGAGGTGACAAGGCGAGATGGTTACAAGGTGTCTGCATGAGACAAGGCTTGGACATTCGTTTACTCCTAGCAAAGTGCGGCCATCAGAAAGTGATTGACATGAATAGACTGGGTAGATTAATCTCAAAGGCGCGGCATAACCAGTGGATCAGTCACACCTTCAGATAAGTTTTTCCTATTTTTGAGTTCAGAAAAGTTTTCCCTTTCTTTTGTCATTTGCGGTCAGCATTCTTTTTCTTTTCTTTAGTTTTCGAAAATCGATTTTTCAAAGCTTACTACCAAGTCTCCCAAAGCAGGTATAATGAAAATGAATAGGCGTGGAACGAGGCAATAAGGCAGAAGTCGTTCTGATATTAAGATTGGAACGACGGGTTGATTGGAAGGTTCACAGGAATTATGGAGTATGATGGACACATATGGCACGTCCGGAAGATGATTTCTCACAACAAATCACCGGCTAAAAAGGGTCGGATCAAACCAAAGGTTGGAATAAAGGGGAGAGATGAGAAACCATCTGTGGAAAGAGCATCATCCCCAGCAAGCGACAACGTCGTCCCCAAAAGTTCGAGGAAGGCCAAGCGGCTGAAAGAGAAAAGGAAAATGGCCCCCAACAAGAGTGGCCCGACCACTCACTGCGTTTTGAAACTAACAATTTTTCTTTGATTTAAAGCAGGGGTTCGTCGGCGGAAAAGCATGCCACGTAGAAGGTCATCAAACTGGGGCAAAAAATTTTCTCCGATTGCGAAAATTTTCTTGAAAGCAAAACACCCGATGGATAAGGATAGAAAACAACACGAGATTTCGGGAAATGCCCGTTCCGAGCAGAATAGTGTTGAAGAGAGGCCGGAAAACACGAGGGGTGATCTTTGAGCCTGGTATCATCCCCAGCAGCCGTTGGAAAATGAAACACTAACTCTGAGATTCCCCCAGCAGCATTATATCCCATAAGCTTTTCAAGGAGGCCAAAGCGTAGTCCCAGAGGAGGTCCGGGAAGAAGGAAGAGGAAAAGGGTTCCCCCGCCAGGGTGATCCTCAGTTAATGACATTTCAACCCCCGGCAAGTCCGAGAGAGAATGAGGGGTGAAGGAAATAAAGAATACTTCCCCAGCAGCATCATCTCCAGCAGGTGAGTAAACAATTCCGAAGATATCTCCAGCAACCAAAGTAAAAGTAACACGACCCAGGGGGAAAGCAATTCCAAGACGAGGTAATTCAGAAGAAAAGTGGCCCAAGAGGCAATGAAGGAAGAAGAAAATGGTACAGAAAACAAAGGAAGGCGATAAGGATGGGATGAAATTAGAAGTTGTAGTTGAGGTCAGGGAGCCCGCCTGAAGAATGGAGTGGCGATCTTATTTCAAAAGTTGTAGTAGAAGTCAGGGAGCCCGCCTGAAGAATGGAGTGGCGATTTTATCTCGAAGTTGTAGTTGAAGCTAGGGAGCCCGCCTAAAGAATGGAGTGGCGATTTTATTTCGAAAGTTGTAGTTGAAGTCAGGGAGCCCGCCTGAAGAATGGAGTGGCGATTTTATTTTGAAGTTGTAATTGAAGTCAGGGAGCCCGCCTGAAGAATGGAGTGGCGATTTATTTTGAAGTTGCAGTTGAAGTCAGGGAGCCCGCCTGAAGAAGAGGGGAAAAACAATTCTGAAAATAGGCTGGCCAGTTGGGAATTTGGATATATAGAGGGGGAGACTGTGAGTTTAAGGCACACAGACACAGCAGAGTATACAGAATACATATAGGAGAGTCTCCAGCTTGAGTTCAATTTTTCAGTTGATTCTAAAACTAAAAGATAGCTGGCGTTCTTTGTTTCCGTTACATACTCGAATCTAGATAATAGGCAGAATTTTTGGACGTTATTCGGACCATGACACCACAGCTACTAGGTTTTATGCACAAAATTTTTTACGGGGCCTTACATGAAGTCAGGGAGCCCGCCTGAAGAATGGAGTGGCAATTTATTTTAAAGTTGTTGTTGAAGTCAGGGAGCCCGCCTGAAGAATGGAGTGGCGATTTAATTTTGAAGTCATATTTGAAGTCAGGGAGCCCGCCTGAAGAATGGAGTGGCAATTTAATTTTGAAGTTATAGTTAAAGTTAGGGAGCCCGCCCGAAGAATGGAGTGGCGATTTATTTTTGAAGTTGGTTGAGGAAAACGGTAGAGTATAACGGAAATCCCCAGCATGAATCCAAGTTCATAATCAAAAGGAAGGCAACAAGGATCAGAAAGATAGGTTCAGAATTCGAAGGAAAATAGTTCGAAGATCACAACGAGGGACCAATGGTCGGAGTTCGGCAATCAAGATAGGCCGAAATAACAATTGTCAGAGGAGAAGAAGCATGTGAAGAAACATCAGAGACAGCAAGATGGCAAGGAACATGACAAAATCAAGTTGAAAGGATAGATAAGAATTTGCAATACCGTAACTTAGTCTAGCTTCTTATTTTTCGTTTAGCACGGTGTAATAAGGAGATCAGTTAAGCAGTGGCATCAGCAGTAACAGCAGTAACAGCAAGATCACAACAGTCGTGGTAGTCCCAGCTACCAAAACTTCCCGAACTACATTGACCTGATTCCCTTTTTAGCCAGGGATATGTAGGAGACCTTCTGAAGCAAAGGTTCGGTCAAACTTTTCCAAAAAATGCTTCATGCGGAGTGCTCAAATAGGCAAAAATCGCTCGTATCCGCTCACTTATCTTTGCACGAAAACTCTTCATGTTTTCGCGCAAAGAGGGGCAGCTGTGAGCACGTGATTTTTGCCCTACATGAGAATTACTCCCATAAAATAATCTTTTCGTGGTGTGCTCTTTTTAGATTTTTTCGTGACATTTTTTATAATTGTTTGTATTTATCTAAGCATGTTTGTTTGTTTAAATTAAGAAAAATACAAAATATGTTGTGTTTACATTCTTAGGAGTTAATTTACAATTGAAAGTAATCAAAATTATTTGACAAAATAGAAAATCACAAAAATATGTATTGTTTGTATTTAATGTCCCAATTGGTTGATTTATATTTAATTGACGTTTAAATTGAGTGTGTTAATTGTTAATATAACTTAATTAGTATTTCTTATAATTTAATTAATTTTATAGTGTAATTTTTGTTTTAATTAGAAAATTAAATTAAAGAGATAAGGAAAACAAAATCAAATGAAAAGAAGAGGAATTAAATCGGATTGGGCCACTTTCTAATTAAACCCCAAGCCCAAAAAGCTAAAATAACCCCAGTCCAATTCCATCACACCCGGACCGACCCAACCCCT
The DNA here is from genome assembly GCA_032618575.1 of Nicotiana noctiflora. NCBI lineage: Eukaryota > Viridiplantae > Streptophyta > Magnoliopsida > Solanales > Solanaceae > Nicotiana > Nicotiana noctiflora. The sequence continues at coordinate 30,008 of JASVEL010009590.1, read as the reverse complement.
AAATTAACCAAACGACATCGTTTTATTTAGAGGTTTGATCTTGGCCGTTGGATTCTTATCATCCAACGGCTGAAATTAACGGCTTCATTTTAGTTACCCAAAATACCCAAGAACCCCAATACCCCCTTACCCGTTTTCATTCTCTCCCAGCCCTTTCTCGTCTCTCTTAGAGACGATAAAACCTCCGCCGTGCCTCCGCCGCCCTCCGCCTACCGGAAATCGCCTCGCGGCGGTTCCGGTAGGCCAATCCCAACCAAATTAACACCGTAGAACCTTCTAGTCCCCCTCTATACGAATCCATCCTTCATTAACCTCGAATCACCACCAAACGTCTCGAATCTTCAATCGAAGATTCGAGTCTAGACCCAACCTACACCAATCGACCCCAAACTCGCACCATAGCATCCCTAGGCCTCCCTCATACCCCTACCGGCCTTAGCTTGGTTCGAATCAAGCCCGAACCACTCAAACCCCAAATCCGAGCCCCAAGAACCCTAGCATTGAATAATTAGGGATTTCGTCCGAGTCAACGGCACTTGAAGGCAACAGACTCTAATTGGAGTGTTTTTCGTTTGAAAAACACTTCAATTAGACTCCGTTTACTTCAAAAGGTGCAAAATTGAATCCTTTGGAGCCGGGTCCGTCTGATTTCAATTTCTTTTTCGGAGGTATTCCATTCTTCTCTTTCTGTATTATTGATATGCTCATTACATTGGTGTAGTGTTCATTTGTCTAATTTTATGTTTAATTTTAATTTTCCTTTCTTCTTCTCCAATCCGACCTTTATTTGGTCAAACTTTTCTGTTATTTTGTTAATTGTATGCGATATTGAATGTCGTCGTTTAATTTCGTAGATTTTACTATACCAGACAATATTAGCACTGTTGAAATGGATTGTTGACCCCGAGTCTGCCCGTAAGATATAGTTGGAGATGTCGATTAGTCGTTATCGATCGTATAGGTCGTAGTTGTTTAAACGAATATCGTCGCAGGCTTGATTGTTAACATGTTGGCAGAAATGCCATTAGAATTGCCTAGTTACATCCGAACCTTTGTTTGGTTTGATAATTGTGAGTGATTGTTTAATTTTGAATTAAGGATATCCTGGTTATAGCTGCTTATAGTCAGGAATTAGGTTAGTTGGTAGAGTGCAATGCACCTAAGGATAGCTAAATGGAACCTGCTGTTACAGCAGGGTTTCCTATTAATGCCCTGCACTTATCAATTTAATATTAACACCCATGCTTAGACATAGTGTAGTGGTAAAAACAGAGGGATGGGTTCAGCAGAGAGAGGGATGGACAGAGGTGATTATTTTTGTTCTGGTCCTTGGCTTTTAGGAGGGGGTCTTAGATATAAGTGAAGGGGATTCTCAGGAGATAGACAGAGCTTGGATACCTAGAGAAACCTTAGAGAAGAACAGAGAATAGGGATATATTCTTTGAGATAAAATAGAGTGAGATATAAGTGTTTAAGTTCAAGTACACAGGAAGATCAGAAAAACCAGTGCTTTCTTCTACCTGCGTTTGCTTTGGTTCTACTGGGATTTCAATCAATTCTTCTTGGGTGGCCATTAGACTTTTGGTTACTGTTTCATTGGGTTCTTGTTTGGAGTTTACACGGATTTCTTGCATCTATTTCTGGGTCGTTTGTTCTGCTGGTTGGGGTTCTTTTCACTGGTTGTTATTTGGTGTGATTGTTTGGTTTTGCTACTGCTGGTCTGTTGAGTGTTTGCTGTTGGCTGGCTGTTGTTGCTGTTCTACCCTGTTGCTGTTGTTATTGTTGTGTCTTCTGCTGCTGCCACTGATTTATCCTCATTGTGATTTCCAGGTACTCTTCTGTCCAAAAGAAGCTGTAATGACTTGTTGAATGAAATGGAGCTCTAGATTTGGAATTCATCTGATATTTTACATTTTGTAATCATGTTTTCATTAGCTGTTTGATATTAGATCTGCATTGGTAACATAGAATGTAATAGCAGAGAAACAAACACAAACATTGTAATGAGCCGAGTCATAGCGAAATCAGTAGTTTAATTATGCTAAAGTCTTCGAGCTACTTGAATTTAGGTACTTGGGTTGTTTAATTGAGTAGTTAGACCATGTAACCACTGCTCATGTAGTTAGTCAAATTTTAAGATCACAAGTTCAGACTTGAGTAAGTTTAAGAGGAAAATGATCAGCTGAATGAACAATTGGAATAAGATTGATTTTATTAAACATTGAACATGCTAAGTTTTCTATTAGATTAATTGGCGTAATGTTGTAATTATGAATAACTCTTCTTAGTTTTAGATAATCAAACCATTTCTTAAATTCCTTTTCAATTAGCAGATAAATAGGACGATAGTGTAAACTGGTTAATAGAGATCAAAGTTTGAGATAGTTTGTTATTAAAGCTTCGTGTACAATAGATAGTTGATTCATAATCAACGCTAATAATGTGTATACCAATTTCCCTCTCTTGATAAATAAAGACAATCGGATTTCATTCTTATCTTTATATATCTGTTTATGTATATTTCCACTTTAGTTACTTCAAATGAGTCTGGGCCTGATAAGTGTCATGGGCCCGGACTGTGTCCGTATGGCCACTGGGCTAGCAAGGGAAAGCCCAGGTCAGATCTGGGTTTCTAAAGACCTGGACACATTCATAATGTAACAAAGCTCATTCAAAAAAAACCGGGCCCAATAGCAAAAGAAATAACATGGGTTTGGAATGTTTAGTACATAATAGATTAAGGAAAAAACATACGTAGAAAACATAGTCGGGTTAGGATCGGCCTTTAATAAAAGTGAGATGAGCCTCGCCACACTAAATACACAATCGCGGGGCCCTCAAATAAAAATTATTATAATAAGCATAGACTCGGGAAGGTTGTTTAGCAAATTTCACGGTTTTTCCCAAAGTTAATAAAGACGATAGACTCTGTAGGCACGATTTGCAAATAAATTATTTTCCTAAATATGGGTGCGCATTTATGTGACTCAAATCCTACTCTCGGCGAAACTGAAATACATTAAAGTCGCAGGCGTACTGGTTGCGGTGCGGCTCGAAATGTGTTTTCGTGACGTCGTAATTCTTCTAAGAATTAAAGCGGAATATAAGAGCACACTAATAAATATATATAAAGAAATCAGATAGAAACAAAAATTGTAGTTGAGCGACCGTGCTAAAAGCACGGAATCCGGGAGTGCCTAACACCTTCTCCGGGGTTAACAGAATTCCTTATCCAGGTTTCTAGTTTCGCAGGCTATATTATAGAGTCATAAATTTCCTCGGTTCGGGATCAAACCGGTGACTTGGGACACCATTATTTTCCCAAGTGGCGACTCTGAATTAAATAAATTGATCCCGTTTCGATTGTCCTTTAATTGGAAAAACTCCCTCGCGCTCTCGCGGGTGCGTAAAAAGGAGGTGTGACACCAGTCACCCGCCGCTGACGTGGAAGCCGAACAGGCCATAGTCTCCATGATTCTCGACGTTTTTCCTTCCCATTCGATTTATGGGGAAGAAACCGGTTGACACAATCGCGATAATGCTCTTCTCCTAATCAATTCATATGGGTTTTGGACCCAATTGATGGAACTTCGAGTTTCGTGGGTAAAGATAATTGTACTTTCGGCATTCTCATCGCTTGGGTTTACACTTTACAATGGAAAGCCGATTATTGGTTGCATCGACCAACCAATTTTGAAACTCAGATGGATTGGGATTAAGGGGAAGGGAAGTACGATCAATGGCCAAAAAGTTTCTACACTCGATTGTTGTGATTTGGATAAAGCTAGGGTTCATTTGAAGGTTCCAAATTACAACGACGATGCAAAGAGAGCCTATGATTGTGATACAGCAGCTTGATAGAGGAGTACCTCACGCTTTCGAAGGTGTACGTAGCGGTTAAATTAGTTATGCTGAGGGCTGGGAAGAAGTTTGACAAGTTATTAAGTTAGTCCACTTAGTTTTAAATTACAACTTATAGATATTATACATTGACCTTGTAAATTTCCTTGTCTTATTCACGAGAGGTCCAAAACTGCATTTGTCAGCTTAAGTGTACGATCCAATATGTAGAAGGCTTTTCTGCCTCTCTCATTCTATCTATATATAGTGTAATTCCTAAATTAGAGGGACCATTATGAGGAATACACCTTTTATTTACCATAGTTAACTTCTTTTTCTTCTTATTTCCTTATTTCCATTTCTGCCGCAGCTCTTTTTCTTCTTCTTTTTATTTTATTTTCTGTATTTTTACTATTCCATTGCCATTTCTTATCGGTGGTATCAGAGCATTTTCTTGGCTCTGTGGCTATGGTTAACGAGATGAGTGAAGTTATGAATGTCTTGCACAAGATATCGACTGAAATGTATGGATATGCAGCTCGACAAGAACAATTTGAGGCTGCTCAAGAACAAAGTAGTAAGCAGCAGGAGGAGTCCTTGAATGAGCTGAGAGAAGTCCTTAATGAAGTTATACATGGGGGAAAAAGGCCTGAGAGAGACAAGAAGTCACTGCTGAATGAAGGTGAACTCTATTCTCCTGGTGACAAACCATTTGATTTTGGAGATTTAGCTACACCTAGTTCAAGTAATCCAAGCACCACAACTATGACTGTTTTTCCCCTTCCTGCTAATGTGCCAACTCAAACCCTTAGATCAACTAATACCAACCTTGCATCCAGTAATGTTCCAACCTCCACAACCCCAGGAGCCCAGACAACCACAATTACAGCTCAAAACTAGCTTCAACCCTATTCCCTTCGTTCAATCATGGTAAACATCCCACCTTTACAATATTCTCAACCACAACCCTATGTACTTCCTAACATGTCTTCCCCTTATCCTATACCTTCTAACCTTCCACTATAGAACTACACAAACCCACCCCTTAATGGGAGGTTTTATCAGCCTGTGATGAGTTGGAACCCCAGCTCACCTATGTGAGCCTTACCCTCTTATCTTCACTACCCCTAAGCCACTCAATACCCTTCTCCTTATCACACTCAAGCTACTCAAATGCTTCCTCCCCTGTATCACCAAGCTACCCAAACACTTAACCATCTCCAGGCACCAAGCAATCCAACAGTAGCCCTACCCAACATCCTTTATACTAAATATACTAAAGTGGAGTTCCCTAAATTCAATGGAGTGGATTTAAGAACATGGTTGTATAAGGTTGAGCAGTTCTTTGCGGATGAAGATGTTACTCTCCAATAGAAGATAAAGTTGGTTTCATTACATTTTGAAGGTGATGCATTACAGTGGCATCTAGGGTACATGAGGAGCAGCGGTACTATGCATTTACCTACTTGGGAGGAGTACTTATGGGCTCTTTGTGACAGCTTTGGTGCTGAATATTCTGATCCTATGACTGAATTGATGAACATCAAGCACACAAGAACTGTTAAAGACTATCAGAAGGCATTTGTGGGTGTAATGACTAGGATTAACTTGTCCACAGAACATGCCATTAGCATTTTCCTGAATAACTTGAAACCTGAGCTCAGTCATGCTGTTAAAGTGAGACACCCCACCAGCCTCCCTCAGGCATATTACCTGGCCAGATTGTAGGAGGCCAGTTTTGCTGCACAGACCAAGGCTATTAGAGGAGCATTTACTTCCTCAGCTGTAACTAGAAGCCCTATTGTCCCAACAGGTGGGGCCATATTTAAAGGGAACCAAGCCCCTTATAAAAAGCATGTGGTGGCTAATTTTGACAGTAATAGAAGAATGAGGTTGACACCTGCTGAGATGGATGAAAAGAGGGCAAATGGAATTTGTTATTTTTGTGATGAAAATTTTGTTCCAAGACACAAATGTGCAGATATATTCCTTGGAAATAGAAGAAGAGCAGTTGAAGGAAGTAAGGGAATTAACTCTAGAGGAAACCAATGAAATCCAGGAGATGGTAGAAGTAGAGGAACCTATTGAAAACTGTGAGATATCATTGGAAGCTTTGAATGGTTCCAAGGGCAATAAGACACTAAGGATCCAAGGGTTAACTGAGCAGAAACCTATCAATATTTTGATTGATAGTGGATCCACTCATAACTTCATAAATGAGCAGACAGCAAAAAGGCTTGGATGTAAGGTTTATCAGATGAACCCTCAAGATGTTTCAGTGGTAGATGGGAGGGTAATCCAGTCAAGGGTAGCAAGAGATTTACCTGGCTAATGCAAGGTGTGGTGTTTTCAGATGACTTCTTGGTTCTCCCCATTGGAAGTTGTGATGTAGTTCTAGGAGTTCAATGGTTAAGTAAGCTAGGAGATATCCAGATCAATTTTGCAAAACTCTGGATGCAGTTTATGTACCAAGGAAGATCAGTCACTTTGCAAGGAATTCACCCTACATTCAATACTGTCAATGCTAAGGCTCTCAGCAAAATCACAGACACTTCTGCCCAACTTTTCATGATCAAAGTCTGCTCATAAGTAAGTAATGAAGATGAATCAGGTTCTCAGTTCCAAACAACACTAGTGGAGATACAAATTCTGTTAGAAGGGTACCGGGAACTATTTGCTGAACCAACACAACTGCCTCCATCTAGAGGGGTGTTTGATCATCATATTCCACTGGTGGAAGGAAGTCTACCAGTAAATTCTAGACCCTACAGATATTCCCCTATTCAAAAGGATGTAATTGAGAAAATGATCCAAGAAATGCTGAAACAAGGTATCATCCAGTACAGTTCAAGTCCTTATGCATCTCATATGGTCTTGGTGAACAAAAATGATGGCTCTTGGAGGTTGTGTGTGGATTATAGGGCCCTTAACAAGCTTACTACTAAGGATAAGTTTCTCATTCCCATAATTGAAGAATTATTGGATGAACTAGGAGGATCCAAGATCTATTCCTAGATAGACTTGAAGGCTGGGTATCATCAAATTAGGATGACAGCTACAGATATTCATAAAACAGCCTTCAGAACCCATGCTGGACATTATGAATATCTAGTCATGCCCTTTGGCTTGACTAATGCTCCCTCAAGCTTTCAAGGATTGATGAATCATATATTCCAAGCTTATCTGAGGAAATTCATATTGGTTTCTTTTTATATGATATATTGATATTCAGCAAAAATCTGGAGGACCATATCCAACATCTCAGGCTCACCTTTGATCTCCTGGTGCAGCATCATCTCTTTGCCAAGAAGAGTAAGTGGGTCTTTGCTGCTGACAAGGTTGAATACTTGGGGCACTACATATCATCTGCAGGAGTTGCCACTAATCCTAAGAAGATAGCAGCTATGCAGTCTTGGCCCCAGCCTGTTAACCTCAAGCAATTAAGAGGTTTTCTAGGATTAGCAGGCTACTACAGGAGGTTCATCAGGGGTTATGGAGTCATTAGCAAGCCCTTGACAGATTTGCTCAAAAAGGACAGTTTCTTCTAGTCCACTAAGGCAACGAAAGCCTTCAACAAATAGAAGGAAGCACTGACTTCTACACCTATACTGACATTGCCAAACTTCTCACTTCTTTTTATGGTGGAAACTGATGCTTGTAGCATGGGAATAAGGGTTGTCCTCATACAAAAGGGACAGCCAATTGCTTATTTGAGCAAGGGGTTATCTCATCAACACCAATCCCTCTCTGTCTATGATAAGGAACTGCTGGCATTGGTAATGGCAGTCACTAAGTGGGCTCAGTACTTGACAGGAACGCCCTTTACAGTCAAAACAGACCAAAAAGCACTGAAGTTTCTATTGGAACAGAAGTTGCACACAGGTTCTCAGCTTAAATGGATCACCAAACTCATGCAGTTTGACTTCACTATTGAGTACAAGAAGGGTAAAGAGAATAAGGTTGCAGATGCATTGTCAAGGTTACCCTTGGTGGAACTGGCTGCCTTAACTCTATCAACTGTGCAGACTGATTTGCTAAGTCTTATTATGAAGAGCTGGACTTTAGACACTAAACTCACTACCTTGATTGATACACTCAAGGCATGAGGCACTGATAATCAAGGATACTCCTTCACTCATGATCAGTTAAGAAGGAATGGGAAGTTGGTAGTAGGACCTGATGAGCAGCTTAGGAAGAATATCATCTAGCTATGGCACAACTCTACTGGTGGGGGACACTCAGGGATAGACCATACCTACAGAAATTTATTCTACTGGAAAGGCTTGAGAGAAGACGTCCACATTCATGTCAAACAGTGTGATACATGCCAAAGAAGCAAGTATGAGACCACCCCATCCCCAGGATTACTCCAACCTCTCAAGTTACCTACAATAGCTTGGAGCAATATTAGTATGAATTTTATTGAAGGGTTGCCCCAAGTCCCATGGAAAGTCTGTTATATGGGTAGTTGTTGACAGGCTCATTAAATATGCACATTTTATTGGGGTGTCTCATCCATACTCAGCTGAGGACATTGCTAAATTGTTTATGGAGAATGTGTTCAAACTACATGGCATGCCTGAGGATATAGTTAGTGATAAAGATCTTATATTTACCAGTAAACTTTGGCAGGAGTTGTTTTCTATGAAAGATGTGACTCTTAGCACTTCTACAGCTTATCATCCCCAGTCAGATGGACAAACAGAAGTTGTGAATAGATGCCTAGAGACTTATCTCAAGTGTTTTTGTGCTGATTCCCAGAAGGACTGGTTTACATACTTAGCTGCTGCTGAATGGTGGTACAATACCACCTTTCATTCATCCATCCAAACCACACCTTATGAAGCATTGTATGGGCAACCTCCTCCATTGCATTTGCCCTACATGGCAGGGGATTCAGTCATGGAGGAAGTCGGCAGAAGTTTACTCACAAGGGAGTTCAAGTACCAGCTGCTGAAACACCACCTCCACAGAGCTCAGCAAAGGATGGCCTCACAAGCTAACAAACACAGGATCGACAAGCACTATAAGGTGGGTGATTGGGTGTATCTCAAAATCCAACCTTATAGGCAGCTAAGCATGTCAGGCTCTCATTTCTCTAAGGTGTCAGCCAAATATTATGGACCATACCAAATTCTTCAAAAAATTGGTAAGGTAGCCTATAAGCTATCCCTACCTTCTCAACTCCTCATCCATCCAACATTTTATGTATCCCAGCTTAAAACCTGCCACAAACTACCTGAAAAGATCTCATACCCCCCAGTCGTGGATATTGCCAGCCCATACTGCCCTCAACCACAACCAATCCTAGACAGACGCATGGTACAAAAAGGGAATAAAGCCATTGTTCAAGTGCTTGTTCAATGGGAGAACACTACACCTGAGCAAGCAACGTGGGAGGAGTATCATTCTCTGAGAATGAGGTTTCCATCTTCCTTCCTTGAGGACAATGAAGATTTCAACAAGGGGGATCTGATACGAGCAGCTTGATAGAGGAGTACCTCACGCTTCCGGAGTACCTCACGCTTCCGGAGGTGTACATAGCGGTTAAATTAGTTATGCTGAGGGCTGGGAAGAAGTTTGAGAAGTTATTAAGTTAGTCCACTTAGTTTTAAATTACAACTTATAGATATTACACATTGACCCTGTAATATTACTTGTCTTATTCACGAGAGGTCCAAAGCTGCATTTGTCTAGCTTAAGTGTACGATCCAATATGTAGAAGACTTTTGTGCCTCTCTCATTCTATCTATATATAGCGTAATCTCTAAACTGGAGGGACCATTACGAGGAATACACCTTTTATTTAGCCTAGTTAGCTTCTTCTTATTTCCTTATTTCCATTTCTGCCGCAGCTCTTTTTCTTCTTCTTATTTCATTTTCTGTATTTTTACTGTTCCAAATTTATCAGATTGTCTTTCGAAGAAAGTGGGTAAGAGGTTATTCAGTGGGAATTGTATCGTTTTTGGTGAGTTAGCTTCAGGTTTTGTTGATGTCGTAGTGGATTGTGCTCTTGATCCTTATGATTTTCTTGCACTTGTTCCGGTGGTTGAGGGAGCCGGCGGCGTTGTTACTGATTGGGAAGGGCGTGAGCTTCTCTGGGATGCTGCAACTCCGGTGCCGGACGGTGGGTTTAAGATTGCGGCTACTGCTGGAGAAACCATTCATCAGCGTGTTATTTCTGCACTATCACCGTGATTGGTTTATTTCATATAGTTTATGCAATTTTGTAAAGAATTAATTTTAGCTACTATATTTTGGATTAATTCCCTTGATCTAATTGGTAACCTCAACCTGTAATGAATTAGTTTTTGAAATTTTATTTCACCTGGAGTTTGCTTAAGTAACTCTGGATTGATAAATATAGAACCGAATAAGAACAACAACAATAAACTCATAGTAATCCCATAAGTGAATCTCAATCGGATAGAACTGAATAAGCTCCAGATTGAAGCTGAATTCACTGTACAAATTATGTTAGGAATGCAAACCAAATGGTGTAGGCTACTGTTCCACAAAATTGGAACATGAAAAGTGCATACTTGCTGCAGAATAATATGTTGCAGCAAAAGAAAGTATTAACATGAGTTAGTAGGAATCCGCAGGCTATTTATATCTCAGTTTAACTCATAAGTTTTGCTCAAAAGTGTGCATCACTACCTTCACAAATGATTCCTACCATTCTACTCATTTGGGAGAGTTGTTTGCTCCAAAAACTCAAAAAAGATAGTAGAGCCAAGTAGGTTTGACAATATCATGGCTAAACTTCGGAGCTATGTTGCCCGGACCAAAACGTAGCCGCACCCGTGTCGGGTCCTTAAAAGATGCACTATTTTTGGAGGATCTGGCACGTATCCAACCACATTTTCGGAGAGTCCGAGCAACATAGCTTCTGAGAATTTCCTTTGAAATTATGACATGATACTGAAAAATAAAAGAACTCCAGAAACCAGAATTTTTTCATTAAAAGATGACATTAGACTTGAGTGTCTTCTTATCCAGATGATCCAAAACTGGATATTTGCACAAAAGTATGCATCACTACCTGCACTTTTTTAAACAAATAAGGAAATCAATTGCGAAAATGCATGACTTAGTTGCAGCAATTACAAACTTCTCATCTCTCATGTTAAGCAATGAGATTGATGATTCAAACTTATCTCAGAAGAACACAACAAACATTGCTCAAAACTGCTCCCTGCAGAATAGGGTGCTATAACCTGCTCACAAAACAAGAGCAGATCGTTCGACACAGAAGCAAAAATACCTTACTTCCTTTTCTACATCAAGAAAGCTGACTGAAATTCATCAACACTTAACTTCATAAAGACCATCTTGCAGAGTCATTTTAAACAACAGAATCAGTTAAATTACATCATAAGTCAACGATATAGTCGAATCCTGAGAACCAAGTTCTCCTAAGAAGAACCCAAAATATAAGCAAAGCCCAAAAGTCCAGCTTTCGCACAAACAAGTCATGTAACATGGGCACATAGAGGGATTATCTGAATTCCATTTAGCCAAATTTTCATAGAAATGTCTGCAATCATTTAGAAAGTTATCCACCATACAACAAAGACCTTTATATTAGCCAAAGATACATTTATATCAGCTTAGACTACAAGTTGAATCAAGTCAGAGCTTACTGCAATTCATAACAAGGAAGAAATCATGTGGACTTCCAGCAGATGTACTTTGACCTACTTAGATTGAACACAAGGCGCTAACTACTTTTCCAGCCAAACCTAAAAAATTGCTAGATATGGAGCTTAATAATGAGTTTTTCTTGAATTGCATAGTTTTTTCCTAATATACCAAAGTAACACATTTACTCCTTTCATTCTAGTATCACAACTTAACTTTGATAATGGAACAAATTTCCAAATACTATTGGATACTGTAACCGATGCAATGGACCAGTATTTCAAATGATTTTAGTTTATGTTAGCTTATGCAAGAAAGTAGAAGGAATTCAGTTATAACATTTCAAGGCTCAAGGTGTGGGACTCAGTCCTTCAACAATTTCAGAAATTTAAAAGCATGAGCTAAGATGAAACTGACTTGTGCATTAATCTGTTAGCTCATCCACAGAGGCATATAAATGGGCTACAATGATAAATCAGTGCCCAACAGTGAGTTTTCCCTACTCCCAACACTCCGACCAGTAGTGGACGTTTACTGGCTCATAAAACAAACAAAGCATGTTTGATATTGGCTTGCGTACTATAAACAAATGTAAACAGGGAAGATGCTATTGATACATAAGATTGCAAACTGCCCTCCTTGTAAGGCCAAGAAAGCAACAGCAAACTAAACTAAGGAGCCGTCAAACAAGCTCATTATGAGCTAAATGGATCCATGTAAAGATTTCAGCTCTTACTTTGAATTCATTTCAAGTGACACGTGAAAACATGTCACCTCTCTACCTTAAATATTTGAATCCCCTCCCTCAATTGTCTCCATAAAAAAAGACACTAAGGAAAATACCATAATTACAATATTTCCAGCATAAACATATTGGATATCTGAAAATCTAAAAGTTCAATGCAAGAAACCATGTTCATGCTTGTTCTTCACCTCTCTATCTCAATGTGAACTCAGGTAGCATCGGTTCAAATAAGTAAAACCATAGTATCATAGCTAGTAGTAGCTACAACACTTAGTATGAGCTATCAGCTCCAACCTTGGTAGGTATGTTTACCTAGCACCTAAAATTGTTATAGCAGACTCCTGGCAGATTATTCGAGGTGCAGAACAGTTGACTAGGATATCACCGTCATCAAAAACATTGAAAAATAATAATATAAAACCCTTATGGAAGAGATAGTTTTAGAAGTTAAATGGAATATTTGACGAGATAACAACAGATATATGAAATATATTACACATTATAGCTATTAGCGTCTTTTCACTATTCGCACAAAATGTTCTTGGAAACTTCTATCATGTAAGCATCAAGATTATGTAGGTCTTCTGTTCCCAAGAAATAATTAACTGCCAACATGAGAATTAGAAACCAAAATATTAACTTCTCGAGAAAGAACAGTTGCGGCAATCCCACACTGCAATGCCTTTTACGTGTTATGGAAAAGTTGAACAGATGGGAAGGAAGAACCATGCTATTGAAGAAAATGGGATTTATGGGAAAAACCAACCTATTGCTTCAGCTACACATAAATGAAAGACATCAACAATAAGGAAAGAGGGGCAACAAATAAATGGAAAGAGAAAGCTCACCTATCAGTTGTGTGCGTGTCCATTATTTGGTCAGGCAAGTGAAAAGTTTGCATAAAAGAAAAACAAAAGACGGAGAAATCTAACTGGAATATTGCATCAGATTGCATCTGCTGAGAATATTTTGCGCTTCCCAGGGATAAGTAGACGTATACAGTGTCCAAGGGAATTGGCATGTTAAACTTCTGTAAATTATTAGTCATGCTTAAAATCATCCGGAAGATGTCATTCACAGATCAGTTAACACACCAAGCAATGGACCAGTTAGCAAACAGCATCTATTTCTCACTTTGGATTGTGGGGATATGGACTTAGCATTTGGTAGACAGATAGCCATATTCAGGCTTACTGAACTCCCTTAAATCTCAATGCAGTAAATCAAATGCCATACTCCGTCTAAGCTTCAAATACTTTAAAGACTAACAAGATATAGCACATACCACTATCTTCAATATTGCATCTAGGGTCATATCAGCTGAATGCTCTTATGATGTATTTACATAAGATAGCCTGCTACAAACAGCTTATGTTGAGACCATTGCTATAGGGTCTCAGTTCATCAATAGCAATTGAACCACCTGCATGGAAGTGGTCTTTTAACTTAACTGTATATCTTAATAGTATGCAAGCTATAACCATCGACATTGGACTTTTTTCGGGCACACTGATATACTCCACCTGCATCAAACACAAAAATGGACAACTGAAAAGCTTATTGAAAAAAGACAGATACCAATTGCTAGTTAATGTTTCTTAGAGTAATTATAGCCATGCAAAGAAGTCAACAAGACGAAGCGTTGACCAAGAAGAAAAGGATTCATATGCTTCTCCATGGAAATTGGAAAAGAAAATGATTGGAACTATAGTTGAATAATTTACAACGAAAGGGGCAAAAATGTCTATTTGTCTCGTCTCTCAGCTTGAGAAACTGAACATACAAAAAGAACAATTTAACCATTTAAAAATGAAAGTATAATTGAATTTCATTCTCAATAAATCACAGCTGGGTAAAGTATACGTTAGAACTCTAGGTTGAATCCAATCAAATTGTCTATTCGTTTTTCCAAGCATATAAAAAGAGTGAGAAACCAAGACTATGCGACTGGGCCTCTCGGAATCTCTGCGACCAAGACCAATGTAGTGTCTGGGGATCGCAGACGGGCTGGGTTGCCCATAATTTCTCAGCTGAAATGCTGGTCTTGAACATAAACACACCATTTCCAGGGGACGTGCCAAAAAGCCAGTTATGAACATCCCAAAATACTTCGACGCCAAGGCCATCAACCAAAATGGTATGGTTACCGCGGAACTTCCATTTGAGCCTCTTTACCTGCAACATCGGCTTACTGTCAACACGGATGACAAGGCATGGGTCGCTGGTCCCACTGGTATCACATTCAATCACGAGATCGTGGACTCTGCCACCATCGCAAAACTGAGCTTTAGTGCCAAATACCTTCTTGCCAAATATATGCTCCTTCTTAGCAATAAAAACAGCACCAGAAGCAGAAGGGGTGGCACCTGTTTTCTTGGTAGCTTCTTTTCTCATATCACCAAGGAGCAAAATCATTTGCCTTTCGGAAACAACACAAACATAGAATCCTTCTAATGGCTCTGGACCAGATCCAAACTTAGCTGCGGTAAGGTCCCAATATACATCAATTTTCCTACAATATGCTTCTAAAGTCTTTGACCCTTTCTTCTTGGAGAACAACCAGGGCTTAATATCAACTTTACATAGGCACTGATTTGTATTATCATCAATCCCAACAGTAAGACCTTGACCCATCAAATTCTTACTCCATGTAACATTAAGCAAACAAGATTTCCCACGCAATTTACACTGGTAAACACAAGTTACCAAATTCTGAGCTGCCTTATTAGTAGATGAAAAATCAGCTACTTGAACCCCAGTTTCCCCAAAACAAGAAGGGAAGTCCTTCATACTGTAACCTCAAAAAAAGAAAATCTTAATTTCTTCTTCCCCTTTCCTTCTCTCTCTGATTTATGCACAAAGATTCAATTTTTAATTCTACAAACAACAAAAATAGGGACTTTCAGAAATTGAGCACAAAAAAGGGGTAACAAAAAGCATGTATCTTGAGTAGAAAAAGCAACATACCTCAACTAATCAGCAAAGAAAGAAACAAAACTACATCAAGAATTGATTCAAAATCTTCCTCTCAAGGATTGGTGTGATCTGAGAGTTATGTATACAAGATGCATATTGCTGCACATAAGTATGAACTCAGCTTCATAAAAGGAAAAGAAAAGGATGAGGGTCCCTTTTAAATTGAGACAAAAACAAAAATGGAGAATGAAGCAGTAAAAAAAGAACAAATAAAAAAATAAAGAAATTGATAGAGAGTGAAGGAGAGAGAAGCAGACAAAAAGTAAGACTACACAGACTCATTTCACTGTCACTAAAGTAAAGACCAACTCTAAATACCATTATACATATAAAAAATACTACTTAGTATAAAAGATCCCTATAAAAATGAAGGCAAAATGATACTATAACATACATATATACTAGCAAGATTGTGACAGGCTTTAGTAGTAGGATGAAACAAAAGGTAAAGAATGTAAGGTAACAGGCTAACAGCTACTCAATGTTGCTGGAAATGGCTGGTTTTTAGAACAAAACTACTCAATAAAAAAAACAGAGAAAGAGGGAAAAAATATACTACTACACTAGACAATAGAAAGAAAAAGAAAAGATAAAAAAATTCCCAGGCTGTATTTGATATTTTCTTGTTTGACTATGCTTTTACCTGACATTCTCACATGTAGATGTAGAATCAAATTGTTATGATCAGCAGTAAAAAGCTGAGTTTCCTCTCCTCCAGTGTTTCTAAAACCTTTTCACAGATCTTCTATTCCCACATTTTGGATTTTTGAACATTAAAAACCAAATACTTGGGTAAAATTTGATTTTTGATATGTACTCTATAAAGTGCATTATTATGTAACCATCACAATGTAAGAAAATACAAAAGAGAGGGAAAGAATAAAAGGTTCCTTTTTTTATTTGCATATGTAGAAAGGAAGAATCTTGAAATTAAGCTCCCGTTTGGCTATACAATTTGGGAATTCTTTTTCATTTTTTTAAAAAATATCTGTTTGTTTATAAATTTTAATCTTTTTTGGCAGATTTTAAAAATAAAATCTTCAAATCCAAGTACAATTTCAATTTTCAAAGCTAGCGCCTGGACAACAATTTGGTTGAAACGTGAAAAAATAATTTTTGAAGTTGTATTGAAAAATAATTTTGGGAAGTTGAGGTTATGTTTGGACGTTCATTTTATTTTGGAAAAAAAAAAACTTGAATTTTGATGTATAGAATAAAAAGATCACCAAAAATGCCCTAAATTAGTTTTTGAGAACTTGAAATTTTTTTAAAAACTGATCATATTCCATGAACAAACAGTGTTTTCAATTTTTTTTAAAAGAAAAGTATCCAAAATTTATGGTTAAACGGGAGCAAAATAATTTTTCATCGCATTTTTTAAAACTCATTTTTTTAACTTTCAATCAAATCTATGTTCAAATAGTAACTAAGTAGGCTAAAAGTCTAAGAGTTTCTAGTAACTCCTCACTCTCTAAGGTTGGATTTTTTAATGGTAATTTTTTTTTAAAATTTTGAAAATACTCTGGATAGTGTAGAGTTTTGCATAAACTATCAAACTAAATTAAAAGAAAATGAAATGGAAAGGTGCAGTTATTTCATTTATTCTTTATTTAAAAAGGAAGATATGATAAGAATGTTTGAAATTAAATAGAGCAGGGTACTTTTTACCACTTTAAATTGAAGCATGTAATGTCGAGAGTAAGAAATTAAAGGGAATTAAATGTAGGTGTGACCATTTTGGTATTTACATGACTTTGATTTTGGAAGAATTAAAAGGAAGTGTAAAAAAAAAGGGGGGGGGGGGTGTCCAATTTCCAATTTGTAAGTTGTTGCCACGATATTGCATTTAATTAGTCAAATACTTATATGTATTGCATACTTAAACCATTTGGAATCTCAAGGGCGTTTAGTTAGTGGGGTGGTGGCCCAAGTAGTCGTGCTATACCAAAACAAATATGGTTTACTTTTGCCATTTGACAATGTCATATCTCAAATTGGTTATAGCTCGTTCGGTCAAACTTTTAAAATCATTAAGAAATATTTTTTTAAAAATATCTTTTTCAAAAGAAAAAAAAATTAATGAAAAAAAATTAAGGAAGCAAAGCACTTTTGGCAGCTTGGCCAAACAGGTTATTTATCTTTTCTTTGGTAAAGTTTTGTTCTTTCATATTCTTGATGTCATTAAATGATGAAATATATAAATCGCCCATTTAAGGTGTCCACAACGATCATTTGAACAACTTAACTTGCCATATGACCAGTCAGACGGTTCTATTTAACATAGGTGTGTCTTGTGGACACTCGAGTTCAACAAGCCTCATTTGTGAGTTATACTCGCGGATGACAGGTTAATCTGACAAATTATTGAATGACACGTATATTTCTTAAATAAATTATAGTCTATATTAATAAATAGTTGTTATTTTTAATTAAAAAATAAGAAAAAAACCCTATTTTTCTAAATCAGACCTTAAACCACCATAAAACCTATTTAGACCAACACCATGGACGTTGGACACCATCGAAGGTGCATCCTCCTCTTTATACATTGCCACCAGAAACCTCTACTCCGTGCCTAAACACATCGAGGAATGTAAAAATGAATAGAATAAACAAAACCAGACAAAGATTTTAGATGGGTTCTTTTTAGTTTTTCAGATTTGAGGTCATAAGGAAAACCGAAGGAAGTGTTAGTTGTTATATGGTGGTGTAATAGTGG
This sequence comes from Nicotiana noctiflora, assembly GCA_032618575.1. Lineage (NCBI taxonomy): Eukaryota > Viridiplantae > Streptophyta > Magnoliopsida > Solanales > Solanaceae > Nicotiana > Nicotiana noctiflora. The sequence continues at coordinate 12,084 of JASVEL010009590.1, read as the reverse complement.
AGGTTTATTAATTTTGGATTTGTTTAATGGAGGATGGTAATTATGGAGATGATGGAATTTTTTGTGTTTTTTTTTTCTGTCATGGAGGGTGAATATGGGTGAAGATGGAGAAGATATTTGGGGACAATATGAAATAGGAAAGATTGCAGAATTTTTTTGGTTAAGTACTCACTTTTTCGGCCAAAAGTTTTTTCGGTGATGTCGCTTCCTTCTCTAATTTTGTACGCCCATGTTTATAATGACTCTAGCGGGTTTGAATTTGAAGAGGTTCAAAGGCATGGTGGGTCTTCAACGGTGAAACAACGACAATGCGATATCACCGCCGATAGTCGATGTAGAAAAGATTTACAAATTTCGCTTGCTTTTCTTTAATCTTTATTATTTTTGTTCTGATGTTGTCTTTTCTTCTCTAGCCCTTTTCTCATTTTTCAATTGCCATCAGCTGGGTTTTTATTTTAACTTGTTTTATTTGTTCATCCTTTTTTCGAATCTATTTTCAAGATGGAGAAGATAATTGGGGCAATGCAGAAGATGGATCGTAAAATAAGTGAACTTCATGATCTAAATTCTTCAAGAAAAAAAGAGCCCATATTTATCGCTAAATTTTAAATTATGGTTTAAAATTACCCTTAGGTTAGAGCTTCATTAGAGAATCAAATGCAAAAAATATTTTTTTTCTTGACGGGGTAATATTAAACCAAAAAAATCAAGAGATGTCAAAATTACTCAATTTCGAGTAATACAAGAGCAAGTATGACCATTTCCCCCAAATGTCAAAAGGTATATATATATATATATATATATATATATATATATATATATATATATATTATATTTTAATTAATAAAATTAATGTAATGTGTACTTTTGAACTAATAGATGAACGGAATGTGTATTTTTGGACTGATAGATGAATGGAGATTATAAGTAAATCATTTATCAAACAATATAGATAGTTTAGGCCTTTTCCGATTTCAGAATCTTGCTCGGTGTCTCTCCTACCCCATAAAAGAATAAGAATGAACAAGGAAAATTAAATGATAAATGGATGTTTCAAAAGATACGGAATAATTTCCTATTTATTACAATGACAAAACAAACATTTTCAAGTCCTATCAGTGTATTTAAGTTGCTATTACTTCAACGTAGAATTTGAAGTGCTACAGTCAGAACTCACTATTACTTACATTATTGTTTTTAGTTCATATACAAGAGTTATCAAGTTCCATTCTCAGCCTCCCGCTTCATTCCCTATCCATATGGTCCCCTTCTAAAATTGAAACATGAAAAAAGAAGAAGAAAGCTGTAATTGTAAGTGCGTCAATATTAAATTTTGACTTTAGAATTTAGAATTTTGACTAGTTATTCCTCAAAAGTGAATCCACTCGTCTCTCATGAGTCATGACATACTCAAAACATATAATGATTGTAGCTTTTATGATTTCGAAAGTACAATAAACTTCATGCATGTTTTTTTGTCTTTGGGTCTGAGATCCGGTGTCCGATACTCGTATTGGGACCCGATGAAATTCAGATTCGCCTCGGGAAGTTTCAATTTGGGGTAAAACACTCCCTAACAAAAGAGATTTCATATCTCAGTGGCTCGAACCTAAAAGCTGTGGTTAAAAATGAAAGAGTATTTATCACTCCGTCACAACCCTTATTGGTAACTTCATGCATGCATTGCTAAAGCATTACTACTACTTCTTCGCCACCTGGTTTGGTTAAAATTGAGAAAAAGAGACTAATAATATTTTTAATAGTAATTTTTATGGATGGTAATTTAACTTTGTATTTATTACCTAAAAGTTAATTTTTTTTCATTTATTACGTAAAAGTTATTCAATTTTGTATTCATTACTAAATCACTTTTCTTTTTCTTGCTACACAAAAATCATTTTACTATGCTTTAGTTATCATTATAGTCAATAACCAGATTTTACAAATCTTTCACATGAAAAGTCTATTATGCCTTTGACATTATGAATACTACCATTTATGCAATACTTTTATATTATATGCAATATAATATGCTTTTACCCAAGTATCTTACTTATAATTAAAATAATTTAACATTATTTTATTACTAATTTATAATATATTCGTACATTTAATTTTTTCTTAACATTAATTTCAAGATATTTAAGTAGCATCGTTAAAATTGTTGGTAACATTACCGTGACCAAAGTTCAAGTCCACGTTCTTAACCATGCTTAATGACATATTATTAATGAACATTATAAATAGAAGCACATTGATTTATCAGTCAAGACATACCCATTAATCCAGTAAATAATATACTTACATCTAGCACGATGACACATCGAATTAATACTTTCAAATAAATAATATTAACATATTAAGCTTTAAAAACTTAATTAAACACAAATATCTTCGGAACTTTTCTAAAATTCTTATTAACTAATACAAAACTACCATTTGTTGAACAAACATATTTTTTATTATTTCAAATAAATATTAAAAAATAATATTTTTGTATTTAAAATATGTTCATGTTTGAATAGGATTAAATTGAGTTTCATGAAAAAATTAAATGTATGATAGATATAAAAATAATAAATAAAATAATATAAAGTTATGTAATTATAAGTAAAATACCTAGGTAAAAATATATTATATAACATATAGTATTTAGAAGGTGTTACATAAGTGAGAGGATTTATGTCATGACTCAAAATCAACTGTTGTGATGACGCTTATCGTGGAACTAGGCCAACTTCTACTTAACAACTCATCACAATAAAATAACTTTAAAGAAATAACAGTAGAAGCAATTAACATTAAAGAAAAACCTAGAAAACTGAATAAATCCCAAAAGTACGATACAATCTAAACCAAAGTTGGGGTGTCATTGAGTACATGAGCGTCTAAATCAGAATACAATTCACTACAGTGTCTTGAGAAATAACTAAAAATATGACAAATGATAAAGGAGGAGAGTCAAGGTCTGCGAACGTCGTGCAACTACCTTAATAGTCTCCGAGTTTTAAAACCTCGATCAACAATAGCCGTCGTGACCGAAATTATCTGGATCTGCACACGAGGTACATAGACTAATGTGAATACACCAACTCAATAAGTAACAAGTCCAAACTTTGGACAGAAAGGTAGTGATAAACTCAACCGGTACAAATAAAATAGAAATAACTGGTGCAAAAACGTAAGCATGCTTTCAAATTAATTAAACGTCTCAAAATAGTAAAGTAAAGTAGATACGAATAGTATAAAGAATATAACTATGTTATCCCTGCATGCCAATGCACATGCTGTAGGTGATGCACCATGTTATCACCCTCAAGTGCTTACACTCTCAAATGCTCAATCATTCGGTATTGTATATGCCCCTATGATCCAGGGAAGATCCATCCCAGAATATATACATCACTGATTATAAGTCACCCAATACCGAGGAAGGCCAATCCAGCCCTGTAGAGAAGATCTATCTCCAGGTATCAAGTACTTCGGACAAGATCCCATGTCTAGGAAAGATCCATCTCTTAGTAATATCAACTGCGCTCACTGGGGGTGTGTACAGACTCCGGAGGAACTCCTACAGCCCAAGCACTATCACAAATCAATATATCTGCTATGGTATGTAGCATGATCCCATAACTGTCACTCAAGAACCAGGCTCTCGACCTCACCCACTCATCAATCTCTCCAGTCTCACTCTCGGGCTCACAATATCATGAAAACTAGCCAGAAACAATGATATAATGTATCAATAAATAATAACTGAGATTGAGATGTAATATGAAATCATGTACAAGACTGGGTATGGAATTTCAATGAAATTAGTGAGATGAAAATAAGAAATGACCATTATGGGTCCTAACAGTACCGACCTAAAGCCAAAATATGACATCTAGCATGACTAATAACTCAATTACTTTATCACATGATGAAAATACGAATATCAACAAGATAGAGTCGTTATACAGTGCCATGGAATTAACCATGTCACAATTCTCACGGTGCACCTCGCACGTCCGTGTAACGATACGGTCGGTCATTTCATGTGTTACCGCTCCATTTCTCCCATTCTGCTTTCTTGGTTTGTTTATCTGTGTTATGTGATATTGGGTTAGTCGGTTCGAATCCAGAATAGTTTTGGTAAGGTTTGAGACACTTAGTCTCTTTTGAGTAAGCTTAAGTTGGAAAAGTCAACCAGAATTTCACTTATATGAAGAAGGGCACGGATGTGAATTCCGATAATTTGGATAGCGTAGGGAGGTGATTTAGGATTTAGAAGTGTGATCGGAATATGTTTTGAAGGTCCGGAGTACCTTTAGGCTTGAATTGGCGAAAATGGATTTTTAACGTTTTTCGATTGATAGGTGAGATTTTGATATAGGGGCCGGAATGTTGTCATTTGGGATGTGTGTGCAAAATTTCAGGCCATTCGAATGTGATTTGATATACTTTTTGATCAAAAGCGTAATTCAAAAGATTTTTGGAATCTTAGGCTTGAATTCGAGATGATTTGGTTGATTCGATATTATTTGAGGTGTTTTGAAGATTGGTATAAGTTTGAGTAGTGGTATATGACTTATTCGTGCTTTTGGTTGAGCCGTGACAACAGTTGTAGAACACAAAGAAGTAGAAAATGGGGGAATAAAGCTATAACTTTCGAAATGATCGGCCGGGCCGTTACAATTTATAATGTCAAGGGCATAATAGACTTTTCAAGTAAAAATATTATAAAATCTGGCCAATATGACTTTTGATAAATCGGACAAAGTAAAATAATTATTTTGTAACAAAAAAAAAAGAGAAGTGACTTTTAAATAATGAACACAAAATTGATCGCAACAAAAAAATAACTCTCGCTTATGAATACAAAATTTGATGACTACCCATGAAAATTACTCTAATACGTTTAGTTTACTTAAGAGTTTCGTCAACGGCAAGAGCAAACTTAAACGATTTGCAAATGATAAATATATAAATTGAACAAAAGTATACACATGACAAATATGATTTTTTTATTTTATAAATTACTGTCTGAAATGGCTTAAGGGTTAGGTTCTTTCTTTTGTTTTCCTCTACAGAAAAGAAAGAAGACTGCTCTAACAAATAATAAAAATAATAGGTAGTAAGATATGTTGGTTAAGTAGGTAGTAATAGGATATGGGTGACCCAACAAATAATAGAGTTACATTTGATTCTAAAGAGTTGTTAAACCAATACAATATTAGTCTTGGACAAAATGATTTGTATTCCATTTCCTTTTCATATTACTTTGCATTTTCTCTTTAGCCGGTGGTATGCTATGCCTTTTTTTTTTTGTTTTCCATTCGATATTAAATTCGGTTTCGCATCGGAAAGTCTCGTAACAAAGCGTTCCCTAGCAAAGACAACTTCATACCCAGTGACTTAAACCCAAAACATTTGATTAAAGATGAAGGAGTGCTTATCATTTTATCCCGATCATTATTGGTTGCTATGCTTTTATATATTGCTACTAGGATCACACATGTTTTTCGTGAACATCACGCTTTCATCTTGGAAACAGATCAGAGTTGAAAGACAAAAAAAAAAAAAAAAGGAAAAGAAAATTATAAGTGCAGTACTTTATTATAATGGTCCCAGTTTTTGCGCAACATCCAGAGATTTTATATTATGCTTCATTACTAAACTTCATTACATTTCATCACGTAACAAAAAATTGATTATTGTCTCATTGCAATTTCCTTGAAATTTCCTTCATTTATCAAGAAATTTAAAAGTTGGTGCGTTGGCATATCATGATATCGAGGTTAAAGTTTTTATTTATTTATTTGTAGATGACTAGAAATAAAATGCATTTACTTTAACGCTAGAAGCCTAGAACTCAAGAAGAAACAGAAAATTATTAGTAGATAGAATTTGGTCCTAAAATAGAATTATGTAATGGAGTTTTCGAGTTGATTTAATTTTTAAAATGCCTAAAAAAGTGAATATAGATAAAAAGAATTATTGCATTCCAACAATTGTTGGTCTCCGAAGCTCAATATTAATCATTTGTTCAACTTTTGTTTAAACAAAGCGTAGAAAAGAAGAAAATTATGCTCAGAAGTAATTGTGTTGGCAACTTGTCGATAGAGTACTTACACTAGCATCATTCTTTTTTCTTCACACTAAAATTATAAAATAGAACGGCAATATAAGGTAAAGGAGATTACAACTTTGGAGCGATGTTGAGTTGCTTTCGGGTGACCTATAAATGATAAATTAAAGTTGTGAAAGTAGTCACTAATACTCATATTAAATTATATTGTCTATATTATGTTCTTTGAATATGATCCCTCTTTGAATTTTGCATATATACAAAATATTTTGTAAATCAAGCTCAAACGCATTGTAAAAATGTAAATTTCTCGCATGTGTCTCGACTCGACCAGAAAGACTACGCGGTGAGTCTTAAGTTGAAAAGGGCGCGTGGGATCATATTTGGCTAATGAGAAAAAAAGATTCGTAGAGCATATATAAAAGAAAAGTGAAAAAAATTGTTATGGAGTTGGTTATAAATTGCAAAAGTTTGGCGTAGGTTTAGAAAGTGGTCTTCACGTGTATTTGTTGGTGTTTGGTTGGCAGGTTCAGCAATTTTAAGAGCCCGGAACCTAAATAGGTTATTTTTGGACTCAAAAGATACAAATAAATGTGAAAAAATAAAAGTAATATATATACAACGCCAGAAAACCCGGCGTTGTATAATAACGATAACGGCGTCGTTAATATACAACGCCGAGTTTTTATCTTCGTCTACGATATGGTATCAGAGCACAACTCGTAATCTCCGATCCACATCTAGTTCGTAATCTATTTTCTTCTTCCTTGTTTCACACGATTTGAAATCACAAATTGGAGGCTCTCAATTTGTAGATTCTTCTAGGAATCACTCGTTCAAACACTCTGAACCTCAATTAACTCAAATTTCTGACATCTCTACTTTAATTCATGGCCGGAGACAAAGATACTCAGGATACGACCATTATTTTGGATTCGACCAATCTGCTATACATGCACCCATCAAAAAGTGCTAGGATTGTGTTGGTATCAGTGGCATTTGACGGCACCGACTATTGATCCTGGAAGAGAGGCGTTCTTAGAGCTCACTCTATGAAAAATAAAGTCGAATTCATCACAGGAAAGTGTAAGAAACCTAATGTTGGAGAGGCGACTTGTGATCAATGGGCATGATGCAATGATATGTTGACATCATGGAATCTAAAATCACTCTTAAAGGATTTGGTTGACGGTCTACAATACGAAATGATGCAAATGAGATATGGTAAGAGCTTGAGGACGGGTACGATCAAACGAATGGGGCAAAATTTTACCAATTACAAAAGGAAATTAACGACCTAATCAAAGAACCCTAGATATAATTAGATACTACACGAAAATGAAGAAATCTAGGAGGAGCTCAATACCTTGAATACACACGCCAATGTGGACGTCAATGCACCTGTGGTACCAAGGAAAACATGTAAAGGCAGAGCAAGATCGAAGGCTATCAATTTTTCACCACAATAAAAAAGACTTTTAACGACAATCAAAATTCATTATAATGACAATAAATATGGCCGCAAAATCATTTACCGGTAATTAGTTATTAGTCATTGGAGCTGGTGTCGGCAAAGGCTTTAGCGGTCATTTATCTAAATGCTGATAAAGGCCCATGTTATGCCTGGTAAAAGTCCTTTAGTTTTAGTTGCAAATTTTACTGGCAATTATAATGGACACAAGAATCACAAAAAAATTTTAAGCCCTACATTTTGCAGCTTTTATTATTACCGTTAAAAGTAAATTTAGTAACTAGCAACAAAAAAAATCCTTTTTGGAAGAAAATATAATAGCCACTAAAGCTATACTTGAAATCCATCTTTATTCATTTATTTAATAGCTTTTATTGTGGTCGATAAGTATAACAATGAATTTTTAGAAACTTCCACTAACTACTAAGAAAGAGTTTTTCTATCATTGTTAGTTAATGCCTGGTATTCTTATTAACCTTAAAATGAATATTCTCTTCAATGATCTTAATGCTCTTCCTTAGTCTGCAACAACTGAAATTACTAATCCATAAATTGAAAGTGTCAACATAACAAAATGCTAGCCTATTTAAATGTAATACTAGTGTCATTTTACATCTAACAAGTTATTTTATCAAGTAGTTATGTACAAATAAGTGACATTAGAAGGATTCACCAACTCTTGATCATAATGCAATCTGCTATGAGCAAAGATTTTGACCACCATAATATATGACCTGAAATGACTAAAAAAAATAAAAGAAGTTATCACATATGAAGTTCATTAATAGTCAGGAAAATAACTGTCTGGTGTTCACACACATATACTAGCGTATTAAGGAATTAGTGCTACAAAATCCCATCAAAATCAAATGTACAAGAAGTTGTTGTTAATGGCTTTTTATTTCAAAAAATAGATGCGTACTTGAAGATCTCAAAGTAGCATAGGCTCAAAATTACATTTAAATGAATATTTGCAAACAAAGATTTTTGAATTATTTACCAACCATTAGCTTATTGCTGCTAATTAATTACCACTAAAAGTTCTTTTTCTTGTAGTGTCTAATGTGACTCAATGAAGTCTACACAGTTGTTAGGAGAAGTATTCTAATGATGAATCCCCTACCTAGTATTGCACAGGCTCTCTCCATCCTTATTCCGGAGGAGAAACATAGAAAAATCAGACCAAGCAGTCGCCTAATCATGGAATCCACTTCTTTGAATGTGAATGGACCAGGAAATAACAAATTTAGAACCAATTATACTCTACACGGCAATACTACAACACATAACTCGTACAAACCTATATTTTCCTGTAATAGATGTAAATTGTATTGTGACTACTACAAAAAGCCGGCCATACCATGGAAAAGTGTTGTAGGCTACATGGATGTCACAAGACTTCAAGTTTACAAAGGGTAGAAACACACGATCTGCTGCAAATATCCATGGTAAGTGTGAAGAGATACAAATCTGCAGCAATAAAGATGCTGATAGTAGGAACTACAACCAAAACCTTCAAAACCTTATGAAGGAACAATATAACCAGTTGCTGAATCTGCTGGAGAAACTCAAGGTCAACAATGCAGGGGAAAATTCAAACATCATTACTAGTGGAGCTGTAAACTTTGTAGGTATTCTAACTTGATGTACTTATAAAGAGATAGCTGAAACAACCACATGTAAATGTTCAAATTCAATTGATGATCAATGGATTTTGGACAGTAGAGCTACAAACCACATGGCATATAGAAAACCTTTCTCACTAACATTAGAACCCTACCTTATACCTTCCTTGTCACCTTACATAATGGATATTAGGTGAAAGTGATAGAAATTGGTGATGCTTTCCTTAGCCATAAACTAACTTTGGTTAGAGTCTTGTATGTATCTAGTTTCAAATACAATCTTATTTCAATCCACTCATTAATAATGCACCTTGATTGTATGGATAATTTCAACAAATGTCATTGTCTAATGCAGGCTCCTTCAATGAAGAAGTCTCTGGAGATTGGTATGTCAAGAAGTGGATTGTATTTTCTTTGTTCAAAATGTCACAACTGTTCAAACTTGAGTCCATCTACTACTTCAATTTCTAGTTTGCCTCATTCTTGTTTTTCTATTTTTGATAACAATGCTAGCAAGAAAACAATCAAGCTCCTCCCTTTCATCAATTGTCAATTGTAAATGAGTCATCTTACTCATTGAGCAATGTAAATAGTATCCATTCATGCAATAAAATTGATCATTTTACTGTGAATTCTTCTCCTATATATTCTGCCTCTTCTGAAAATAATATTGACTACTTGTGGCACAATAGTCTAGGGTATGTACCCTTTGTAAAAATGAGGAAAAATACCTACTATACCAACCAATTTTCCTCCTAAACAATCCTTTATTTGTTCAATTTGTCCTATGGCTAGACAAACTAGGTTAACATTCCCTCAAAGGATTTCATCCACCAAATTTTTTGAATTACTCCATGTAGAACTGTGGGTCTCCTACCATACATCCATACATGATAATTACAAATAATTCCTTACCATGATTGATGATTTTAGTAGGTCAACCTGGACTCACCTCTTAAGCTGCAAGAGCAATACATTTCATCCCATTACAGGTTTTCTGTCCATGATTGAAAATCAGTTTGGCACCTCAGTTAAGACCATTAGATCTGACAATGATCTAGAATTTGTTGAAAATGAAACCATGACATATTTCCAAGAAAAAAGTATAGTAAATTAGAAAACTTGTCCATACACATCACAACAAAATGGTGTGGTGGAGAGAAAATATAAATACTACTTGAAATAACAAGGGCCCTACTTTACCAGTCCAAACTACTTGTAAGGTACTGGGGGAGTGCATTCTAATAGCCTATCTAATAAATGGGGTCCCACCCACTTTTCTTAATAACAAAAGTCCTTTTGAACACATGTAAAACAAAAGGCCCAAATATTTACAACTTAAGAGTTTTCGCTGCTTATGCTACCCTTGTACATAAAAGACTTACAGAGATAAGTTTGAATCAAGAGCCACACCCCATGTGTTTGTAGGTTATCTATTTGGTACAAAAGGTTACAAGGTCCTAGACTTGGCCATAAAGAGAATACATATATCTAGAGATATAGTGTTCCATAAAAAATATCTTTTCTTTTGCAGTTTCACCTGAACATTCCAGCTTCCCTTCCGTATTGCATCTGATGAATTCTAATCCATCTTGTTCCCATTCTACTTCCAGGGCTTCAAATAATTATAGTATATATGATAAGGATGTATCAATTTATGTCACTGATATGCCTGTATCAGATAGTGTTGCACCTTTTTCTCCACCTAGTTCAACAATACTTAATCAGATGTCAAGCTCACACATGTCTCCAAGAAATAACCCTGTTTCTCAGTCATCCATGCAGGTACAAACCATTGAATCTCAAGCCATTGAGTCAAACAATCCTCGAACAAATCCCTCAAACCCTAGATGATCAGGCAGAACACATACCACTCCCGTACACCTCAAAGAATATGTGTACTTCTTACCAACCCTTCAACATCAAAATTCAGAACCTGAGCATCACACCATTCGCACATCATTCAATGTATTTTGCAATAATATACAACATGTCTCTTTCAATGTTTTACATCTTGAGAATCAATAATTACTTAGAAAAAATTCACATATTTGTGAGTCATCTTCTTATGAGGAGGCATGTACTAATCCTGCATGAAAAATGGGAATGACACAGGAATTTGAAGCTGTATATGCTAACCATACTTGGGATTTAGTTGAACTATATGCAGGAAAGAAAGTTATAGGTTGTAAATGGGTATATAAGATCAAACACAAAGTAGATGGAAGTGTAGAAAGATTCAAAGCAAGGGTTGTCGTGAAAGGATATACACAAGAAGCAGGCATTGATTACACAGAAAATTTTTCACCAATGGCAAAGATGACAATAGTCAGAACACTAATCAGCATTGCAATAAAGAGAGGGTGGGATCTCTATGAACTAGATGTAAACAATGAATTTTTTCTTGGGAATCTACATGAAGAAGTATACATGAGGTCCCACAAGGTCTAATAGCACCTAATAGAAATCTAGTATGCAGGCTTAGGAAGTCATTATATGGTTTAAAACAAGCTAGCAGACAAATAGTATGACAAGTTGACTAAGTCCCTGCATTATAGGGGTTTTAAACATTCGGCTAGCGATTACTCATTGTTCTACAAGAAACAGGGGAACTCAGCAGTCTTTGTGGTCCTATATGTGGATGATGGAATTCTTAATAGCACTAACTTGGAGGAAATCAGAGAATTGCAGGCACCAAGGGAACCTCACCTAAAGGATGTTGTACATATTCTTAGATACTTGAAGAAAGATCCTAATTTTGGAATATTTTCATCCAATGATCCTAGCTATATTGGCAATGCATACTGGGATTCGGATTAAGCTGTGTGTCCTGATTCAAGAAAATCTATGAGTGAGTACATTGTGCTGCTTGGGGGTAGCTCTATTAGTTAGATGTCTAAGAAACAAACTTTTATCTA
>JASVEL010009589.1:0-185219 GCA_032618575.1 Nicotiana noctiflora | reverse complement strand
ACGTGGCATAACATTTTAGCACTCATACTTTACTGGCACATGTACATTTGTTGCTTTATTGACCAGATCTCCTGGTATAAATTGTTAAGGAGTGCTGAGCCCGAGAGGCTGATTTGAGTGCTGACTTGCACTGCTTGAGATTCTCCCAGGTATTGGTATGTTATAATGAAAGAAAGTAGCTAAAAATTGAGATTTCTAAATAATCTACTCACATATGCTGAAAAGGAATAAAATGATAGTGTTTTGAAGTTTAATGATAGTTCCGTATTGTGTAGCAAGAGATAGTGCCTTGCGTGGTTTTCTTCCCTTCAGCATTATTTACTTTTATTACCGCTGAGTTGGAAGTACTCACACCCGACTCCCTACACCTTGTGTGCAGATCCAGGTACATTACAGTAGAGCTGATTCCATTGCGGCTCGGGAGTGCTTTTGGACAGTCGAGGTAGCTGCCAGCGTTCGCAAGACCTGATTCTCCAGTTTGTCTATATTTTGTTCTGATCATCCCACACTTGTGCACAGTTATATTCACTATTTACACTTGTATATTCCGTAGAGGCTCATGACTCTTGACCCTTCGGTCTATGGGAGTTGGCACATGTTGGGACTTGGTTCCCTGTTTTTAATATATCTATCACTGTTATGCTTAAATTGGATAAAGTGAGCTTGTGGCTCCGTGATTATTGTTGATTGGTCGGGCTGGCCTAGCGGTGTGCTGGGCGCCATCACGACCGGATTTGGGGTCGTGACAAGTTGGTATCAGAGCCTAGGTTTACTAGGCCTCATGAGTCTCGAGCCGGTTAGTAGAGTCTTGTGGATCGGTACGGGGACGCCTGTACTTATCCTCGGGAGGCTGCGAACCTTTAGGAAACACTTCACATTTCTTGGAATTCTTATCGTGCGTACTTGATTCAGCTTGAGATATGCTTTTGAAATTCCTTCCGCACGTCTGTGTATGCATCGAGCGCTCAGTAATATAAGTGCCTTATGTGTAGTGGAACGAGTTCAAACTCGGGAAGACTAAAATGATTATGCTATGTGTATCCTGGTGGAAGGTATTGTGCTGAAATGCTAAATTGAGGCGAGATAGGTGGATTGGTTCTCATGTGTAATTGAAAGGTAATTGATATGTGTTATGATTCGAGCAGGTACAACGCATGTTCATGTACCAATATGATAATATGATTTGTGTAGTATTGAGACTAATGTTGTCGATATGCATTGTGATGTCTTGTCGAGTTGTGAATGTATTGCTAGGATGGTTTTGGTGATTCTATGGCAGGTGGATAGGCCAATTTACAAAGGGAACTCTGCCAAAATTTTTGGAAAATTTGGGACTTAGAAAAGATTTTATCACCTAAAGAGGGGGCGTAACTGTTGTGTGTGAATGAATGCAAGAATTGCAAAAGAGTTAATATTTCTGATGATTCGAATCTCCGCCAAAGCTTGTAAATGACTTGAGTTTAATCTCATATTAACATTTCGGCATCACTTGAGTAATAATGATATGAGTGGTTGAAAGTGCTTTGATGAATGGCTTCGAGCTAAGTTGGGGAGGTTGCTATTGATTAACCGATTGCACTATTGTGTGCTATGTTGATTCTGTCTCTAAGTATGTTGGGAAATTCTGGTAAAGGTTATGGTGCTTCGTAGATCTGATGAAGTACTAGGGTGTTTTGAACTACTGTTGGTAAAGAATATTCACCATATAGAAAAGAAAGATAGCTGATTGTATTTGTAAGTAATCATGTTCTGCGATGTCAGAGTTCTAACAAAAAACGAGTGGTTCTACTTAATAGGACAGTTGAATTACAGCTGAATAAGGGTGAATGATGCCCGAGAATGGTTTTGCAGTGTTCAAGATTTTGCTTGTAACAGTCGGGTGCCTTAAGATTTGTGTATGTGGCTAAAGATGGCGGTTTCGTTAGAGAAGATCAAGGCTTGTGTTATATCATGTGAATGATGGGATTCTAGGTATCCGTATTGGGAAGTAATGATAACAATTTAAAAAAAAAAATCGCGGGAAGTTCATCAAAAGAAAGTGTGGTAGAATGTGGTACTTTTGGGAAACATTGAGAGAGTATTCAGTGGCCTTATGGGTCTTAGACCGTGTGGTCTTGTGTACGAGTCTCGTGTGGTAACATGAGTTGATGTATTATGGTACTATAGTAAAGACTGATATGAAATTAGAGATGAATCGGAAAGGAAACTGGGTAAATGGAACGACTTGTTAATAAACCAGAATGGTATAAAAAGGAATACGATTGATTCCTGGTGTGTGGTTGAAGTAATGAGTCTTGCAGACATTGCAGCAAAGCTCTTGAGTGCTGGCAGTTGTGTAACTTGATATGGGTATAAGGACTCAGTCCTGGCAGTTAAACTTATGCAACGAATAGGAAGAAATAGTTTGTGATGTGTTTTATCATGGTTTGAAAATGAGTATACTCCTGTCGGTATGCGAAGCGTGGAATGTGCAATGAGTTTTCTTCTATATGGGATCACGAAAGTCCTTGACTAGTTGAGTGCGCCGATGTGAGGTGGAGGAAAGGGATATGAATTTCCATGTTGTCTTAGTGTGATATGGTATACACGATGTGTTACGGAAAGTTGATAATGGTATATTCTAGGTTTTGAGATCAGTTCATAATATATGTGAAGTCAATAAAATTATTGAGCAGCGCGGACAGCTGCAGGTGAATTAAGAATCGATCTTTCTGATGATTTAAGAAAATGTTACTGCTATTCTCGTAATTTGGCATGGAATATGGTCCAAAAAGGGCCAGGTAATATAAACTGATAATCTTTAGTGGTGTGGTGGTATCCTCTTGTTAGATTGACATTGATGATTGAGTTGTAAATGGCATAAGGAAATTTCAGAATTGCTTTCGTGGTATGAATAGATGTTTGATGTGTGTTATGTAATCGTACGGTGGAGTGTGGGATCAGGCATAGTGATCCATGTGTAATACATGTGTTAGAGTCTGGAAGTTCTCGTAATCCGCCTACGCAGTGGTGGTATATCGAGTGGATCGGCATCGTTTAGCGATTGTTCGAAATTGGAAGCCCTAGTGGCTCTCTCGTTACTTGATAAGACGAATTCGAATTATGATACTTGATTGCTGACTGGTTGTCATGGGTTAGATTGTCTAGACTAATGTGATATGGAATATGTCGGAAAATGGCACAAATTGTGTAGCGGAGAGCATCAGAGTATGCTCCAATAGAGTAGTTGTACCCAGGACCAGCGGACGACTGGTAGGTATTGCTTTGTTAATTGGACCTTAGTGGCGGATGTTAGTGTAGAGGTATCTACCATTGCTTCAGTTCCAGTATTGAGAAACGTTGTCAGATGCGTTTCATGTGGCCGAGCTTGAGGCTATATGTATATATATGTTTGTTGTAATGAGAAAATTCGACTCGATATGCATTTCCTTTTTGCGAGATTTATGCGTGGATCGGGTGGCACGCCGCCACGGGTTATTTGGATCGGGTGGCACGCCGCCACATGTATGGTATCTGGATCGGGTGGCACGCCGCCACGGGTATGTCATTGGAACGGGTTGCACGCCGCAACAGAATATTGTGAAAATATAGTTAGTTATATGCTACTTGGTATACAATACTTCCTCGCTTCTGAGGAAAAGTCCGTTTTGAGTATCGCTTGGCGAATGGCACATCGGTTGTGTCCTTTCAGGATTTAATAGCATACGTTAATTGTTTCACCGTGGGTGAGGTTGATTGCTTGGGTTCAAGACCTAGATCCGTGCGTGGCTAACCGTTTGAGCTTAGTGGCTTGAGGTGCTTCATGAGTAATAATGTTGGGATAGAATCACGAATCGTGGCAAGGCCACATGATGTGATGACCTTTCAAGAATGAGTCGTGCACTCCATTCCTATGATGTGAGATGGGATCTCGGTTATATATTATGATGGTACAAAGGAATTGAATTACAGCCCTGTTGTTGGAGTCAGTTGTCATAATTTGAGTATGTTTAGATGTTTCTATTGGAGCTCATGTTGTGCTCATCGTGGCTTAGGCCGGTGCTGAGGTGTCATATCACCAGTGCGGTGTGTTATAATTGAAATGATCGTCGAAGCCAATAATGAGTGTGAGTATATGTGATTTGAGCTAGTTAGAAAGGCAATACCGAGATTTGGCTCCGAATTTTGTTGTAGTATTAATTAAAAGGGAAATGGATTCATGAATGGTTGACCTGAGAGATGGGTTCGATATATCGCGTGTGCGGTTGCCGTTGGCAGGATATGAAGGTGTTGGAATAAGACTCTATCTAAAGAAAAAGGTTTTTCAGTTGGTATTTGGTTATCGTGGGAAATTGTTGTGATTAGGGATTATTGTTCCGAGTGATTGGGTTGTTTGACACATCATATTATCTCACCGAGGTGGCGAGTATGGACTATTACAGTTGGATCGTGTGTATCCTGAGTATAGGCATGCGATTAGCATTTGGCATATGATTTCAGAAAGTACAATGTGATTTATGGTTCAGATGGTCTGTGAAATTTTGACTATGTGGTGTTTTCGGACTTATGTGAGATAGGGTGACGTATGATCACCCGGATATATGCTTGGTAAGGTCATTCGGCTATTGGGTGGCTTCTAGTACAACTCTGAGTCCGCTCGAGGACGAGCGTTTGTTTAAGTTGGGGAGAATGTAACGACCCGCCCCGTCGTTACGGGAATCTCCACCCCGTTACCTTGAATTAACATATCTTATGCTTCTATATCGGTGTTAGAACCTATCGGGTGAGTTAGGAGTGAATTGAATTGAAAATGAAGCAAATAGCATGTTTGAAGGAAGTTTGAATATGGAAAGTCAACCTAGAGTTGACTATCGAGTTAGAGTGCTCGGAATTGGATTCTTATGATTCGACTAGTTTCGAGGGATCATTTATGACTTAGGAGAGTAATAGGAATTGAATTTGGAGATCCGGTGTAGAAATAGGCTTGAATTGGCTAAGGTTGAATTTTGGCGAAATCCGATCGATAGGTGAGATTTTGATCCGGGAGTCGGAATGGAATTCCAACAGTTGCAGTAGCTCCGTTAGGTGATTTTGGATATGCCTGCAAATTTTCAGGTCATTCGGACATCGTTTGGTCGGGTTTTTGATCGAATGTGAATTTTTGAAGTTAAAGTTAAACTTAAGCTTAAATTTGTTGAAAACGGACGATTTTGATGTTAACGATAGAGTTTTGATGATTGGAACAAGTTCGAATAAGGTTATAGGGCGTGTTGGTTCTTTTGGTTGAGGTCCGGGGGCCTCGGGTGAGTTTCGGGGTGGTTTCGGACCATTTCTAGGCCATTTTTAACTGCTGATTTATGTCTGTAGCAGTGTTCTACGCGATCGCGGACAATGGGACGCGATCGCGGTGAGTAAAATGTGCGAAAATTATTAATGAATCGCGATCGCGTGAAATGCTCCGCGATCGCGAAGAAGGAAAATTTCTGTGCACTGATCCTACTTTGGAAGCTCATATCTTTATATCTACAAGGAATTTTAAGATGATTCAAAAACGAAAGTTGTAGCTAATCGTGTCTAGTTTTCAGAAATATAGAGAAATCATGATTTGGACATCTGTGTAAAGAGTTATGGACGTTACACTATAGGGTGTCCGAGAAGGATCTCTAATACACATGTATAACTTGGGAAGCTTATATCTAGAAATATATAAGGATTCAGGAAATGACCATCAAATGAAAGTTATAGCTCTATGTGTCTAGTTTCCAGAACATCAAACCATTCATCATTTGGAGTTGTGTGCAAACAGTTATGACCATTATACTGAAGCCTGTCCGGAGGAACCAGAGTTTGTTCACCGCGATCGCGAAGCCTTTCCCGCGATCGCGAAGGGTAAATTTTGGGCCAAATTTTGTTCTCCGCGATCGCAGAGCCATTCCCGCGATCGCGATGAGTAATATGCCTGGGCAGAATGTTTTTAAAACATTCCAGTCGCGAAATCAACCCATTTTTCCACCATTTTTGGTCATTCTTGAGAGCTTTTGGATGGGAATTGAAGGGATTTCGACGGGGAATCATTGGAGGTAAGTTTTAAGAGTTAAATACATGATTTTATCAAAGAATCTTCCATTAATTCTCTGAATTTGGGTAAGAAATCAAGAAAATTAGGGCTTTGAGCAAAAATCTTAAAATGGGGATTTGAAGGACCATTTGTGGTCCGAATTGGGAGTTCTTGGTATGTACGGACTCGTGGAGAGACGAGGATTCCGAAAATGTGAGTTTCATAATTTTTCGAGATGTGGGCCCGGGGCTCGGGTTTTGCAAATTTCGTGATTTTTGATATTTTTCGAGTTCTTTCGATTGGGTTATGTTCCATTAGCCTATTTTGATATATTTGTACTGATTTTGGCTAGTTTGGACGTGCGTGGATGCCGGTTCGAGGAGCTAAGGCGTCGCGGGCATGAGTTTTCGTCGGTTCGAGGTGGGTAATACTTGTAAATGATGTCCCGAGGGTTAGTAAACCCCGGACTTGCACATGTTAGTGCTGTGTTGAGGTGACTTGCACGCCGGATGACGGGCGTGGGGTAGAGCACCATTGGGGATTGTGACTTGGTCCGTCCCGCGTAATAAATAACAATACCTAATTGTTGAAGTGATTTGGACTAATTATCATGTTCGGGCTTCGTGCCAATTATTTGAGTCCTTCAGGGATTGGTATCACTGTTTTGATAACACTGTGCATATTTTATTATAATTTAAGGTTTAAAATGGGATTTTTTGCTATTCAGTATTCTTATAAGGTTATGAAAAACTTGAATAAGGTCTTAATAATATTTTAGTTGTGAGCTAATGTGATATTGTTGCCCGTAGGGCTTTCTTGATTATTTGTTAGACTGATTGGGGCCGAGGGCCATATGTTAGGACATGACATTTTATGTGAGCATATGCATACACATGCATGGATCGGACTGCACGCCGCGGTGGTATACGGATCGGGCTGCGCGCCGCAGCAGGTGTGATATTATTATTGTGCTTGGGCTGTAGGAGCCCCTCCGGAGTCTGAACCCCCACAGTGAGCACGGTACCCAAAAGGATCGGGCTACACGCCGTAGCGGTCATATGCATTGCACGGCATACATACATTGGTTTACGTGTACTACATGGCATAACATTTTAGCACTCGGACTTTACTGGCACATGTACATTTGTTGCTTTATTGACCAGATCTCCTGGTATAAATTGTTAAGGAGTGCTGAGCCCGAGAGGCTGATTTGAGTGCTGACTTGCACTGCTTGAGATTTTCCCAGGTATTGGTATGTTATAATGAAAGAAAGTAGCTAAAACTTTGGATTTCTAATAATCTACTCACATATGCTGAAAAGGAATAAAATGATAGTGTTTTGAAGTTTAATGATAGTTCCGTATTGTGTAGCAAGAGATAGTGCCTTGCGTGGTTTTCTTCCCTTCAGCATTATTTACTTTTATTACCGCTGAGTTGGAAGTACTCACACCCGACTCCTCGCACCTTGTGTGCAGATCCAGGTACATTACAGCAGAGCTGATTCCATTGCGGCTCGGGAGTGCTTTTGGACAGTCGAGGTAGCTGCCAGCGTTCGCAGGACCTGATTCTCCAGTTTGTCTATATTTTGTTCTGATCATCCCACACTTGTGCACGGTTATATTCACTATTTACACTTGTATATTCCGTAGAGGCTCATGACTCTTGACCCTTCGGTCTATGGGAGTTGCACTATGTTGGGACTTGGTTCCCCTGTTTTTAATATATCTATCACTGTTATGCTTAAATTGGATAAAGTGAGCTTGTGGCTCCGTGATTATTGTTGATTGGTCGGGCTGGCCTAGCGGTGTGCTGGGCGCCATCACGACCGGATTTGGGGTCGTGACAGGTTTATTAAGTGTACATGGTGTGTTAAAATGGTTAAATAAGGTAAGAATTCATTGAAGTGACTAGTTTATGTGCAATTGTAACAATGTGATAGAATATGTGCATTCGTTGAGGTAAGAAAGTGTATACCAGTTGTGAAAAGTGTTGTAGTTGTATATTGTTGTTTGGTAATGTGTTTTGGGGGCCCTCTGACAGGTGGATATGTCCATAATACAAAGGAAACTCTGACGAAATTTTTCTAAAATATAAGAGTTAGTCAAAATTTTGATAGTTGCATATCATGTCTTTCAAAACCAACTCATTTATTTCAAAATCCTCATTCGAGGACGAATGATCTTAAGGGGGGGAGGATGTAAGGCCCCGTAAAAAATTTTGTGCATAAAACCTAGTAGTTGTGGTGTCATGGTCCGAATAATGTGTTAGGAATGCGTAGAATTCTGCTTGCCGCGGTTCGGACCCTTGGTAGTGATTTAAGTTTCAAAAATGTAGAGAATTAATTTTTCCGAAAAGTGTCCAATATGCGGTCAAGAATGCGATCGCAAACCTGACATGCGGACCGCATTCTTGCCGCAAAACGTTCCAGAGAGTTTCCCAATAATCGTGTCAAAAGTGCGGTCGATATGTGATCGCATGTCAAATCTGCGGTGCACTTTGCGACCGCAGATCAAGCATGCGGACCGCATTCTGGGCCGCATTCCTTAACAGAACCTGTGTAAAATTTGGGGCAATTCTACGGTCACTATGCGGACCGCATGTTGATTCTGCGGTCGCATAGTGCACCGCATAATTGACCCCGGCCTAGATTTTTGTAACATTTTGACCCGATCTCTTCTTTAATATAACCCACTTCTTCTTCATTTTATCATATCATCTTACTAAAATTAGAGAGAGAGGAGAGGGTTTTTAGAGAGAGAAATCTTTCATCTTCAAAGATTGTTCCAACCATCTTAATTCCAAGGGATCTTAGGGCAAGGATTCAACTTCCCCAATCTTTTCAAGGTAAAAACCCTAACTATTTTCTTTGATTTTCAGTTTTAATTGGGTAAAGAGAGGTTTGCATATAATAGCTTTTAAAAATAGAATTTTTACACTCATGCATGATTATTGAACTTGATTTTTAGTAAAAAGAAGTGAGTAGAAGTAAGAGTCTTCAAGAACAAGGTTGGCAAGAGTAAGATAGCGTGGGTAAGCATAAAGTAGGAAGTTAACGGAAGAAAACTCATCACCAGGTATGTATGGCTAATTTTGGTTCTTGTAAAATCGCCCAAATGTGTGCGAATTGTTTTGGCATGTGTCAAATTGAGAAATTTTACGTAATTCTTTGATTTCCTCGTTGAGCATTTGATTGATGTTGAACTACGTGTGGTGTGGTATGAAATATGAATTGAAAGATAAAAAGGTAATCGAGATTGGTAAAGAATTGGGAACAACCATTGTGATGGCATATTTGGCTTATTGTGGAAGGAATTTGAAACACCTTAATTGTGGTAAATTGTTGAACATGATTATGTGGGCATTTTCGATTTTGGAATACTTGTAACTTGGTTTTGATATTGGCTTGAGAAGAAATTGAGAACATGAACCAATGTGTAAGTTGCTTATTTGAACTTGTTGAAATTGTGTGTAGTACCTTATCTGCTTTTTGAAATTGTTGTGTTTTCAACTGTAAGGCGGGGTCGTGTTGCGCGCCGCAACGTGGGGAAATAAGGTGTGGGTTGGGGTGATAAGGGTGGCCGAGGTAATAAGGGTGGTCGGGGGCAATAAGGATGGAAAGCGATCGAAATCGCTATTGAAAATTGATACAAAAATCAATAATGTGAAATTGTGAAAGGAGACAGCAGGAGAGTTTGCAATCTGTGGGGCACTGATTGCCCCTTTGTTTGACTACTTGTGCTTTACGTGATTGATTGGTTATTGTTAAATTGGTTGATCGTAGAAAGTGCTTTGTGTGAGAATTATTTGAAATGAGGAAAATGTGGAAACATGGTTGGGTGGCTTAATTAATTGTTGATGTAATTTAATGGCTTGAGTTTACTTGGGACAAAGTTTGTCCATACATACCAGAGTACAATTCAAGTGTACTGACGTCCCTTTTGCCGGGGGCGCTACATTCGTGTCATGATTGTAGGTGGATCAGTAGCAGGCACTTCAGCTCATCGGCGGTAGTATCCTTCTCCTTCCACTGCCCGTTTTGGTGAGCCCCTTTCTTCCTCGGGGCCTTGTGTGGTTCATGCCACTCGGTTTAGATTTCATTTTGGTTTTGTAAGGTATAGCCGGAGCCTTGTTACCGGCAAGTATTGTATTTCCCTTTTTGTATCCTAGAGGCTCCATAGACATGTAAGCTGTGGGATTGTGGCCTATGTATATGTATGGGGCGTTGTAAATATAAATTATGAACTTGTTAGTGAATCAATCACATGGTTATGTTTATGCATTATGAAATCAGTCATTATTGGTAAAATATTTGGTTAATGAGAAACAATCAACACGGGGTTAACGCGTGGGAATGAAAGGCACCCAGGTCCGCTTGACTGGGGCAACCCGGTCAGGCGCCGGTCATGTTCCTCGATTTACAGTGTGTTCAGGCCTTATCTGGACTCGTTCGTGATTGTCTTCATTGATGATATTCTAGTATATTCCGGAGTCGGGAAGAGCACGAGCAGCATTTGAGGATAGTGCTTCGATTCTGAGGGAGAAGCAACTTTATGCCAAGTTCTCTAAATGTGAATTCTGGTTGAGTTCAATGGCATTTTTGGGCCACGTGGTGTCGAGTGATGGTATTCGAGTAGATCCGAGAAAGGTGGAGGCCGTGCAGAATTGGCCCAGACCCTCCTCCGCTACTGAGATTCGCAGTTTTCTTGGTTTGGCGGGCTATTACCGTCGTTTTGTAGAGGGGTTCTCCTCGATTGCAGCACCTATGACCAGAATGACCCAAAAGGGTGCCCCTTTTCAGTGGACAGACGAGTGTGAGGCGAGCTTTCAGAAGCTCAAGACAGCTTTGACTTCGGCCCCTATATTGATGTTGCCTACAGGTACGGGGTCCTATACCGTATATTGTGATGCCTCACGAGTTGGACTCGGTGCGGTATTGATGCGGGACGGTAGGGTGATTGCCTACGCGTCGAGACAGCTGAAGGTGCATGAGAAGAATTACCCTGTTCATGATTTGGAGCTAGCTGCCATTGTTCGCGCCTTGAAAATTTGGCGTCATTATTTATATGGGGTTCCTTGTGAGATCTACACTGATCACCGGAGCTTGCAGCACTTGCTTAAGCAGAAGGACCTGAATATGCGTCAGAGGAGATGGTTGGAGCTACTGAAGGACTATGATATTACTATTCTCTATCATCAGGGCAAGGCTAATGTGGTTGCCGATGCCTTGAGTCATCGGGCAGAGAGTTTGGGGAGTTTAGCATATCTACCAGCTTCGGAGAGGCCTATGGCGATGGATGTTCAGGCTTTGGCCAGGCAGTTTGTTAGACTGGATCTTTCGGAGCCCGGCCGGGTTCTAGCTTGTGTGGTTTCTCGGTCTTCTCTATTTGACCGCATCAGGGAGCGTCAGTTCGACGACCCTCATTTGCTTGTCCTCCAGGATAGAGTTCGGCGTGGTGATGCTCGAGATGTTACCATCGGAGATGATGGAGTTATGAGGATACATGGGCGTATCTGTGTGCCCAATGTAGATGATCTTCGAGAGCTGATTCTAGCAGAGGCCCATAGTTCGCGGTATTCCATCCATCCGGGTGCCGCGAAGATGTATCAGGACTTGAAACAGCATTACTAGTGGAGGCGGATGAAGAGGGATATAGTTTATTATGTTTCTAGATGCCTCAACTGCCAGCAGGTGAAGTATGAGCATCAGCGTCCGGGTGGATTGATGCAGCAGATTGAGATTCCCGAGTGGAAATGGGAGCGCATTACCATGGACTTTGTATCTGGACTTCCACGGACTGTTAGGAAGTTTGATTCCATTTGGGTTATTGTGGATCGGTTGACCAAGTCCGCCCATTTCATACCGGTGAGCACTGCTTATTCATCGGAACGACTGGCGGAGATCTATATGAGGGAGATAGTTCGGCTGCATGGTATTCCAGTTTCCATCATTTCAGATAGAGGCACTCAGTTCACTTTACGGTTCTGGAGAGCCGTACAGCAGGAGTTAGGTACTCGGGTGGAGCCGAGCACAGCATTTCACCCCCAGACTGATGGGCAGTCCGAGCGCACTATTCAGATTTTGGAGGATATGCTCCGTGCGTGCGTGATTGAGTTTGGAGGTTCATGGGATCACTTATTGCCGCTGGCGGAGTTTGCTTATAACAACAGCTACCAGTCTAGTATTCAGATGGCACCGTACGAGGCCCTATATGGTAGGAGGTGCAGGTCTCCCGTGGGTTGGTTTGAGCCGGGCGAGGACAGGTTGCTAGGTACTGATATGGTTCAGGATGCTATGGACAAGGTCAAGGTGATTCGGGACAGACTTCGTGCAGCCCAGTCTAGACAGAAGAGTTATGCGGACAAGAAGGTTCGCGATGTGGCTTTTATGGTTGGCGAGCGGGTTCTACTTCGAGTCTCGCCCATGAAGGGCGTTATGAGGTTTGGGAAGAAAGGAAAACTAAGTCCTAGGTTTATTGGCCCTTTTGAGATTTTGAGACGTGTTGGGAAGGTTGCTTATGAGTTGGCCTTACCTCCCAGTCTAGCCGGAGTTCATCCCGTATTTCATGTCTCCATGCTCCGGAGATACCTTGGTGACCCGTCGCATGTGTTGGATTTCACTTCTATTCAGCTAGACAAGGATCTGTCTTATGTTGAGGAGCCGGTAGCCATTCTAGACAGGCAGGTCAGAAAGCTAAGGTCGAAGAACATCGCTTCGGTAAAGGTTCAGTGGCGGGGCCAGCCGGTCGAGGAGGCGACTTGGGAGACCGAGCAGGATATGCGCAGCCAGTACCCTCATCTTTTCACTACTCCGGGTATGTTTTCTATGCTCGTTCGAGGACGAACGAATCTTTAAGTGTGGGAAGATGTAACGATCCGACCGGTCGTTTTAGAAAATTACGCCCCAATCCCTAATTTAATTGTTCCCCTAAGTTCATTTCTGCTATTGTGGTTTGCCGGGAGAGTCGGTTCTGAAAATTTGAGCATTTTGGGACACTTAGTCCCTAAATAAGAGCTTTGAAGCTAAAAAATGGCCTGTAGCCGGAACAGTGTTAAGACGATCTCGAAACGGAAATCCGATGGTTCCATTAGCTCCGTTAGATGATTTCGGGGTTGGGAGCGCGTTCAGAATGTATTTTGGAGGTCCGTAGCTCAATTAGGCTTGAAATGTCGAAGGTTGAAATTTTGGCGAATCCGAACGATAGGTGAGATTTTGATCCGGGGGTCGGAATGGAATTCCGACAATTTCTGTAGCTTCGTTATGTGATTTTGGATATGTCCGCAAATTTTCTGGTCATTTGGACGTCGTTTGGCCGGGTTTTGGATTGAATGTTAGTTTTAAAAGTTTTGAAGAAACTTAGGCTTGAATCGATGTGAATTATGGCTTTTGATGTTGTTAGACGTGTTTTTATGATTGGAATAAGTTCGTATCATATTTTGGAGTATGTTGGTGGTTTTCGTTGGGGACCCGGGGGCCTCGGAGTGTTCTCGGATGGGTAAACGGAAGGAAAACATGGAAAAATTGCAGGTTGGGCCTTCTGTTCTGTCGTTTTCGCCCCTGCGGAAATGGGACCGCAGAGGCGAGTCCGCAGGAGCGGAACTTGGGGCGCGGGAGCGCCTAGGTTCGTAGAGGCAGATCCTCTTCCGCTGAGGCGGAGTCGCGGGTGCGGAAGACTCGTCGCAGAAGCGACCTTGGGTCGAGGAGTGAGAATCCGCAGGAGCGGAGGGGAATTCGCTTAAGCGAGTCCGCAGAAGCGGACTATTTCTCGCAGAAGCGGAAATTCTCGCAGGAGCGGTTGTCCAATCGCGGAAGCGGACGCGCGGAAGCGGTCCTTTTCTCGCAGAAGCGGGATTGGCCAGTTAGGCCTGGGATCGCAGAAGCGACCAGTTGGTCGCGGATACGGGCTCGCAGGAGCGGAATTTTGTCCGCAGAAGCGGAAATCGCAGAGAGAGTTAATTATATCAGAAGTTAGAAATTTCAGAAACATTTCCAAAACATTGAGGGCTCGGCTTAAGGGGCGATTTTGAAGGGAGATTCAAGGGGTTTCTTCAGATTCTACACTTGTGGAGGCCGACATTCGCGGCAAGAGAGTTGTTTCATAGCGGTTTTGTACTGGAGTCGAGGTAAGTGGCTTGTCTAACCTCGTGTGGGGGAATTTTCACCCCTAGGATATTATGTGATAGTTTAAATGCCTTGTATGCGAGGTGACGGGCGTGTACATGCGCTGGTTGTTGAACACGCACTTTAATTAAAATGTTCGATGAGCGATATTCCTGTCTTTGGCTGTTAATTTGATATTTTTACCGGTAGTGGTTAGGAAAGCATGATTAGGTAGTACTTAACTGTTTAGTTGCCTAATTGCCTTATTTGAACTCCTTGATAATTATTGGCACTATTTTTCGGTGAAGTTATAGTTAAGCATAATTGATCTCTCTGTGGATTCCTTTATTTGCTGTGTTTGTGGACTGCGGGTTCGATTCCCGGAGACCCAGGGCTGTGGGTTCGATTCCCAGAGACCCGGTGTGATATTGGTAGGGACTACGGGTTCGATTCCCGAGATCCTGAGTTATTGGTAGGGACTACGGGTTCGATTCCCGAGATCATGAGTTATTGGTAGGGACTACGGGTTCGATTCCCGAGATCCTGAGTTATTGGTAGGGACTACGGGTTCGATTCCCGAGATCCTGAGTTATTGGTAGGGACTGCGGGTTCGATTCCCGGAGATCCTAAGTTATTGATTATTTATTGAGATATGGGCTGCGGGTTCGATTCCCGGAGACCCAGAGGTACTGTCAATGGGACTGTGGGTTCGATTCCTACAGGTCCTGGACTTGTTTTATTGAGTTGGCTATTTGTTGTTAGCTTAATTGTAGACGATTGTAGTAATCATCTTATTGTTGCTAGTTCGGAAATTTCTTATTCATTTAAACTGCTTATTGTTGTTATTATCATGGTATTATTGTTTTTGTTTTCTCAGTAGGGCCCTGACCTTCCTCGTCACTACTCCATCGAGGTTAGGCTTGACACTTACTGAGTACCGCTGTGGTGTACTCATGCTACTCTTCTGCACACTTTTATTGTGCAGATCCAGGTACATCAGGGCAGGTTCACACCAGGTGATTCAACAGCGTTTTGGGAGACCTCGAGGTATGATCTGCTACGTTCGCGGATCCGGAGGCCTTCCTTCTATTCTAGTGCTAGTAGATGTTTTTCCTTCATTCCGTTGTTAGATACTCCTTTTACATAGAGCTACAATTGTATGATCTCTTTTAGTCTGTGTTACCCGTGGGATTCCGGGTCTTGGTAGTGTTTTAAACAGCGTATTTGACTGATGTATGTGCCAAGCGGCACGGATTTCATTCCTTTCATCTTATTTTCCGCTAATTCTTATTAAATGTTCATAAACTAGTATATTCCGCAACGTGTTAGGCTTACCTAGTCGTGGGGACTGGGTGCCATCATGACATGTTCATGATTGGTGAACTAGGTTCGTGACAGACGCAATGCACAGCTTCCTTCCACAACGCGAACATGACGTACCCCACGCGAATGCGATGACCAATGGCCTGACTCCACGCGAATGCGGCCTCCTCTCACGTGATCGCATATAAAAAAATTTCACTGATCCCAATTCCTTCTTCGCGAACGCGGATAACCTAACGCGAACGTGGACACCCAGACTCCACCACTACGCATTCACATCAACTCCTTCGCAAATGAGAAGGAAAAACTCCTAGGCTCCCAAAATTACTCTACGCGTTCGCATCCACCACGCGAACGCGATGAACGTAAACCTCCATCACTTATAGCAGCCAAACTGATCACATTGCCAACCAAAAATGATCCGTTTGGACCCCCAAAATCATCCCGAGGGCCCCGGGACCCCAACCAAAACCACCAACCTACTCCAAAATATCATACGAACTTGTTCCAATCATAAAAACACCACCATTAACACAAAAATTATTAAATCACGGCGGATTCAAGCCTAAGTTCAACTAAACCTTCCAAAACACAAAATCGATAAAAAAACCCGACCAAACGATGTCTGAATGACCTGAAAATTTGCAGACATATCCAAAATCACCTAACGAAGCTACTGCAACTCTCGGAATTCCATTCTGACTCCCGGATCAAAATCACACCTATCAACCGGATTTCGCCAAAATTCCAACATCACCAATTCAAGCCTATTTCTACATGGTACCTCCAAATTCAATTTCGATAGCTCTTCTAAGTCATAAATCATCCCCAAAGCTAAACGAACCACCAGAATTTACATCCGAGCCCTCTAACCACATAGTCAACTTCCAGTTGACTTTTCTGAAACAAACTTCCTTCTAAGATGCTATGTGCCTTATTTTCAACCAGAACCAATTAAATTACACCCGATCGACTCTAATACTGATATAGAAATATGAAGCAACATAATAAGGGGAAACGGGATGGTAGCTCACGCGACGACGGGCCAGGTCGTCACATATACTTATTCAAAGTGAATTTAATACCTACCTAAAACTTGATGTGCCAATAATATAACATATAAGTAAAAAAGGAGTGTTTTATTAGTCTTAATTTTTTTTATATTTTGTTTTGCAAGAACAAGCTTT
The DNA here is from genome assembly GCA_032618575.1 of Nicotiana noctiflora. Classification (NCBI taxonomy): domain Eukaryota; kingdom Viridiplantae; phylum Streptophyta; class Magnoliopsida; order Solanales; family Solanaceae; genus Nicotiana; species Nicotiana noctiflora. The sequence goes on along the minus strand of JASVEL010009589.1, from coordinate 168,574 downwards.
CTGGAATTCTCACCCCCCCCCCCCTTCCTCCATCTAAACACTCACTCCTTTCTTTGCCTATTTTCATCCACCACTCTTAAGAATCAATTTCGTTGTCTTCCTTTTCTTTCTTCGTCTTCACACCCCAACCATTTTTCTTCATCAACAATTTTCTAATTTTTCTTTTGTATCAAATTAATTTCTAGAATATAATTTTTTTTTCAAGACAATTAATGTCCTTCATTAAAAAGCACCAAGGTTTTAATTTTGAACGGTAAACTTAATATTAGGCCTAGGATTCTATGTTTGAATGAATAGGTTCGTGAAATGATGAGAAATATTCTTTGAATTTTAGTTGCACCAATTTGAGTGCCATAAATCTTAGCTTTAATGGAGGTTTGGTAGTGCGCATGGAATCAAAAGAAAAAAGAGAAATATGTAAATGAAAAGAAAGAAGAAAAAACAAGTAAAAAGCATAATTTTATTATATTTCTGACATGATGTTGATGTGGCCTGCGCGTGTGGATCACCTTACACCATGAATGTCGTATTACGCTGAGGTGAACACAATCTCTCCTAGATAGTCTTGACCTTATCAAAGGCCTCCTGAACAAAGTCTGTACCCAACAACCGAGCCTCTCCCGGCTCAAACCATCTTACTGGAGATCGACATTGCCTACCATAAATCGCCTCATACGAAGCCATCTGAATGCTAGACTGGTAGCTGTTGTTGTAGGCAAACTCTGCTAATGCTAGAAACTGGTCCCACGAGCCTCCAAAATCAATGACACGGGCTCGGAGCATGTCCTCTAGGATTTGAATAGTCCTCTCGGACTGACCGTCCGTCTGAGGATGAAAAGTTGTACTCAGCTGAACCTGGGTGCCTAACTCCTGCTGGACCGCTCTCCAAAAATGTGAGGTAAAATGCGTACCCCGATATGAGATAATAGATACCGGTACCCCATGAAGGCGAATAATCTCCCTGATGTAAATCTCTGCTAGCTTCTCCGATGAGTAAGAGACAGATACTGGAATGAAGTGTGCTGACTTGGTCAAGCCTATCAACAATGACCCAAATAGCATCAAATCTCCGTCGAGTCAAAGGGAGTCTAGTAACGAAGCCCATTGTGATCCGCTCCATTTCCACTCGGGAATTTCAATTCTCTGGAACACACCACCAGGCCTCTGGTGCTCATATTTAACCTGCTGACAGTTTAGACACGAGCGACATACGCAATGATGTTTTTCTTCATCCTACGCCACCAATAGTGCTGCCGTAAGTCTTGATATATCTTCGCGGTGCCCGAGTGAATAGAATACTGCGAACTGTGGGCCTCCGCTAAGATCAACTCTCGAATCCCCTCCACATGGGGCACACAAACTCGCACCTATAATCTCAATACTCCGTCATTATCTAGAGTTACCTTCGTGGCACCTCCCTGCTGTACAGTGTCCCTCAAGTCACGCAAATGAGGATCATCAAATTGCCTCTCACGGATACGCTCTAATAGAGAAGAACGAGCGATCATGCAGGCTAACAACCTGCTAGGCTCAGAAATGTCTAGTCTCATGAACCGATTGTCTATGTTCTGGACATCTAGAGCAAGTGGTCTCTGACTTACCGGAATGTAAGCGAGACTACCCATGCTGGCAGACATTCTACTCAACGCATCGGCCACCACATTGGCCTTACCTGGATGATATAGGATAGTAACATCACAGTCCGTCGGCAACTCTAACCATCTCCTCTGTCGCAAATTTAACTCTTTTTTTTGAATAAATACTGTAGGCTTTTGTGATCCGTGTACACCTCGAACGCCACACCATATTGATAATGCCTTCAGATTTTAAGGATGAACCACTACTGCCAGCTCAAGATCATGAACCGGATAATTCTTCTCATGGATTTTCAACTGTCTCGAAGCATAAGCAATAACCTTGCCATCCTGCATCAATACCGCTCCAAGCTCTGTACGGATGTATCACAGTAAACTGTATACGTCCCTACACCCGTATGTAATATCTGTGAGCACGTGATTTTTGCGTAACATGAATTACTCCCACAAAATCAAAACAAAAATTGTCTATTTTATGGTGTGTATTTTTGTGAATTTTTTGTGTTATTTTTGGTATTTGTTTGCATTTGTATATACGTGATTATATTTGTTTAAATTAATATAAAAATACAAAAAATACATTGCATGTGTATATAAAATTCATGTTTGCAATTTAGAGCAATTAAGTTCGTTTACGAAAATGAAAAAATAACAAAAATGTGTATTTTTGCGTTTTAATGTTTAAATACCTAATTGTGCAATTTTATATTTAATAATTATGTGTATAATTGTTAGTATAATTTAATTAGTATTAATATAATTTGATTTGATTTTTGTAGTATAATTAGAATTTTTTTTTGTTTTAAATTAGGAACTAATTTCAAAAAAAAAAGAAAAAGAGAGAAAGAATTGAAAAAAAAAGAAGAGGAAATGGACTGGGCTAGTCCAAAATCGGACAAACTCAGGCCCAAAATACCCATTGACCCAGTCCAAACCAAACGAATCGACCCACCTCCCCTTTGATCTGAGCCGTTTGGACTCCTTGATCCAACGGCTAAGATTGAAATTTTATTTTTAATTACCCCAAAACCCCCAAAACCCATATCACCCGTTTCATTCACCCCCTTCATTAGAGACCCCTCTTCTCCAAAGAACCCTAGCGCCGCCTCCACACTCCGTCGCCGGAAAGCCGGCGGCAACAATGCCGTCGGCCGTGAAAACAACACCACGGAACCCCCATCACACCCCAAACCCAAATCCGTAAACCCCTTACCCCAAATCCATCCATAGCTCCTCGAATCTTCAATTGAAGATTCGAGTCAAAACTCAATCAAAGCCAAACCATCCCAAATTGATACCATACCTTCACCTCGCCTCCCTAACACCCAAACCATCGTTGGTTCCGCTCAAATCTAACCGGAAACCATTAAGCCCCAAAAAACCCAGCTAAGAACCCTAAAAATCGATTTCGGAATTTCCTTCGCCGGATTTTATCGAATTGAGGTCTAATAGACCTTAATTGATATGTTTTCACTTGGAAAACATTTCAATTAAGGTCCTTTCGACCTCGAATGCCGAAGACCAAGTCGGTCGAGCTCCATTTTTTGTTTCAAGGTATTTCTTTTCTTTTCCATTCTTATTTACTTACATTCGTCAATTTAGTTTAATTGTTTTCGTAATTTCATTTATTTGATTGATTTTTCCTCGGACATCTTCAAATTCTTCCTCTTTTGGGACCTTTTATTTGGTCGACTTGTTTGCTTCTGATTGTTTGTTATGAATGACGTAGTTATGAGATAGGAATTCGATTCGATATTTCGTCGAATAGCTAATTCTTCATTTTTTGACTACTTTGGCCGAGAGTTTTGAAATCACTATCTTTGCGATTGGTTTGTTATCAATCGTACATGTTGTGATTCGACTTAACGAATGTCGTCGTTTAAATTCGCGAATTTGTTGTTTGAAATCCCGGGCAATGGTTCATTTGTTATTTGAATTGTACTATTCTTTTGTTTGTTTGATTCTGTCGATTAAGTTTAGATACTAAGATTGGGTATAGCTGACAGTTTACTTAAGGAGATCAGAAAGTTAAACAGTCATAATGCAAGGCACATGGTACAACTTAGTAGAACCTGCTGTACAGCAAGGTATCCCATTAGCACCATGTGTTTAGCATTTTGTATCAATAACCCATACTCAGACATGATTTAGTGGTTTAACAGAAGGAATAGCCTGGCTGGACAGTGATTAAAACAATTAAAAGAAAGGGCTGGGGGTTGGATCTGTAGGTTATAAAAACAGACACTGGAACACACTAATGGACACACAGAACATTCTCTGGAAAACAGATACACAAGATACACACACACTCACTAAAAAGCAGAAAAACAGACACAGATACAAAAAGAAACAGGGAGAGTTCATTAGAGAGAGTTTAAGAGGATATGGCATTTTGAGTTTGAGGACACACACAGTAGGGAGATACACTTAAGAGTATTCTGAAACAGGAGCAGTCTAAGAGAGATATAGCTATTAAGAACATTTTTGAAAAGCAGTGAGTTCTGGAGAGCTTTGAGAGTTGAAAGAGAAAGGTTATTGTTTCATTACCACTTCTCGTATCATTTCTGGTTGTTTGCATTTCAGATCCTAGTTTCAAATTTGACTCTTGGTATTATTCTTGGGGTTATTCTATTGATACTATTTGGTTTTCAAACCTCTCGGCTCTTTGAATTTGATTTGGAGTGTTGTGGTAGACTGTTATTTGGTTGCTGGAAGTTGATATTGCTGTTGCTGCTTCCTCACTGATTTCTTTTTCTTTTGCTCTTCAATATCCAGGTATAGTCGTTGTAACCATGTTGATTATGAAGTAAAAATTTGAGAAAAATGGGCTGACATGAAGAGCAGTTCATATGAATAGAGAATTGTATTAATACAGTAGTTAAAACCTTCATATATCATTATATATGCGCATGAACATGGACTGTTGCGGTACTATTGTTTTGCTAATCCATTATGAGGTTCCAAATGTGCCTGTTATTATTGCCAATTGTATGTATGTTTAGGATTTGTTTCTTTGTTCCATGACTGATTTGAACATGCATTTCTGTGGAAAGGTTCATTTCCTTTAATAAATTGCTGATCTTAAATAATTATTGGAATGTGTTTGTTTGATTTGTATAAGTGCTATTTGCTGAGTTAATGTATCACTGGAATCTTGAATCGAAATAGCCATGCTGAATAGAAATTTGCTCCATGTGCGTCGAGTTGTATCATGCTACGCTAGATTCATGTATTTTGTTCATGTGCGTCATTTTAAAATCAAAGGTTCATTTAAATACTTGGTATTTTGAAATATTCTCCATGTGTGTCAAAAGGTTCGTTTCATTTAACAAATCAAAGGAGCCTTTGTATTTTGTTTAATGTAGTTTTTTTTTATATACTTAGCATGATAAGAATTGTCCATTGTTGTTGCTTTTCATATGTCTTAATTATGTACTAAGTTCAATGTTGGTCGTTTGTTTACTCGTATCCTATTTGGCAGAAGTTTGAGCCGAAAATCCATGGCTTTTGGCTTTCACGAGTGATTCCAAATTTAGGAAAAATTATTAGCAAATGCGCATGGGTTACTTTAGACGTGGTCAATTAAATAAATTGTCACAACTACAATTACGGTTCCCGATGACATAGTTGCGATACTTAATCCCTAATTAGTTAAATTAAATATTTGTATTTCATTTAGTTCGTCGTTTTCTCTTAGATTCCGAGGTGTGCCATTTAGCAAATATCTATGGCCCTCGCAAAGTTAATAAATACGCTAGTTGCTTTAGGCGCGTTAGTTAATAATAATACCTTCCTAATCACGGGTGCGCATTTATGTGACTCAAATCCAAATCTCAACGGAGTCGAAATATGTTGACAACCATGGGTGCACTGGTGCGACGTGGTTCGAGATACATTTTCACAACGTTGCAATTCTTTGTAAAAATAATAATAATAATAATAATAATAATAATAATAATAAGTTTTATAATAATAATATCATAAAGAGGTTAAAAATAAAATTTATACATAAGTTAAGGCATATTATAAAATCAGATAAAGAAGCCAAATATGACAGTTGAGCGACCGTGCTAGAACCACGGAACTCGGGAATGCCTAACACCTTCTCCGGGTTAACAGAATTCCTTATCCGGATTTCTGGTACACAGACTGTTAAACAGAGTCATTCTTTTCCTCGATTCGGGATTCAACCGGTGACTTGGGACACCATAAATCTCCCAAGTGGCGATTCTGAATTAATTAAATAAATCCCGTTTCGATTGTCCTTTAATTGGAAAAAACCCCCTCGCGCTCTCGCGGGTGCGGAAAAAGGAGGTGTGACAGCTCTGGCGACTCTGCTGGGGACAATCCACCCAGAACTTCAGTTCAGGGTTTAAGAATTCGAGCTCAGTTAAATTGTTGTTTTTGTCTATATCTGATTTTATTATATGTTTAATTAATGTGCTACATGTCTACCGCTTTGATACTAGTTGCATTGTATATACAAACTGCTATATGTTTACCGCTTTGATATTGCGTGAACTGTATATAAACTGTGCCGAAAACCCTTCACTTCTCACCCCCGGGGATGTGCTCACTGGTTGAGACTCCCTATTCTGTTAGTGTCATACCCAGAAATAATAAAGAGGCTCGGAAAGTTTCTAAGCCGGCTGGCCTTTTGGTTCCCGGAAAGGAGCTCCCTCCTCAGCCCGAGTTGTCCGCTTGGGTACACAGTCTAGATCACATACCGAGGTTCTGAGCATAGAATAACATAACTGCATACTGGATCCCTAGTAGGAAAAGCTTATTTGCATCACGTCGCATTTGACTTAGGGGACTCAACACAGGGGTTGGGTCCGTCTAGGACAGGCAACCTGATATGAAAAGACCATCCTGCTACACCATGTTTTAAGCATTTATTTGGACTTGCATGCTGACCGACTTTTAAATACTGAAGAAAAAAGAAAAAAAAGGAAAAAGAAATAGTATGGGGAAATAGATATTTTTCAGAAATACGAAAATGTGTTTTACCAACAAATCAACAAATTTAGTTTGCTAATAAAAGACGACGGAAGGTTGACTTTGCCAACAAAATGGTTTTCTTAACAAAATGTGTTTTCTTTGTCGGTCAATAAAAGAAAAAAAATATAGTTTGTTTTGACGGACCGAACTACGCGGGTTTGATTCTCACCGGATGTAAGATACGTAGGCAACCCCCATCGGGTCCAACTTGCCTTTTTTCAAAATACCAAAATTTTAAATTTTGAAAAAAAAATAGTCCAATCATGGCCAGCCAAAATGATCTTCTTTTTTTAAATAAATGTGCAGGATGAGCACGATTCGAAATGAACCCTTTTCACTCATGACTAAAATCCCGGTACAAATATGACTATGGTGGGATGATCTAGGCGAATAAGGACAGGATGAAGTTAAGAAATATTTGAAAGGTCTTACAGGTCTGCTTGAAATAAAGCCTCGAGGGGATATCATAAGAGCATTAGTCACATACTGGGACTCTGCACACAATGTCTTTCACTTCTCGGATTTCGAGCTTACCCCAACTTTGGAGGAGATGACCGGATACATTGGAAACACTGATATACCATTGGGCCACCAATATCTAATCGCTCCCAGGGTTGTCGCCATACACCGATTTTTAGACTCACTGAAGATAGCCAGAACGGTACGTAACCCGGATCTAGCACAAGGGTTTTGTACTTTAAGCTTCATCTATCAAAGGTACGGTCATGTGGGAGGTTTTGACAAGCCAGAGAATAAATTATGCAGCAAGTGTAATCGCCAAAAATGGGAGGAGCACAGACGAATTGCTTTCATGATAGCCTTCTTAGGACTTATGGTATTCCCGAGAAAAGACGGGAATATTGATATAAAGATAGCCGGAATTGTCAGTACTTTGCTTGACCAAAGCGAAAGTACTCTTGCTCCCATGATACTAGCAGACATATATCGAGCTCTCACAGCCTGCAAAGCAGGAGGAGATTTTTTTGAAGGCTGTAATTTATTGCTACAAATGTGGATGATCGAGCACCTGTGTCGCCGCACCCAATTCTTGAGATATGGGTTGGTTGATAAAACTTGCATAAGTGAATTCTATACAAGGATTGATAGGACCGTCCTGCCCGAAGGAACCTTGGCGTGGAGGGCGTACTTTCAGGCTCTCAGCACAAGTCAAATACAATGGACGTTGGGTTGGTTACAGATAGACAGAATCGTGTACATGCCAGCGGCTAGGTCCCACTTTCTCTTAATGGGACTTAAGAGCATTCAACCTTATGCGCCCCATCGGGTTTTAAGACGGCTTGGGAGGTGCCAGATAATACCCAAAGACGAAGACCTGAGTACCCAGGTTATCGAAATTGGTCCCGACGGTCAATTCCCAGAAGCAAGGGTCCGCCAGATCTGGAGCAAATGCCAATATCTGGAGGCAAACACTTGTGTGCAGGATCGAGCTAGGGGAGAGGTTGTACCCCGATATCTTACTTGGTACAAAGGAGAAACATCGGGTGAAAGACCAGCCAAAAGACCTCACCTCAGGGAATTTGCTGAAGCATCACAAGAACAATGGGACTGGTTAGCCAAGGAAGAGGTTTACAGAACAAGGATTGGCAAGATAGAGCAACAGGTCCAAGATCTCCAGTTTGAAAAGGATATGCAAGCTGCCGCCGACGAAGGAGATAAAAAGAAGTTGGCACAAGAAAATGACTTTTTGAGAGCTCAAATCCAGCAAATGAAAAGGGATGCTGACAGACAGTTGAGGAGTCGATCGGACGAAAAATTGATAAAGGGTTTAAAAAACCAAGTTGCCGATGTCCAAAGAGAATTGGAAGAGTCGAAGACCCAAACAATGAGGATCCGTGCTAGCTGGAGAAAGGAGGCACATCAACAGGCACTTCACCTACAACTGGTGGAAGAAGAGTACACCGAGATCATCACTAATCTAAGGGAAGCAAATGTTATCCTTAGGGAGCGGGTTTTCAAGCAAGCCCGGGATGTCAGAGCAGATCTCGACCGTTGCCACGATTTGATGGCCCGACTGCAAGAACAAGTGGATAGGCTCTTGGACCAAGTCACCAACAATGCTCGAAGATTGGGGGCGAAAAACCAACAGATAGAACGGCTACTCGGAGAAAGGGACATGATCAAGGACAGAATTGGAGAAATCGGGCATTATGTCACCATGAAGTGCTTAGCTTGTGAACAAATGCCCCGCACCGCCCTTTTTGCTTCAGTTATGGACTATGTTCATCAGATCATGAGAGAGTTAAGGGGACTACACATGGACCTCACACCAAGGCCCGCGGCAAGGCCGAATGATGTCTCGCGGGCCCCCAGGAATCTAAGAGCATTAGACTTTTGATTAAAAATGTATTTTTGAAACTTTGAGTCAAGTTGGTTGGCATTTTATTCTCGAGTCAAGCATTTCTTTTATTTTGTTGATTATTGTAAGACAGGTTTTGTAACCATAAGAGTTTTGATATAAGAATTCTAGAATTTTACCACAATCTTATTAATAGAACTATGCTCGGTCTGATTCACGCAGGGACGTGATACGTAGGTAATCCACATAAGATTCGACCACCACTAAAAAGAAAAGAAAAGAATAGGGAGGTTAATAACAACAAGGTCTTCAAGGATAATTGGAAAAAAAAAGGAGAAAAAGAAAAAAAAGGAAAAAAAAAGAAGGGAAAAGAAAAAAAAAGAAAAGAAGCTGGAATGACGCATGTGATGAGTACATACAGAAAGGGTTAATTGGTTAGGTGCATTGCATCCAACGTGCTATAACGTATCTGTTAAACTCAGTAAGCTAACAAGTTTGTTGCATTTCAGAAAAGTTTAGCAGTTGGTTTGACAGAATATACTGGCCAGCCACCATTACCGTACTAGATCTAAAGGGCCAATTCCAGCAAGTATGTCCAGTTCCGGTAAAAGTCTCGAGGAAGAGAAATCGGAGATACAGATCATGAAAGAAGAGGTAGATCGGTTGAGACAGCAGATAACAGAGATGCACCTAGCCTGGGCTAGGGGACAGTCCTCACCAAACCTCCCTACTCTCGCATCAGCTCCAGAACACCCACCCCTTGATCCTTCGACAAGCGCCCCGATCTATCCATACTATCAAGGGGAAAACCCTTATGCCACCCAAATTCCACCAGCCAAACAAAATCCTCCTCCCACGGTCACCCCTGTTTTTGTGGCACCTCCACCTGCTAATCTACAAAAGTCATCCGGTGAGCCGCATGTTCAAATCCACGACAATTCTTACTATCCTCCCGAGCCTACCTTTAGGGCTCCTGAACCGCATCCACACACCCCTCACTGGGATAACCCGGCAGAACCGGAAAAGCACTTCCAAAATTTGGAGCATGAGGAAGTTATTCGAAAAGTTAAAAGCCTGGAGCAGTCCTTCAGGAATATACACGGTTTGGGCAACCAGGTCAGTGTCGCTTACAAAGATCTGTGTCCATTCCCAGATGTCCAGTTGCCGGTCGGGTTCAAAATGCCCAAGTTTGACCTATACGAGGGGCATGGTGATCCTGTAGCCCATCTTCGAGGGTTTTGTAGTAAAATGCGAGGAGCCGGAGGACGAGACGAGATTCTGATAGCTTACTTCGGTCAGAGTTTGGGGGGATCTGCACTAGAGTGGTACACTAGGCAGGATCCCAGCAGGTGGTTTACATGGGATGACTTGGCTCAAGCATTCATTGGCCAGTTCCAGTACAATCTTGAAATAGTCCCAGACCGCTTATCATTGCTAAAGTTAGAAAAGAAACCCGCCGAAAGTTTCAGAGAATTTGGTTTCCGCTAGAGGGAACATGCAGCAAGGGTAGATCCGCCTATGAGAGAGAACGAGATGGTGGATTACTTCATGCAGACACTGGAGCCAACCTATTTCGGACATCCGGTGACGTCCGTGGGTAAGTCATTCAAACTGAGGTGATAAAGATGGGGGCTATGATCGAGAAAGGTTTGAAAGCTGATAAGATCATGAGTTATTCAGCGTTAAAGGCCACCACCCAAGCTATTCAAAGTGGTACCGGAGGAGTGCTTGGGAAAATGAGGAAAGAAGAAGTCACGATAGTCGATTCCGGAACATGGTTCAGAAACAGAGGCCCCGCACCCCAGTATAACCCGCCACAACCTCAGCACCAAAATTACTTCCACAATCCATATAACCACCCGCAACACTACTATCTAGCACTCGATCCCCATTTTACTGTCCATCACGCCCAGTCATATGCCACACCTCCCGTCCATGCACCATGGCGTGCACCAAACCCGCAAAATAATTATCCACCCCAAGAGCATATAGAAACCCCACGGGCGCGGGTTTTCGTCCGAACCAAGCATTCAAGAGCGACAGGGCGCCAAGGCCAAAGACTTTTACTCCCTTGGGAGAGTCTTACACCAGTTTGTTCCACCGTTTGAAACAAGTAGGGTTGCTAAATTCGGTCGAGGCTAAGCTACCAAACCCTCTTCCAAAGAATATGGACCATTCAATAAACTGTGCATATTGCTCAGGATGTCCGGGGCACGACACAGAAAAGTGTTGGAGGTTGAAAACAGCTATCCAGGAACTCATCGACACTCGCCGAATTGAGGTCCAGACTCCAGCGGAGCCCAACATCAACCAAAATCCACTTCCAAACTCATCATGAGACCAACATGATCGAGTTGATATGGGTAGAAGAGGGAAAGGAGAAAACCTCTCAGACTATAATGATGATCAAGTCTAGTGGGGTAGGAATGAAAAAGGGGCCAAGCCTTGATGAGTCACTCATCTGCAAGAAGGACGTACAAGGGGGATTGGAAGCAGAAAAGGGAAGTGTGAACAAAGTGCCCATGAGGCCAGAGGGAGTAAAAATAGTTGTACCAGGGGCAGCAACCAGACCTGTTTTAACAATAGCGGGTGTTCGAGTGGATCCTTTCATCATCAAGCCAGTAATACAGTTGCCAATAGCTGATAGCAAAGCTATTCCATGGAATTATGATCAGGTCACGACAACCTATAAAGGAAAAGAAGTTAAAGAGAAAGTCTGCGAAACGCAAGGGTTGACCCGTTCAGGGAGATGTTTTGCCCCTGCGGAATTGAGGAAGACCACTCCGGCAACACTGAAAAAGCCGGCAAGTGACGAAGAGGTAGAAGAATTCCTGAAAAAGATGAAGCTACATGATTATTCTGTCTTAGAACAGCTGAAGAAAACCCCTGCACAAATCTTATTGCTGTCCTTGCTGATACATTCTGAAGAACACGGGCAAGCTTTGATGAAAGTTCTGAATGAGGCCCACGTACCTGATAAAATCTCGGTGAGTCATTTGGAGAAGATCACCAATAGGATCTTCGAAGCGAATCGGATCACCTTCACCGATGATGAAGTTGCCTGAGGAAGGCACCGAGCACAATAGGGCTTTATATCTTACGGTGAAGTGTGAGGAGTCGGTGGTCAGCAAAGTCCTGGTCGACAATGGGTCCAGTGCGAACATTTGTCCTCTCTCTACACTACATAAGTTAAAAGTGGATATCGGCAGGATACGCAAGAACAACATATGTGTCCGAGGGTTTGATGGAGGAGGCAAGGCATCGGTTGGGGACATAATGTTAATCTTGACAATCGGACCAGTGGAGTTCACCATGGAATTCTAGGTGCTGGACATGGTAGTTTCATATAACCTTCTGATAGGGCGACCGTGGATCCATTCCACAAAAGCTGTTCCATCCAGCCTACACCAATTAGTCAAGTTTGAGTGGGACCAACAGGAGATCGTAGTCCATGGAGAGACTGATCTACAACCAGGCACCATCGTCCCCTTTGTTGAGACAGAAGAGGATGTTGGGCCATGGGTATACCGGATCTGCGATGTGGTATCCGCCAACCGAGTTCCAGAAGGGGAATGCATTCCCGATGACAGAATAATTACCGCGGACGTCATGGTGGCTCATGAAATGTTGAGACACGGTTTCATACCCGGCAAAGGTTTAGGTGCATCTCTGCAAGGAATCATACAACCGGTATCTGTGGTCGAAAATGTGGGAACCTTCGGCTTGGGAATCAAGCCAACATCAGAGGACATCCAGCGAGCCAAGAGGAATAAGCAGAAGACATGGGTGCTCCCGAAGCCTGTTCCATGCCTTTCCCGATCTTTTGTCAGGTCTGGAGTAAGAGGACATCCGACGACAAAGGTTCCCAGTCCTATGGTTAGGCCAGACGAAGCGTTATTAAGAATGTTTGAGGACCTATTCGCAGATGTATGCATGCTAGAGAATGGCGAAGGATCCAGCCATGCCGATATACAGTTTGTGGGATCGAAAGCAAAGTTGAATAATTGGAAGGCTACTCCTCTCCCTGTCCGGAAGGAGTCTTGGTAGTTTGTTTTGGATTGTTTTCTTTTGAAATTTTGTGTTGGGATTGTCCCCGAAGTAAAATCCGTTTGTTTCAGTTCATTTTGATTTGAGTTCGCAAGTTTGTTTTTCCTTGTATTGTTCCCATTAATGAAATTTTGTTCCTTTCGTTTCTAATTTTGTTTATTTTCCTTCTTTTTACTTTTCTGAGCAGCTTTCTTTCAACTGATCTTAATGATATGGCGTGCTTAAAGATTAATCAACCCAATCTAGAAAGTCAATCGGGTTTGGAAATAATAACGCATGAAATAAGAGGTGACGAGAGTGAACCGGAATACGGCGACGATGAAGCCGTAGAAGAGATCGTTGAAGAATTAAGTCACTTCGAGGAAAAACCCAAACCAAATTTAAATGATACTGAGGCTGTTAATCTGGGGGACACAGATGACGTCAAAGAAACCAGAATAAGTGTCCATATTGAACCCAACCTGAGAGAAGAATTGATCAAAACACTCATGGAGTTTAGAGACATTTTCGCATGGTCGTACGACGACATGCCAGGACTCAGCACTGACCTAGTGGTCCATAAATTGCCTACTGACCCAGCATGCCCGCCCGTCAAACAAAAACTGCAGAAATTTAAGACGAAGATGAGTGTAAAGATCAAGGAGGAAGTAACCAAGCAGTTGCAGGCGAAAGTCATTCGTGTCACTCGATACCCTGAATGGTTGGCTAACGTAGTACCGGTGCCAAAGAAAGACGGAAAGATCAGAGTATGCGTGGACTACCGCAATCTCAATAAGGCGAGTCCTAAGGATAATTTCCCGCTTCCCAATATCCATATCCTGATTGATAATTGCGCCGGACGTGAAATCGGATCCTTTGTGGACTGCTACGCGGGATATCATCAGATCTTGATGGATGAAGAGGACGCAGAAAAGACGACTTTTATCACACCGTGGGGGACTTATTGCTACCGGGTGATGCCATTCGATTTGAAGAACGTAGGGGAAACATACATGAGGGCGATGACTACGGTATTCCATGACATGATACACAAGGAAATTGAAGTGTACGTGGATGATGTGATCATAAAATCTAGACGTCAAGAAGATCACGTTGCCGACCTCAGGAAGTTCTTCCAAAGACTTCGAAGATATGATATCAAGCTCAATCCGGCCAAATGTGCATTCGGGGTTCCATCAGGAAAGTTGCTAGGATTCATCGTCAGCCGACGGGGCATTGAGTTGGACCCATCCAAAATCAAGTCCATCCAGGAGTTACCCCCGCCAAGGAATAAAACAGAGGTAATGAGTTTGTTGGGAAGGTTAAATTACATCAGTAGGTTTATTGCTCAGCTTACAGCAACCTGTGAACCCATATTCCGTCTGTTGAAGAAAGACGCTGCGATAGAATGGACGACAGAATGTCGGGAAGCGTTTGACCAAATCAAAGGGTATCTGTCAAACCCACCGTCTTGGTTCCGCACTGAACCGGGTAGACCCACGATTCTTTATCCGACGATTTTAGAGAATTCGTTCGAGTCGCGTCTTGGGGCGACATGATCTTACTGGCGAGGAAGGAATGGGCCATTTACTATCTCAATAAGAAATTCACGGTCCACGAGGTTAAGTACACTCGTTTGGAAAAGACCTGCTGTGCTTTGACTTGGGTAGCCCAAAAGCTGAAACATTTTTTGTCTTCTTACACCACTTACCTCATTTCGTGTTTGGATCCGTTGAAGTATATTTTCCAGAAACCTATGCCTACAGGGAGGTTAGAAAAATGGCAAATATAACTTATAGAGTTCGACATCATATATGTGACAAGGACGGCTATGAAAGCTCAAGCCCTAGCCGATCACTTAGCTGAGAATCCTGTTGATGACGGATACGAACCTTTGAGGACGTATTTTCCAGACGAAGAAGTATTGCAAATTGATGGGTTGGAGTTAACCAAGGATCCAGGGTGGAAGCTTTTCTTTGACGGAGCGACGAATGCAAAAGGAGTCGGAATATGGGTTGTGCTTATCTCTGAAACGGGACATCATTATCCTGTTACTGCTCAACTGCGTTTTCATTGTACCAACAATATGGCTGAGTACGAGGCATGCATCTTAGGGTTACGATTAGCGGTAGACATGGATGTACAGGACGTCTTGGTCTTGGGAGACTCGGACCTTCTAGTACATCAGATTCAAGGAGAATGGGAAACCAGAGATTTGAAGCTTATCCCGTATCGTCAATGTTTGCATGATCTGACCAAGCGTTTCCGATCAGTAGAATTCAAGCATATCCCAAGGATGCATAATGAGGTTGCCGATGCTTTGGCTACGTTGGCATCGATGTTACATCACCCGGACAAGATTCATGTTGATCCATTACATATTCAGATCCGGAATCAACATGCTTATTGCAATATGATAGAGGAAGAGATGGATGGCGAGCCATGGTTTCATGACGTCAAAGAATACCTCAGGTTAGGAATATACCCAGAGCAAGCAGCTGGAGATCAAAAGAGAGCTATTCGGCGATTGGCAAACGGATTTTTCCTTAGTGGAGGGGTGCTGTACAAAAGAACCCCAGATTTGGGATTGTTGAGATGTATAGATGCGAGTCAAGCCACAACAGTGATGACAGATATACACTCCGGAGTTTGTGGACCACACATGAGCGGATATGTATTGGCTAAGAAGATTCTTCGAGCAGGATATTACTGGCTCACTATGGAGCGTGATTGTATAAGTTTCGTGCGAAGATGCCATCAGTGTCAGATACACGGAGATTTGATTCATTCTCCGCCAACGGAGTTGCATACAATGTCGGCACCATGGCCGTTTGTTGCATGGGGTATGGATGTTATTGGACCTATAGAACCCGCGGCTTCCAATGGTCATAGGTTCATTCTGGTAACGATCGACTATTTTACCAAGTGGGTGGAGGCCAAAACCTTCAAATCAGTGACCAAGAAGGCGGTGGTGGACTTCGTACATTCCCACATCATCTGTAGGTTTGGAATTCCAAAGATAATCATCACGGATAACGGTGCCAATCTTAACAGCGGATTGATGAAAGAGGTATGTCAACAGTTCAAGATTACACACCAAAATTCCACACCATATCGTCCCAAAGCAAATGGTGCGGTTGAGGCGGCAAACAAGAATATAAAGAAGATATTGAGGAAGATGGTAGAAGGGTCTAGGCAATGGCATGAAAAGTTACCATTCGCACTATTGGGTTACCGCACTACCGTCCGGACTTCGGTAGGTGCAACTCCTTACTTGTTGGTGCACGGGACTGAAGCAGTAATACCAGCAGAAGTTGAAATCCCGTCCCTCCAAATTGTCGCTGAAGCTGAGATTGACGACGATGAGTGGGTTAAGACCCGATTGGAGCAATTGAGTTTGATCGATGAAAAGAGATTGACAGCAGTATGTCATGGCCAATTGTATCAAAAGAGAATGACAAGAGCATATAACAAGAAGGTATGTCCCAGGAAATTTGAAGTGGGACAGCATGTGCTGAAGAGAGTTCTACCACATCAGGCCGAAGCAAAAGGCAAGTTCGCTCCAAATTGGTAGGGACCGTTTGTTGTGACTAGGGTATTATCCAACGGCGCCCTATGTCTAACTGATATTGAGGGAAGATGCACCGATATGGCTATCAATTCTGATGCAGTCAAGAGATATTATGTGTAATTCTTTAATGCATTTGTCAACGTTTGGTTTCGTTTGTTTGTAGTTGGCATTTTTCGGAGAATGAAATGACAGAGGCAATTTTTTCTACTACCCAAACACTTTACCCTTGTTTTCCCCTTTGAGCCTTAATTATTCTTTCATATACCCTCTTTCGGAATCATCGAGGAAGATGTGTAACAAAATAGAAAAAGAAACAAAGAAAAGACACAAGAAAAAGTGAACTACGTTCGACCTGATTCCTCAAGAAGGATACGTAGGCGCCACACGGCTCGGTCATAATAAAATAAAAATCAAAGATTCCCCAAGCAACAAAACTGGGGCAGAAGTCATGGTTTCATTTGAAAAGATGATGTGGATTCCGAAAGTTGTAATGAGCTAACCGTTGAGGTGAAGCCTCTTTTCTTTAGCCTCACGCACAAAAACCACATTAATGACCGAAAAGACCTCTCGATCGGTATTTGAGAAATGCCAAGTCATGCGAATGAAAGCCAAGAGCGACACTCCGATCCTCGATTGAATCCAGGATGCACAAGCCGAAAAGGGATAATGCTTTAGAGGGAATCTCGTGGGTAATGCCCCAGCCTGGAAAGAAAGCGAAATGAGAGAGCCTTAACGGTGAAAACCCTCGCGGGCACCATAAGGCGAAGAAAGCGAAGAGAAATAAAATGAGAGAGTCTTACGGTGAAAACCTTTACAGGCACCCTAAGGCGACGGGAGATCGAGAGAAATGAGAGAATCTCATTAGTGAAAATCCTTTGAAGGGCACTATGAGGTGACAAGGCGAGATAGTTACAAGGTGTCCGTATGAGACAAGGTTGGGACATTCGTTTGCTTCTAGCAAAACGCGGCCATCAGAAAGTGATTGACATAAATAGACTGGATAGATTAATCTCAAAGGCGCGGCATAACCATTGGATCAGTTACACATTCAGATAAGTTTTTCCCAGTTTTGAGTTCAGAAAAGTTTTCCCTTGCTTTTGTCATTCGCGGTCAGCATTCTTGATCTATCATTTTTCTCTTCTTTTGTTTTCGAAAATTGACTTTTCAAAGCTTACTACCAAGTCTCCCAAAGCAGTACAATGAAGATGAATAGGCGTGGAACGAGGAAATAAGGCAAAAGTCGTTCCGATAATTAAGATTGGAACGACAGGTTGATTGGAAGGTTCACAGGAATTATGGAATAGGATGGACACATATTACACATCCGGAAGATGATTTCTCAAAACAGATCATCGACTAAAAGGGTTGGATCAAATTGAAGGTTGGAAAAAAAGGGAGAGATGAGAGACCATCTATGGAAAGAGCACCATCCCCAGCAAGTGCCAACGTCGTCCCCAAAAGTTCGAGGGCGGCCAAGCAGCTGAAAGAGAAAAGGAAAATTGCCCCAACAAGAGTGGCACGACCACTCACTGCGTTTTGAAACTAACAACTTTTCTTTGATTTAAAGCAGGAAAAGAGGGTTCGTCGGCGGAAAAGCATGCCACGTAGAAGGTCATCAAACTGGGGCAGAAAATTTTCTCCCATTGCGAAAATTTTCTTGAAAGCAAATACCCAGTGGATAAGGATAACGAGATTTCGGGAAATACCAGTTCCGAGCAGAATACTTTTGAAAGAGGCTAGACAACACGATGGGGTGATCTTTGAGCCTGGTATCATCCCCAGCAGTTGTTGGGAAAATGAAACACTAACTTCGAGATTCCCCCAGCAGCATTATATCCCATAAGTTTTTCAAGGAAGCAAGAAGCGTGAGTCCCGGAGGAGGTCTGGGAAGAAGGAAAAGGAAAAGGGGTCCCCCACCAGGGTAATCCTCAGTTAATGACATTTCAATCCCCGGCGAGTCCGAGAGAGAACGAAGGGTGAAAGAAATAGAAAAGGAGGAAATAAAGAATACTTCCCCAGCAGCATCATCCCCAGCAGGTGAGCAAACAGTTCCGAAGATATCTTCAGCAGCCAAAGGAAAAGTAACACGACCCCGTGGGAAAGAAATTCCAAGACAAGGTAATTCAGAAGAAAAGGGTGGCCCAAGAGATGATGCAGGAAGAAGAAAATGGTACAGGAAACAAAGGAAGGCGATAAGGATGGGATGAAATTAGTGAGTTGTAGTTGAAGTCAGGGAGCCCGCCTGAAGAATGGAGTGGCGATTTAGTTTTAAAGTTGTTGTTGAAGTCGGGGAGCCCGCCTCTGAAGAATGGAGTGGCGATTTAGTTTTGAAGTTGTAGTTGAAGTCAGGGAGCCCGCCTGAAGAATGGAGTGGTGATTTAATTTTGAAGTTGTAGTTGAAGTCAGGGAGCCCGCCTGAAGAATGGAGTGGCGATTTATTTGTGAAATTGTAGTTGAAGTTAGGGAGCCCGCTTGAAGAATAGAGTGGCGATTTAATTTTGAAGTTGTAGTTGAAGTCGGGGAGCCCGCCTGAAGAATGGAGTGGCGATTTAATTTTGAAGTTGTAGTTGAAGTCAGGGAGCCCGCTTGAAGAATGGAGTGGCGATTTATTTTGAAGTTGTAGTTGAAGTCGGGGAGCCCGCCCGAAGAATGGAGTGGCGATTTATTTTGAAGTTATAGTTGAAGTCAGGGAGCCCGCCTGAAGAATGGAGTGGCGATTTATTTTGAAGTTGTAGTTGAAGTCAGGGAGCCCGCCTGAAGAATGGAGTGGCGATTTATTTTGAAGTTGTAGTTGAAGTCAGGGAGCCCGCCTGAAGAATGGAGTGGCGATTTAATTTTGAAGTTGTAGTTGAAGTCAGGGAGCCCGCCTGAAGAATGGAGTGGCGATTTATTTTGAAGCGGTTGAGTGTAACGGAAATCCCCAGCATGAATCCAAGTTCATAATCGAAAGGAAGGCAACAAGGATCAGAAAGATGGGTTCAGACTTCTAAGGAGAATAGTTCGAAGATCACAAATAAGGGACCAATGGTCGGAGTTCGGCAATCAAGATAGGCCGAGATAACAATTGTCAGAGGAGAAGAAGCATGTGAAGAAACATCAGAGCCAGCAGGATGGCAAGGAACATGACAAGATCAAGTTAGAAAGGATAGATAAGAATTTGCAATACTATAACTTAGTCTAGCTTCTTATTTTTGCTTAGCACGGTGTAATAAGGAGATCGGTTAAGCAGCAGCAACAGCAGCAACAGCAGCAACAGCAGCAACAGCAAGATCACAGCAGTCATGGTAGTCCCAGCTACCAAAACTTCCCGAACTACATTGACCTGATTCCTGTTTAGCCCAGGATATGTAGGAGGCCTCTCGAAGCGAAGGCTCGGTCAAGATCTTTCAAAATGCTTCACACGGAATGCTCAAAACGGGCAAAAATCGCTCGTATTTGCTCATTATCTTTGCACTAAAACTCTTCATATTTCCGCGCAAAGAGGGGCAGCTGTGAGCACGTGATTTTTGCCTAACATGAATTACTCCCACAAAATCAAAACAAAAATTGTCTATTTTATGGTGTGTATTTTTGTGAATTTTTTGTGTTATTTTTGGTATTTGTTTGCATTTGTATATACGTGATTATATTTGTTTAAATTAATATAAAAATACAAAAAATACATTGCATGTGTATATAAAATTCATGTTTGCAATTTAGAGCAATTAAGTTCGTTTACGAAAATGAAAAAATAACAAAAATGTGTATTTTTGCGTTTTAATGTTTAAATACCTAATTGTGCGATTTTATATTTAATAATTATGTGTATAATTGTTAGTATAATTTAATTAGTATTAATATAATTTGATTTAATTTTTGTAGTATAATTAGAATTTTTTTTTGTTTTAAATTAGGAACTAATTTCAAAAAAAAAGAAAAAGAGAGAAAGAATTGAAAAAAAAAGAAGAGGAAATGGACTGGGCTAGTCCAAAATCGGACAAACTCAGGCCCAAAATACCCATTGACCCAATCCAAACCAAACGAACCGACCCACCTCCCCTTTGATCTGAGCCGTTGGACTCCTTGATCCAACGGCTAAGATTGAAATTTTATTTTTAATTACCCCAAAACCCCCAAAACCCATATCACCCGTTTCATTCACCCCCTTCATTAGAGACCCCTCTTCTCCAAAGAACCCTAGCGCCGCCTCCACACTCCGTCGCCGGAAAGCCGGCGGCAACAACGCCGTCGGCCGTGAAAACAACACCACGGAACCCCCATCACACCCCAAACCCAAATCCGTAAACCCCTTACCTCAAATCCATTCATAGCTCCTCGAATCTTCAATTGAAGATTCGAGTCAAAACACAATCAAAGCCAAACCGTCCCAAATTGATACCATACCTTCACCTCGCCTCCCTAACACCCAAACCATCGTTGGTTCCGCTCAAATCTAACCGGAAACCATTAAGCCCCAAAAAACCGAGCTAAGAACCCTAAAAATCGATTTCGGAATTTCCTTCACCGGATTTTATCGAATTGAGGTCTAATAGACCTTAATTGATATGTTTTCACTTGGAAAACATTTCAATTAAGGTCCTTTCGACCTCGAATGCCGAAGACCAAGTCGGCCGAGCTCCATTTTTTGTTTCAAGGTATTTCTTTTCTTTTCCATTCTTATTTACTTGCATTCGTCAATTTAGTTTAATTGTTTTCGTAATTTCATTTATTTGATTGATTTTTCCTCGGACATCTTCAAATTCTTCTTCTTTTGGGACCTTTTATTTGGTCGACTTGTTTGCTTCTGATTGTTTGTTATGAATGACGTAGTTATGAGATAGGAATTCGATTCGATATTTCGTCGAATAGCTAATTCTTCATTTTTGG
This sequence comes from Nicotiana noctiflora, assembly GCA_032618575.1. Taxonomy (NCBI): domain Eukaryota; kingdom Viridiplantae; phylum Streptophyta; class Magnoliopsida; order Solanales; family Solanaceae; genus Nicotiana; species Nicotiana noctiflora. The sequence continues at coordinate 147,198 of JASVEL010009589.1, read as the reverse complement.
ACTACTTTGGCCGAGAGTTTTGAAATCACTGTCTTTGCGATTGGTTGGTTATCAATCGTACATGTTGTGATTCAACTTAACGAATGTCGTCGTTTAAATTCGCGAATTTGTTGTTTGAAATCCCGGGCAGTGGTTCATTTGTTATTTGAATTGTACTATTCTTTTGTTTGTTTGATTCTGTCGATTAAGTTTAGATACTAAGATTGGGTATAGCTGATAGTTTACTTAAGGAGATCAGAAAGTTAAACAGTCATGATGCAAGGCACATGGTACAACTTAGTGGAACCTGCTGTACAGCAAGGTATCCCATTAGCACCATGTGTTTAGCATTTTGTATCAATAACCCATACTCAGACAGGATTTAGTGGTTTAACAGAAGGAATAACCTGGCTGGAGAGTGATTAAAACAATTAAAAGAAAGGGCTGGGGGTTGGATCTGTAGGTTATAAAAACAGACACTGGAACACACTAATGGACACACAGAACATTTTCTGGAAAACAGATACACAAGATACACACACACTCAATGAAAAGCAAAAAAATAGACACACATACAGAAAGAAACAGGGAGAGTTCATTAGAGAGAGTTTAAGAGGATATACAAGGAGGGCATTTTGAGTTTGAGGACACACACAGTAGGGAGATACACTTAAGAGTATTCTGAAACAGGAGCAGTATCTGAGAGAGATATAGCTATTAAGAACATTTTTGAAAAGCAGTGAGTTCTGGAGAGCTTTGAGAGTTGAAAGAGAAAGGTTATTGTTTCATTACCACTTCTCGTATCATTTCTGGTTGTTTGCATTTCAGATCCTAGTTTCAAATTTGACTCTTGGTATTATTCTTGGGGTTATTCTATTGATACTATTTGGTTTTCAAACCTCTCGGCTCTTTGAATTTGATTTGGAGTGTTGTGGTAGACTATTATTTGGTTGCTGGAAGTTGATATTGCTGCTGCTGCTTCCTCACTGATTTCTTTTTCTTTTGCTCTTCAATATCCAGGTATACTCTTTGTAACCATGTTGATTATGAAGTAAAAATTTGAGAAAAATGGGCTGACATGAAGAGCAGTTCATATGAATAGAGAATTGTATTAATACAGTAGTTAAAACCTTCATATATCATTATATATGCGCATGAACATGGACTGTTGCGGTACTGTTGTTTTGATAATCCATTATGAGGTTCCAAATGTACCTGGTATTATTGCCAATTGTATGTATGTTTAGGATTTGTTTCTTTGTTCCATGACTGATTTGAACATGCATTTCTGTGGAAAGGTTCATTTCCTTTAATAAATTGTTGATCTTAAATAATTATTGGAATGTGTTTGTTTGATTCGTATACGTGCTATTTGCTGAGTTAATGTATCACTGGAATCTTGAATCGAAATAGCCATGCTGAATAGAAATTTGCTCCATGTGCGTCGAGCTATATCATGCTACGCTAGATTCATGTATTTTGTTCATGTGCGTCATTTTAAAATCAAAGGTTCATTTAAATACTTGGTATTTTGAAATATTCTCCATGTGTGTCAAAAGGTTCGTTTCATTTAACAAATCAAAGGAGCCTTTGTATTTTGTTTAATGTAGTTTTTTTTATATACTTAACATGATAAGAATTGTCCATTGTTGTTGCTTTTCATATGTCTTAATTATGTACTAAGTTCAATGTTGGTCGTTTGTTTACTCGTATCCTGTTTGGCAGAAGTTTGAGCCGAAAATCCATGGCTTTTGGCTTTCACGAGTGATTCCAAATTTAGGAAAAATTATTAGTAAATGCGCATGGGTTACTTTAGACGTGGTCAATTAAATAAATTGTCACAACTACAATTACGGTTCCCGATGACATAGTTGCGATACTTAATCCCTAATTAGTTAAATTAAATATTTGTATTTCATTTAGTTCGTCCTTTTCCCTTAGATTCCGAGGTGTGCCATTTAGCAAATTTCTATGGCCCTCGCAAAGTTAATAAATACGCTAGTTGCTTTAGGCGCTTTACTTAATAATAATACCTTCCTAATCACGGGTGCACATTTATGTGACTCAAATCCAAATCTCAACGGAGTCGAAATGTGTTGACAACCATGGGTGCTCTGGTGCGACGTGGTTCGAGATACATTTTCACAACGTTGCAATTCTTTGTAAAAATAATAATAATAATAATAATAATAATAAGTTTTATAATAATAATATCATAAGAGGTTAAAAATTAAAATTTGCACATTAAGTTAAGGCATATTATAAAATCAGATAAAGAAGCCAAGTACGATAATTGAGCGACCGTGCTAGAACCACGGAACTCGGGAATGCCTAACACCTTCTCCCGGGTTAACAGAATTCCTTATCCGGATTTCTGATTCGCAGACTGTTAAACAGAGTCATTCTTTTCCTCGATTCGGGATTCAACCGGTGACTTGGGACACCATAAATCTCCCAAGTGGCGACTCTGAATTAATTAAATAAATCCCGTTTCGATTGTCCTTTAATTGGAAAAAACTCCCTCGCGCTCTCGCGGGTGCGGAAAAAGGAGGTGTGACAATATCAATGCTAGTGCTGTAATCAAGGCTGTCTTGACCTTCTGAAAGTTCGCCTCACACTCATTTGACCACTTGAACTGGGCACCATTCTGGGTCAACCTAGTCATCGGGGATGCAGTAGAAGAGAACCCCTCTACAAATCGACGGTAGTAACCTGCTAACCCCAAGAAACTCCGGATCTCGGTCATTGAAGCTGGTCGATGCCAATTCTGGACTGCCTCAATCTTCTTTAGGTCCACCTAAATACCCTCCGCTGATACAATATGACCCATAAATGCCACCGAACTCAACCAGAACTCACATTTTGAAAATTTGGCATATAGCTGATTATCCTTCAGAGTCTGAAGAACCACTCTGAGGTGCTGCTCCTGCTCTTCCTGGCTGTGAGAATATACCAAGATATCATCTATAAAGACTATCATGAACAGATCTAGATAAGGCCTGAATACCCGATTCATCAAATCCATGAATGCTGCTGGAGCATTGGTCAACCCGAAAGACATAACCAAGAATTCATAGTGCCCGTACCTAGGGCGAAAGGTTGTCTTAGGAATGTCAGCCGCCCTGATCTTCAGCTGATGGTAGCCCGACCTCAAGTCTATTTTTGAGAACACCCTCGCTCCTTGGAGCTGGTCAAACAAATCATCAATTATCGGTGATGGATACTTGATTTTTATCGTCACTTTGTTTATTTGCAGATAATCAATACACACCCGCATCGAGCCATCCTTCTTCTTCACAAATAACACAGGTGCACCTTAGGGAGAAACAATGGGCCTAATAAAGCCCTTTTCTAGAAGGTTTTGCAACTGATCTTTTAACTCATTTAACTCCGGTGGGGCCATACGATAGGGTGGAATAAAGATGGGCTGAGTGCCCGGTGCCAGATCAATACAGAAATCAATATCCCTGTCGGGTGGCATGCCCGGCAGGTCTGAAGGGAAAACCTCGGGAAACTCCCGTACAATAGGAACTGAATCAATAGAAGGAATTTCTGCACTCGAATCACGAACATATGCCAAATAAGCTAGACATCCCTTCTCGACCATGAGTCGAGCCTTAACATAGGAAATAACAGTGCAAACGAAGTGACCTGAGGTCCCTCACCGCTCTAGTCAGGGTGATTCTGGCAAGGCCAAGGTCACTGTCTTGGCATGACAATCAAAGATAGCATGATGCGGGGGTCCATCCCCAATATGACATCGAAATCTACCATGTCTAATAGCAATAAATCAACATGGGTCTCAAGACCACTGAATATAACTATGCATGAACGATGCACCCGGTCGACTATTATAGAGTCACCCACTGGTGTAGACATATAAACTGGAATATCTAAGGGATAGCTAGGTACAGCCAGGTATGGTGCAAAGTAGGAAGACACATATGAATATGTAGACCCGGGGTCAAATAATACTAAAGCACCTCTTTCATAAACAAGAATGGTACCTGTAATCACAACATCTGATGCCTATGCCTCTAGCCTAGCTGGTAAGGCATAAAATCGAGGATCAGCACCTCCCCTCTGAGCTACATCTCTGGGACGGTCATCCACTAGCTGACCTCTACCTCTGGCGGGACGGTCTCCACCTCCACCTCTACAATCTGTACCCCCGCCTCTGGCTAGCTGGGCAGGCAGTGGGTCAGCTGGGGCCTAAATCATGGGACGAGGACCACGCTGCTGAGTGTTTCCCGTTGCTCGAGGGCAAAACCTGACAAGATGACCTGGGTCACCACAACCGTAACAACATTTTGGCTGATGGGGATACTGGCCCTGACGACCTGAATGGCCCCCACGACACTCTGAAGAGCCTGAGCACTGATGGGAGGCTCATCTGAATATTGCTCACGAACCCCACGATCACCTGGACCACCCTGCGAAGCCTAGAGGGCTGACTGAAAAGGTCTGGAAGACTGGCCCTTATCATAAGAATCCCTACCTCTAGAAGAAGTACCACTAAATCTGCCGGAATGACGAGGCCTCTAGTCTGAAGGATAACCACCTCCCCGAGCAAGATCCATCTCAACTCTATGAGCTGCATTAGCTGCCTCCTGAAAAGACATATCAGTCTCAACTCCCATAGCCATCGGAAGTCGAATCAGCTGGTTTAGCTTATCTATAAACCTACGGACCCTCTCCCGATCTGTGGGGAGTATCACAACAGCATAACGTGCCAGATCAACAAACCTCGTCTCATACTGGGTAACAGTCATAGAACCCTGCTGGAGGCACTCAAACTGCCTCCGAAGTGCCTCCCGCTGAGTAACATGGAAAAACTTCTCCAGAAATAACTCCGCAAACTGGTCCCATGTTAAAGCTGAGGACCCTAGTGGTCGAGTCAAACAGTAATCTCTCTACCAAGTCTTGGCGGATCCTGAAAGCCTGAATGTGCAAAACTCAACTCCATTGGATTCCACTATTCCCATAGTCTTGAGAATCTCATGAAAACTGAATAAGAAGTCCTGGGGATCCTCTGATGTGGCACCGCTGAAAGTAGTGGTAAATAACATGGAGAACTAATCAAGTCTCCATAGAGAATCAGAAGTCATGGCCGCTCCATCTCCAGCATGAGCTGTGGTGCCTGACTGAGTGGCCACTGCTTGCTGAACCACTGGTGCCTGAGGCTGGGGAGCTACTGGCTCCAGAGTACGTGCAACAGGAGTCTGGACCCCTCCTCCAGCCTGAGAAATGGCTGGTGCAATTGGTAATAAGCCTGCTCTGGCAACACTTTCCATAAAACCCACTATTCTGACCAGAGGCTCTCGCAGATCCAGGGTAGATAAGACCTCCCGTGGGACCTAAGCTGGGCCCACTGGAGCTGCTGGGGCTGGAACCTCCTCACCAATCTCAATATGAGGCTCCACCTCTGGAATCGCTGCCTGTGGCTGAACTCTGCCCCTACCGCGGCCTCCGATACGGCCTCGGCCCCTGCCCTTCACGAGAGCTTCCTGGGGCTCATGCTGCTGATCAGCGGATGAAGGAGTACGTGTCCTCACCATCTACGAAAGGACAGAGTAGAAGTTCAATCAGTATTTGAGGAACAAATCGCACGACAAGAAGGAACAAATGAGAGACTTTTTCCTAACTCAATAGACTCTGGAGGCCAAGTACAGACATCTCCGTACCTACACCTCAAACTTTACTAAGTTTGTTCGTGAGTGGTAAGACCTATGTAACCTAGAGCTGAGATACAAACTTGTCAAGACCCGGATTTCCCCCACCATCGGTATCGTAATGGTGCCTACTCGTGGTAGCTAGGCAAGCAAACTCATTCACATTTTCCTATTTATATCATCATCTGTAGTTCTGATATTTAATAGCAAGAAATAATTACTTAATTTGTTAAATGCGGAAGTCTTTCGAAATAGTGAGGAATAATAATAATGCAAAACAATTGATATAATCCTCTACCCAAGATGTGGAGTCACCAACTCACAAACTACTAAGGAATTCTAAACATAATGGTTTGAAAGAAAATAATAAATATCTGTCTATCTCGGAATAATGAGACTACAGCAATAATAAGATAAATAGAAGAGACGCCGGGCCTGCGGACACCTGAAAGCTACCTCGGTCTTGTAAGCACAGAAATCCCACAAATACTCTACTGCTGCAGCTGCTCCTGCTTGAAACCTGGACTTGTGCAAAAACACACAGAAGTGCAATATCAGCACAATCTGACCCCATGTGATGGTAAGTGCCTGGCCTATCCCGGCGAAGTAGTGACAAGCCTAGGACCATACACTCACATAAACCTGTGCAGTTCGATATATGTATATACCACAAAATAACAAGATTATCAAGTAACACAATTAACAAAGGAGTACCATACTGGGGGAACACAATCAGCAACATATAATAAATCTGTAAGGAGAATCAGGGTGTAATAAAAATAGCTATCAACAAAACAAGAAATTTAAGTAGTTGCACCGCATCACCCTTCGTGCTTTTACTCTCATCCTCACATCCATGGTAGGGCATGATCCTTCGTGCATGGTTCAAATAACAATGGCACGGAATGTTCCTTTGTGCATAATCAGTATAACAAGGCACGGCATGATCTTTCGTGCATAATCAATAACAAGGAACGGCATGATCCTTCATGCATAATCAATAAAACAAGGCACGACATGATCCTTCGTGCATAATTAATAAATAAGGCACGACATCACCCTTCGTGCATTATCACTCTTCCTCACCCAAATAATAATTGATCCTTCGTGCATAATCAAGGAATGCATGATCCTTCGTGCATAATCAATAAACAAGGCACGACATGATCTTTCATGCATAATCAATAAAATCACTCTTCCTCACCCAAATAACAATCACAGTTAAGGGCAAAGAATGAAACAATTAACATGAACCGTCCCGGCAAGGGACACAATAATCATCACAGTAAAGTCCCGACAAGGAAAACAATAATCAACTTCACAATAAAGTCCCGGCAAGGGAAAAACAAGAAGCAACTTCACAACCCGTCAAGGGTTCAAGATTATGTCTTAAAAATATCCCATATTAACTCACAATATATATCAACAAATGACTCACAGTCATGCGAGACGCCAGTGTATGGATGCTCGTCTAATTCCCCAATTCATGGAAAACCTAGGTTCTACCCAAAAACAACAATTTTCACCATGAAAACCTTTGATTTTCTCTTGGAAAATATGTTTAATGATGTTAGGAATTGAAATAATTAAGTAAAAAGCGACTTACAAGTGATTTGGAGTGATCGTTTTCTTGGAGAATCGTGTGTGGTGTGTTGGGTTTTGAAAGAATGAAGAAATAGGGTTTAAAATTCATTTAAGTATCAGATTGCACAGCTGCGGATATGGAAATTGCGAATATTTGTTCGCAATTGCGAACTTAGCATGTTTTGACTGTTGCCCTCGCATTTGCGAGAAAATGTTCGCATTTGTGAACTTTGGCCCAAGTCTGTTAGCCTCGCATTTGCGAGATACAGTTCGCATTTGCAAACTTAATGTGGCTTCTGAGATCTTCGCATTTGCGAGAATTTACTCGCATTTGCGAGCCTAGGCATTTTCCTGCCATCTTCGCATTTGCGAAGATTGGTTCACATTTGCGAACCAAGGCCAAGTCTGAGTCTTCTCGCAATTGCGAGTATTTCTTCGCAATTGCGAAGATACCAGCTGGGGGAAAAATACCAGCTGTGTTATTTTTCAAAATCTGCTCTAACGGCCTATCAAATCTTTACCCGAGCCCTCGGGCTCCAAACCAAACATGCACACAACTTCAAAAACATAATACGAACTTGCTCGCATGATCAAATTGCCAATATAACATCGTTTTCATCAAATCAAGCCTCAAGTTCATGATTTTCTTCCTTTAGCTTCGTAAACTTTCAAATTTGGAACTCAAGGTTCAAAACACATCAAACGACGTTCAACTGTCGTCAAACTTTGTAGGAAGCACTTATATAACATTTAAGACTTGTACCGGGCGGCGGAACCAAATATGAGCCCGATACCATGGTCATTTAATCCATTTTCATTTAATAATTTCAGCAAAAACAATTTAACAGAAAAAATTATATCTTGGGCTCTAGGCCTCAGAATTCGACTCCGGACGCATGTCCGAGTCCCATATTTTCCTACGGACCTTTCAGGACAGTCCGATCTCGGGTCCGAATCCGTTTACGAAAAATGTTGACCAAAGTCAACTATATCAATATTAATATTAATTTTCTTCAAATTTTTCATAGAATTGACATATTCAGGCACAAAATCTTTCCGCCTCCTTGACCGGACTATGCACGTAAATCGAGGTAACATAAAATAAGATTTTCAAGGCCTCGAGAGCGTGGGGCAAATGAGGAAAACAGGTGATGACCCTTTGGGTCGTCACACCCTCGATTCATCAGTATCATAATCGCTCTGTCAACCACTTAAACTAAAATAACTTATCATTTATATATTATACGTGTATATGTTTAATAAGCTGTGATAGATTCAAATTTTATAGTCATAAGTACTCGGCGCTAAAAATTTCAAAAGAAGCGGGAAAATAAGTTTGGTTGTAGGGACTCACTCAATATTTACCTAAATATTTTTATAGTTACAAATGCAAATTTGTTAAATTTGCTAAAAATTAAAGGGTGCTTGAACACCCATATGTGTCCATGTACAACCGCCATTGATAATGCATATTGGTTAGAAAATGTAAATTGTGAATTTGACGGCTATTTATGTAAAGTGAACTTGATTATTGGGGTTCTGAATTGTGAAGTCAATAGCTTAAAACATACCTTGTACCTATTTTCAAGAGTAGGTGTCTTTCTCTTTCAAGTTTCAATAATGTTTTTTTCATATTGCTGTAAACTAGACTGTCACGACCCCAAATCTGGTCGTGATGGCGCCCAGCACATTGCTAAGCCAGCCTGACCAATCAATATAAACAACGGAGCTAGAAGCTCTCTTTAGCCCATTTAAGCATATTAATATATGAAACAATAGTAATACTTATACCAATAGCGGGGAAACCAAGTCCCAAAATATACTAACTCCCATAGACCGAAGGGTCAAGAGTCGTGAGCCTCTACTGAACATGAGTGTATAAAGGTTTACAAGATACCAAGTGCGGAAAGGAAAGACAACAAGATAAGAAATGACAGCTAGAAGGAATATCGGGTCCTGCGGACTCTGCAGCTACCTCGAATATCCACGAACGTCGCCTCGCACAGCTACTGGATCACTGCTGAGAGGTACCTGGATCTGCACACAAGGTGCAGGGAGTAAAATGAGTACCGCCAGACTCAGTGGTAATAAACAAGGGTAAGACAGCGCAAATAAGAAATCCGCAATAAAGCACTATGTAAAGCTATAATCAGCTACCTTGTCATAAAATCAATATTCACTGTACCTGTTCCAACAAATACCAATAAATAGCATAACAGCTAGTAGATGTAGCTAAATGCAATGCAATGCATGATATGACCGCTACGGCGCGTAGCCCGACTCCAATTTTGGGTACCCGTGCTCACTGTGGGGGTTCAGACTCGGAGGGGCTCCTACAGCCCAAGCACATCTCATAGAGATATTCCTGTGACGTGCAGTCCGATCCAACATATATCTCGCTGCGGCGCGCAGCCCGATCCACTACTAGTCAGCTAATATGCAGATACAGCCTCGCAAGCTCAAAAATAGTTTTTGAAAACTCTTTTATCATTTTTCAGTTGGAAAACAGTAATATCAAGTTCCAGAGATTGGAATTAGCATAATAACAGAAATAGCTACGGACTAGTAGTAAACTAGCATGTCTATATGATAAGACAATGATAACGATCCTCGCGGGATCCAATAACTGGCTCACGGCCCACATGTATACTCAACCGCCCAAGAAGGGGGTTCCTCGGCTCAAGAGTGTCCATTATCACAATATATATATATATGCAACCATCCAAGAAGGAGATTCGACGGCTCGAGAATAGCCAATAATACAGTATCAACAGGTCGGACTAATATATAGTCTCCAGTTCATGATCGACCCGCACTCTCAAGAGTGTGCGTGTCTCGCCGCTATACAACGTCACAAAGTGGTATACCGGGGTTTCGAACCCGCTGGTCATCACCCACATCTATTACTCACCTCAAAACGGCACGACGACTACTCCGCAATGCCCTTGCCACGAGAATTAAGCTCCGCACGCGTAGAATCTGATCAAATATAGTAGAAACACAACAAATTAGGCCAATGGGACGACACCCAATCAATATAACTCAATTTACATCAAAATTCCCAAAGTTGTGAAAACCCGACTTTCGGTACGCTTGTCGAAAAATTACAAAAGTTACATATTCGGAATCCTCATCTCAATACGAGTCTAAGCATATCAATTTTACCAAATTCGGACTCCATTTGCCCATTCAAAACCTTGATTTTCTAAAGTTCAAGCCTAGGGCTAAATCCTCCATAAATTACCCCAAATTCCTCCATTTTCATGATATAATTGCATAATATTACCAATACTAATCATAGTTTAAGTCCATAGTTGATTACTTGATGATTTCCCTTGAATTTCTCTTCAAAATCGCCCAAATCGCCTCTAAAGCCGAGACCCAAATGTGTGAAATGTTCTGAAATTTTTCTAACTTCTGATACACTTAACTTACAGCGATTTTCGCTTCTGCGGATAAAATTCCGCCCCTGCGGAACCGCTTCTGCGACCTTAGGGTCGCTTCAGCGGTTCCAGGCCTAGCCGGCCAATTCCGCTTCTGCGAGCAAAGCGCCGCTTAAGCGCGCCCGCTTCTGCGATGAAACTTCCGCTTCAGCGGAAACATCCGCTTCTGCGCACCAGAGTCCGCTCCTGCGGACTCGCCCAGGCGGTCAAGTGTCCGCTTCTGCGGACCTTCCCATTTTCTTCTCGTCCGCTTCTGCGATCACTGGCTCGCACCAGCGATGCCGCTTCAGCGGAAAATGTTCCGCTTCAGCGATGCCAAGCGCTCCTGCGCTCCTCAGTCCACTTCTGCGGACTCGCCTCCGCGCCCACATTTCCGCAGGGGCGAAAATGACAGAACCAGAACTCTTCAACCTGCAATTTCCATGATTTTCTTCCGTTTAACCATCCGAAAACACCCCGAGGCCCCCGGGACCTCATCCAAACACACCAACACATCTTAACACCTTATTTGAACTTGCTCAAATCCTCAAAACACGTCTAATAACACCAAAACCCATAATTCACATCAAATTCAAGCCTAAATTCCTTAAAACATTCCGAATTACACATCCAATCAAAAACCCGACCAAACGACGTCCGAATGACCTGAAATTTTGCAGGCACATCCAAAATCACCTAACGGAGCTACTGCAATTGTCGGAATTCCATTCCGACTCCGGATCAAAATCTCACCTACCGTTCGGATTTCGCCAAAATTCAACCTTAGCCAATTCAAGCCTATTTCTACATCGGGCCTCCAAATTCAATTCCGATCGCTCCCCTAAGTCACAAATCACCTCCCGGAGCTAACCAAATCATTAGGATCCGATTCCGAGCCCTCTAACCAAATAGTCAACTCCGGGTTGACTTTCCTTATTCAAGTTTCCTTCAAAAAGGCTATATGCCTCGTTTTCAATCCAATTCACTCCTAACTCACCCGATAGACTTTAACACTGATATAAAAGCATAAAACATACAATTTCAACATAACGGGGTGGTAATTCCCGTGACGACGGGCCGGGTCATCTCATTCTCCCCCTCTTAAGCAAACGCTCGTCCTCGAGCAGGTCAAGAAACATACCTGAAGTCTCAAACAAGTGAGGATATCTGCTCTGCATCTCCCGCTCGATCTCCTAAGTGGCCTTCGCCACGGGTCGACCTCTCCACTGAACCTTAACTGATGCAATCTCCTTAGACCTCAATTTTCTCACCTGACATCCCAAAATGGCAATAGGCTCCACATCATAGGATAGATCACCATCAAGTTGAATGGTGCTGAAATCTAATACATGAGACGGATCTCCAATGTACTTCCGGAGCATAGACACATGGAATACTGGATGAACGCTGGATAAGCTGGGCGGCAAGGCCAACTCATATGCCACCTCTCCAACTCTCCTAAGTATCTCAAAAGGACCAATGTACCCGGGACTCAACTTTCCTTTCTTCCCAAACCTCATGACACCCTTCATAGGTGAAATCTTCAACAATACTCTGTCACCAACCATGAAAGACAACTCTCGAACTCTACGGTCCGCATAACTCTTCTGACGAGACTGTGCTGTATGAAGCCTCTCCTGGATCAACTTTGCTTTATCTAGAGCATCCTGGACTAACTCGGTCCCTATCAATCTAACCTCACCAGGCTCAAACCATCCCACGGGGGATCTACACCGCCTGCCATACAATGCCTCATACGGGGCCATCTGAATACTCGACCGATAACTGTTGTTGTAGGCAAACTCAGCAAGTGGTAGGAACTCATCCCACGAACCACCAAAATCAATCACACAAGCTCGCAGCATATCCTCCAAAATCTGAATAGTACGCTCAGACTGCCCATCTGTCTGGGGGTGAAATGCTATACTCAACTCGACCCGTGTACCCATCTCTCGCTGAAATGCTCTCCAAAACTGAGAAGTGAACTGGGTACCCCTGTCGGATATGATAGACACTGGAACTCCATGCAACCGAACAATCTCTCGAATAAAGATCGCCGCCAACCGCTCCGATGAGTAGGTAGTACTAACTGGAATGAAGTGAGCTGACTTGGTCAGTCTATCCACAATCACCCATACGGAATCAAACTTCCTCGCCGTCCGAGGGAGTCCAGTAACAAAGTCCATAGTGATCCTCTCCCATTTCCACTCGGGAATAACAATGCGCTGAAATACACCACCGGGCCTCTGATGCTCGTACTTAACCTGCTGACAGTTGAGGCACCGTGCTACATGTCTGACAATGTCCATTTTCATCTTTCTCCACCAATAGTGTTGTTTCAAATCTTGATACATCTTAGCGGTTCCTGGATGGATAGAATACCGCGAGCTATGGGCCTCCTCCAGAATCAACTCACGAAGGCCATCAACATTGGGCACACATATCCGACCCTGCATCCTCAATACGCCGTCACTATCAATGGTGACATCTCTAGCATCATCATGCTGAACTCTGTCCCTCGGGACAGCCAAATGTGGATCATCATACCGGCGCTCACGAATACGATCATATAGAGATGACCGAGATACAACACAAGCCAATACCCTGCTGGGCTCCGAAATATCTAACCTCACTAGCCGATTGGCTAGCACTTGAACATCATGGGCAAATGGCCTCTCCTCAGCTGGAATATATGCCAAGCTCCCCATACTGACCGCCTTCGGTTCAAAGCATCGTCCACCACATTGGCCTTTCCTGGATGATATAAAATAGTAATGTCATAATCCTTCGGCAACTCAAGCCATCTCCGTTGTCTCAAATTAAGGTCTTTCTGTTTGAACAAGTGCTGGAGACTACGATGGTCGGTATACACCTCACAAGACACGCCGTACAAATAGTGCCTCCAAATCTTCAATGCATGAACAATGGCGGCTAGCTCCAAGTCATGAACAGGGTAGTTCTTCTCATGCGGCTTCAACTGCGCCGAGAAGCATAAGCAATTACCTTTCCTTCCTGCATCAACACACAACCTATCCCCACTCTCGAGGCATCACAATAAACGGTATATGAACCTGAAGCTGATGGCAATACTAACACCGGAGCTGTGGTCAAAGCTGTCTTGAGCTTCTGAAAGCTCTCCTCGCACTCATCCGACCACACGAATGGTGCACCCTTCTGGGTCAATTTAGTCAATGAAGAAGCAATGGATGAAAATCCCCGAACAAACCGGCGATAATATCCCGCCAAACCAAGAAAACTCCTGATCTCTGTAGCTGAGGACGGTCTAGGCCAACTCTGCACTGCCTCTATCTTCTTAGGATCAACCTGAATACCATCACGAGACACCACATGTCCCCGAAATGCTACGGACTCGAGCCAAAACTCGCACTTGGAGAATTTAGCATATAGTTTCTCCTCCCTCAATCTCTGCAACACAATACTTAAATACTGAGCATGCTCCTCCTGACTATGGGAGTAGACTAGAATGTCATCGATGAACACAATCACAAATGAATCCAAATAAGGCCTAAACACACTGTTCATCAGATGCATAAATGCTGCTGGGGCGTTGGTCAGCCCAAACGACATCACAAGAAACTCATAATGACCATATCGGGTCCCGAATGCAGTCTTCATAATATCCGAGTCCCTGATCTTCAGCTGATGATAGCCTGAACGAAGATCGATCTTAGAAAACACCCTCGCACCCTGTAACTGATCAAACAAATCATCTATGCGCGGTAAAAGGTACTTGTTCTTCACTGTCACTTTGTTCAATTGCCTATAATCAATACACATTCGCATGGAACCATCTTTCTTTTTAACAAATAATACCGGCGCACCCCACGGAGACACACTAGGGCGGATGAAACCCTTATCTAGAAGCTCCTGAAGCTTCTCTTTCAGTTCTTTCAACTCAGCTGGTGCCATCCGATAAGGAGGAATGGATATGGGCTGAGTGCCGGCACCAAGTCAATGCCAAAATCAATATCCCTGTCCGGCGGCATGCCCGGCAGGTCCGAAGGGAATACATCTGGGAAGTCCCTCACAACAGGTACAGAATCAATGCTAGGAGATTCAGCTCCCACATCTCTCACAAAAGCTAAGTACGATAAACACCTTTTTTCAACCATCTTCTGAGCTTTTAAGAACGAAATAACACGGCTAGGGACGAAATCGGTCGAACCCCACCACTCAATCTGAGAAATACCAGGAATGGCCAACGTAATTGTCTTAGCATGACAGTCCAATATTGCATGATACGGAGACAACCAGTCCATACCCAATATAACATCAAAGTCCACCATCCCCAACAATAACAAATCTGCCTGGGTCTCCAAACCCCCAATAGATATAACACAGGATCTATAGACATGATCCACAATAATCGTATCACCCACGGGGGTGGATACATGAACAGGTAAATCAAGACTACCACGAGTTGCACCCAAATGATGTGCAAAATAAGAGGACACGTAAGAATATGTGGACCCTGGATCAAATAGAACAGAGGCATCTCTGTGACAGACAGAAATGATACCTGTAATCACAACATCGGAGGCAACTGCATCACGCCTGTCAGGAAGTGCATAGAACCGTGCCTGGCCTCCACCAGATCTCTCCTCGCCCCTGGGGCGACCACGAGAAGACTGACCTCCACCTCTACTAGACTGAGATGGTGCTGAAGAGGAGGGCTGATCCCTCTGCTGAGTCCTGCCCCTACGTAGTCGAGGGCAATGTCTCCTCATGTGGCCAAACTCACCACACTCGTAACATGCACCTGGTGCTGGAGAAGTAGGTGCTGCACTCTGGGCTGGGAGGGCACTAAGTGATGACCGACCCTGCTGAAACCCCTGTCGACCACGACCATAAGAACCTCCGCTCTGCTCTGGGCGGCCTGAATGAGAAGGTCTAGATGAGTGACCTCTGCTCTGCTGGAAATGCCCTCTAGATGGAGCACCACCGAAACTGCCTGAACCACGAGGCCTCTTGGCCTCCCGCTCCTCTCTCTCTCGGCGACGGTCCGCCTCAATGGAGCGTGCCATATCAGCTACCTGCTCAAACGATGATGACAGAACTCGCTCGCCGGTCATAAGAATACGGATAGAGTAGTTGAGGCCATCAATGAACCTCCTGATCCTCTCCCTATCAGTGGGGATCATCCATGTGGCATGCCTAGCCAACCGAGTGAATCTAAGCTCATACTGGGTCACAGACATGTCGCCCTGAATCAACCACTCGAACTGGCGACGTAGCTCCTCGCGACGAGACTGAGGTACATATTTCTCTAGAAAGAGAGTAGAGAATTGCCGCCATGTGAGAGGTGCCGCTCCTGCAGGCCTACGCCTCTCAAACTCCTCCCACCAATCAAATGCGGGACCAGTGAACTGAAATGTAGTAAATGAAACTCCGCTGGACTTAAGAATACCAGCCGTACGCAGCATCTTCTGACACTTATCCAAGAAACCCCGGGCATCCTCGCCCTCAACGCCACCGAAATGGGGTGGCCGAAGTCTACCAAATCTCTCAAGACGACGCCGCTCGTCATCGGGCATAACTTGAACCATATGCTCTGGAGCCGGAGCCGGTGCAGCTGGAGGAATAACCGGTGCAACCACCGAGCGGGGACATCCTCTGGCGTCTGAAGTCCCCGAACAACCGGATCAGGTGTGCGAGCTGCAGGGGTCTCCTGACCGAGATGTCGCTATAGTAGCGGTAGCCGAAACTACCTAAGCCAAACCGGAACACACCGATAATATCCGAGCAAGAGTCTCCCGAAGACCGGGAATAGCAATAGATATAGTCCGGCCCCGAACCGGGGCTGCCGGAGCATCAACCACCGGGGGCCGCTCCGAACCGGTACAACGAGCGGGTCAGCGGGCACTGCCTCGGCCGCCCTACCTCTACCTCTAGCACGACCGCGCCCACGGCCTCTAACGGGTGGCAATGAAGGTCGTCCACCTCGTCCCGATGCTCGCGTTCTCGCCATCTGCGAGAGAATAGAATATAGAAGTTCAGTTCTTCGAACAACAAGATCGCACGACAGAGTTCAAGAAAAGTGAAGTTTTCCTAAAGGTTCGCAGCCTCCCGAGGATAAGTACGGGCGTCCCCGTACCGATCCACAAGACTCTACTAACCGGCTCAAGACTCATGAGGCCTAGTAAACCTAAATTGGATTATATTTTGTCACGACCCCAAATCTGGTCGTGATGGCGCCAACACATTGCTAAGCCAGCCCGACCAATCAATATAAACAACGGAGCTAGAAGCTCTCTTTAGCCCATTTAAGCATATTAATATATGAAACAATAGTAATACTTATACCAACAGCGGGGAAGCCAAGTCCCAAAATATACTAACTCCAATAGACCGAAGGGTCAAGAGTCGTGAGCCTCTACTGAACATGAGTGTATAAAGGTTTACAAGATACCAAGTGCGGAAAGAAAAGTCAATACAACATCAAGACAATAAGAAGGAATATCGGGTCCTGCGGACTCTGCAGCTACCTCGAATATCCACAAACGTCGCCTCGCACAGCTACTGGATCACTGCTGAGAGGTACCCGGATCTGCACACAAGGTGCAGGGAGTAAAATGAGTACTGCCAGACTCAGTGGTAATAAACAAGGGTAAGACAGCGCAGATAAGAAATCCGCAATAAAGCACTATGTAAAGCTATAATCAGCTACCCTGTCATAAGATCAATATTCACTGTACCTGTTCCAACAAATACCAATAAATAGCATAACAGCTTGCAGATGTAGCTAAATGCAATGCAATGCATGATATGACCGCTATGGCGCGTAGCCCGACTCCAATTTTGGGTACCCGTGCTCACTGTGGGGGTTCAGACTCGGAGGGGCTCCTACAGCCCAAGCACATCTCATAGAGATATTCCTGTGACGTGCAGTCCGATCCAACATATATCTCGCTGCGGCGCGCAGCCCGATCCGCTACTAGTCAGCTAATATGCAGATACAGCCTCGCAGGCTCAAAAATAGTTTTTGAAAACTCTTTTATCATTTTTCAGTTGGAACACAGTAATATCAAGTTCCAGAGATTGGAAATTAGCATAATAACAAAATAGCTGCGGACTAGTAGTAAACTAGCATGTCTATATGATAAGACAATAACGATCCTCGCGGGATCCAATAACTGGCTCACGGCCCACATGTATACTCAACCGCCCAAGAAGGGGGTTCCTCGGCTCAAGAGTGGCCATTATCACAATATATATATATATGCAACCATCCGAAGAAGGAGATTCGACGGCTCGAGAATAGCCAATAATACAGTATCAACAGGTCGGACTAATATATAGTCTCCGGTTCATGATCGACCCCGCACTCTCAAGAGTGTGCGTGTCTCGCCGCTATACAACGTCACAAAGTGGTATACCGGGGTTTCGAACCCGCTGGTCATCACCCACATCTATTACTCACCTCAAAACGGCGCGACGACTACTCCGCAATGCCCTTGCCACGAGAATTAAGCTCCGCACGCATAGAATCTGATCAAATACAGTAGAAACACAACAAATTAGGCCAATGGGACGACACCCAATCAATATAACTCAATTTACATCAAAATTCCCAAAGTTGTGAAAACCCGACTTTCGGTACGCTTGTCGAAAAATTACAAAAGTTACATATTCGGAATCCTCATCTCAATACGAGTCTAAGCATATCAATTTTACCAAATTCGGACTCCATTTGCCCATTCAAAACCTTGATTTTCTAAAGTTCAAGCCTAGGGCTAAATCCTCCATAAATTACCCCAAATTCCTCCATTTTCATGATATAATTGCATAATATTACCAATACTAATCATAGTTTAAGTCCATAGTTGATTACCCGATGATTTCCCTTGAATTTCTCTTCAAAATCGCCCAAATCGCCTCTAAAGCCGAGACCCAAAATGTGTGAAATGTTCTGAAATTTTTCTAACTTCTCATACACTTACTTACAGCGATTTTCGCTTCTGCGGAATATTTTCCGCTCCTACGAGCCCGTATCCGCGACCAAAGGGTCGCTTCAGCGGTTCCAGGCCTAGCCGGCCAATTCCGCTTCTGCGAGCAAAGGGCCGCTTAAGCGCGCCCGCTTCTGCGATGAAACTTCCGCCTCTGCGGAAACATCCGCTTCTGCGCATCAGAGTAATGTCCGCTTCTGCGGACCTTTCCCATTTTCTTCTCGTCCGCTTCTGCGATCACTGGCTCGCACCAGCGATGCCGCTTTAGCGGAAAATGTTCCGCTTCTGCGATGCCAAGCGCTCCTGCGCTCCTCAGTCCGCTTCTGCGGACTCGCCTCCGCGCCCACATTTCCGCAGGGGCGAAAATGACAGAACCAGAACTCTTCAACCTGCAATTTCCATGATTTTCTTCCGTTTAACCATCCGAAAACACCCCGAGGCCCCCGGGACCTCATCCAAACACACCAACACATCTTAACACCTTATTTGAACTTGCTCAAATCCTCAAAACACGTCTAATAACACCAAAACCCATAATTCACATCAAATTCAAGCCTAAATTCCTTAAAACATTCCGAATTACACATCCAATCAAAAACCCGACCAAACGACGTCCGAATGACCTGAAATTTTGCAGGCACATCCAAAATCACCTAACGGAGCTATTGCAACTGTCGGAATTCCATTTCGACTCCCGGATCAAAATCTCACCTACCGTTCGGATTTCGCCAAAATTCAACCTTAGCCAATTCAAGCCTATTTCTACACCGGGCCTCCAAATTCAATTACGATCGCTCCCCTAAGTCACAAATCACCTCTCGGAGCTAACCAAATCATCAGAATCCGATTCCGAGCCCTCTAACCAAATAGTCAACTCCGGGTTGACTTTCCTTATTCAAGTTTCCTTCAAAAAGGCTATATGCCTCGTTTTCAATCCAATTCACTCCTAACTCACCCGATAGACTTTAACACTGATATAAAAGCATAAAACATACAATTTCAACATAACGGGGTGGTAATTCCCGTGACGACGGGCCGGGTCGTCACATTGACTCAGATCAAAACAGCTAATGTATATGCTGGTGTAAAATCTAACGTAACTTCGAATATATGAACGTATGGTTAAAACTATGAGAAAAGTATGTAAGACACATGAAATGTAGTCCTATAGTAACAATACATACTTTGGGTGAAACCCTGGATATCCTAATTCAGTAAATGATAAAAGAAATTTTTTTTCTATCCGGTGTTTTTGGTATATTCAGTATCCACATTAATGCTCGATTAATTCAGAATCGTGCCATGTAAAGTTCATTGAAGGGGAAGTGCACCCTATCAGGTAGGAGTGGGCATAAAATCCGAAAAATTGAATTAATTCGATATTTTGTTACCAGTTTTGTATTGGAAAAAAATATACAAAAAAATAAATGATGATAAGGCATGACACGTGGAACTATCAAAAGGTTAAAATTGGTCAAAGAATTATAGACTGGAGCGAGATAAAAGAGGTGCGAGACAAAAGGATAGAAAAGAGATACGAGATCAAAAGGAGGTACGAGATAAGAGGCTCGCAAGTCCCGTTCCTATTTAAGCGTAATTACGTACGAGATACGAAAAGGATAACGAACCTGATCAAATAAGAAGATAAAGATACAGCATTTCAAGAGAAATAAATACCGGAGCCGTTAAGGAATATTTGTATTCAATGTAATGATTATGTAACGCGGCACTTAATGTCATTAAATATTCATAATAGTCTATTATGACTTAGGTGTAATGTACATTTTCAAAGATTCTCCAAAGAGACCTATAAAAGGAGACATATGTAATCAGTGGAGAAACAAAGCATTATTGAAATATATTCTAATTTACAAGCTTTCATATCTGAGTATTTGGAAATTCTTTTTTCTATTTATTTTTCGACTATCAGTAATCTGATTCTTCTATTTTCTAGATTTGACTAAAAATTTATTTTTTGGTTGAACAAATTAGTTCCGTTACCGGAAATCTAACAATCAACGTTATTTTTATTTTATTTTCTTGTTCACATCAGTCATGTCAAACAACAACGACAACACCCCAGGACTTCCAGAAATTCAAACAATCCAACAACTTCAAGGAGATTCTCCACGAGATTCCCCAGAAGGTTCTCCACGACGATCTCGTGAAGGCACTCCTGATGGATCTCATGCAAATGAACATGATCCACTCAACAATAACGAAGATATGAAAGAGGCATTAAAAAAATAATTGCTTCTCATGTTAGTAAAGTTGTGATGACCGAAAGGGTCATTATCTGTTTCCTCGTTTGTTTTGTGCTTCCGAGGCCTTGAAAGCCTCATTTTCTATCGCCTCAATTTGTGTGCGTAGTCCGGGCATGTAACCGGAAAATTTTTATGTTGAAATATGTGAATTCTGTGAAAACTAAAGAATTTTGATATTAATACGATTATAGTTGACATTGGTCAATATTTCGGTAAACGGACCCGGACCCGAGATTAGACATCTCGAAAGGTCCGTAGAAAAATATGAGACTCGGGTATGTGACAGGAGTCAAAATCCGAGGTATAGAACCTGAGTAAAAGAATTTTTCTATTAAATTATTTTTCTGAAATTATTAAGAAAAATGGAATTGAATATTGATTAAAAGACTATAGTATCGGGCTCGTATTTTGGTTTCGATGCCCGGTACAAGTCTTATATATTGTTCAAGCGCTTCCTATAAAGTTTGGTCGAAATCGGACGTCGTTTGATGTGTTTCGGACCTAAATGTCTAAATTTGGGAGTTTATGAATTTTGAAAGAAAAATTATGTTCTTGAGGCTTGATTCAATGATTTTTTATGTTATTTTTGAGATTTGATCACTCGAGTAAGTTTGTAGGATATTTTTGAGTTAGTGTGTGGGATTGGTTAGGAGCCCCGAGGGCTCGGAAGTGTTTTGGAGGTGTGTCGGGGTGTTTTTACACTTAGAAAGATTACAAGTTTTTGTTTAAGCTGTGCAGATCCCTTTTGTTCTTCACGTTCGCAATGCTTCCTTCGCGTTCGTGAAGATATGGGTTCACCCTTCTCCGCGTTCGCATCCCTTGCCTCGCGTTCGCGTAGAGTCATTTGACTCTAGGAACTCATTTCCTTTTTACTCTTTGCATTCGCGTATATGGCCTCACGAACGCTAGTGTTGCATATCCCCTTCCTCGCGTTCACGTTAGAGTCCACGCGTTCGCGTAGACCAAGTTCTGGACCCCTAGCCTTTTCCTCTTTGCGTTCGCATCTTCTTTCATACGAACGCGATGCTTACCTATCTTCCTTCATCGCGAATGCGATAGGTGTGTCGCGAGCACGATGAACAATTTGGCCCAGCAAATTTTTAAGTTAAAAACAGAACCAGTGAGAGGATTTTCACAATTTTACACAAAACCCTTTCTCCTCCAAGCACTTAGGCGTCCATTGAAGCTCCCATTTGTCAAAACTTCTTGGGTAAGCATTGTTCTACTTATTTCTTTCAATTTTCTTCATTAATTACTGAAATCCTAGCCCTAAATCATGAAGTTTAAGGTAGAAATTATAAGTTTTGAGCAAAGTTAGGATTTTGAGAATTTTGGATAATTCAACCCCAATTTGGGGCCGAATCATAAAACAAATTATATCTTTGGATTCGTGGGGCTATGGATCATTGAGTTTTAGTCCGAGCCTCGAGTTTGGACAAATTAGTCCAGGTGTCTAATTTTGGGATTTTTGGAATAATACTAGGAAATTCATATCTATGCTAGGGGTTGTTACCATTGAGTCTTTGTTGATATTATTAAATTGAGTATGCCTAGATATCATTGAATTAGAGGTTGAATCACGAGGTGAAGCAATAGTTGAGGATTAAGCGAATTTCAAGGCTTTGGGGTAAGTTTTTAGTCTAACCTAGCTTGAAGGAATATGAGTTGTCTTGTAGCTAATTGCTATGTGATCAAGTATGATGTATAGGCATGGTGACGAGTATCTATACATTGGTGTCTAGCATGACCGTGAGTCCTTATATTGTGATTACCATGAACTAATTTGTGAATTTCATGTTTATTGGAGTATTTCTGTATATTCCAAATAACATGCGAATGATAATATGATAATTTGATTCCTTAGAGATTTGACTCGAATTGTGATACGAATATTGAAAGTGGATGAAATGACTTGTGTCATTGAGGAGCGTCGGCTCCAGTTGTACAACGAATTGTGAAGGTATATGAGAAAGAGGAGAGATCTTTATGTTGCCCTCTTGGTGAGCTATGGTTAAGTAGTGGTTCCCTAGCGTTGTGTTCTTAAATTGATATTATGGATTCTTAGGGTGATGTTTCCTTGTGTCAGGTAATTCATTGTTATTGAAACATAGGTCCTCCGCAGGCGGGAACAAAAAGAGAAAGAAGAATCTTATGGTTATAGCTGAGGTGATTATGTATTGCAACAGATTAGTTATTGATAGAATAGTTGGGTGTGGTATTCTGTTAGACGTAGCTGAGGTGGTTAAGTGTGGTAATAGGTTGATTATAGTTGTGGTGGTTAGATGTTGGAATTAATGTGGTAGTTAGATGTTGGAACTAATGTGGTTATGGTAATCCCATTGCCGAGATAATTGAGATAATGTTTTGTTCCCTCACTGGGATGTCGTTATATTGTTGTTTGTGATGGAATATGAGATAAGAATTTCTTGGAGCTTGGGCTCCAGTGCTATCGTGGAGTAAGAAAAGAAAGAAAAAGAAAAAGTTACTGATTGTTCCCTTGCCGGGACGTTTTGTTGATTCTGTTGTTAGATTTTTTCTCCCTTGCCGGGATGTTTGTCAAATAATTACTTATTGTCATGTTCCTTGACTGTGACTGTTGTTTGAGTAATCACTCAGTTAAATGATATTTAGGAGCGGGTTATACGCCGCAACAATGATATTGAGGATCGGGTTGCACGCCGCAACAATGCGATTGAGGATCGGGTTGCACGCCACAATAATGGTAATTGTGGAGTGGGTTGTATGCCACAACAATGTTAATTGTGGAGCAGATTGCACGCTGCAACAATGGTAATTATGGAGCGGGTTGCACGGCGCAGCAGTCGTTGATATCATGTATTTATGTCTAAATATTGATTTCTTGTTTCATTATAGTTTTAAGTTGTTTGGATTATTACTCTGGATTATTGTTAATGGTATTTCCCATAATATGTTTCCCCCTCCCACGTTCTTAATTACTTGGTATTAGATTTCCGTTGTATATTTATAACTGCACAGGTTTATATGGTGTCCAGTCTAGCCTCGTCACTACTTCGCCGGAGTTAGGCTAGACACTTACCAGCGCATGGGGTCGGTTGTGCTAATACAACACTTCTGTGCATTTTTGCACAGGTCCAGGTTTTGAGCACCAACAACAGTAGTTGTTTGGAAGATCCGGATTGATAGGTGAGATTTTAATCTGAGTGTCGGTATGTAATTCTGAGAGTTGAAGTAGCTTCGTTAGGTAATTTTGGATATGTGGGCAAAATATTAGGTCATTAGGATGTTATTCGGTTGAGTTTTTTATCGAATGTGAGTTTCGGAAGAATTTGATAAACTTAGGCTTGAATCTGTGGTGAATTGATGATTTTTGTGTTGTTGGACCTGTTTTGATCATTGGAACAAGTTTGTATTATATTTTGGATTAGGTTGGTATTTTTTGGTTGAGGTCCCGGGGGCCTCAGGTTGATTTCGGGTGATCATCGAAATGATTTTTGGACTTGGTGTGTCGCAAAAATTCAGCAGCTGTTGCAGGACACTTTTGGCCTTCGCGTTCATGTTGGTTCAATCGCCTTTGTTAGTTGTGAATTCTTGGCCATCACGTTTGCGATGGTAGCTTCGTGTTCGTGTAAGAGAGTCAGGGGGCCAGCCTAGTTTATTCATCGTGTTTGCGGTCGGGGATGTCACGTTCGAGTGGTAAGAGAAATTAGAGCATCGTATTCACGTCTCATTGTATGCGTTTGTGTAGAGTTATAAATGATCAGTGGACTTTTGTTCATCTCGAACGCGGGAGGACCCTCGCGTTCGCCTAGAAGGAATAGCTGGGCAGCAGAAGGGTTTTAAAGAATATTTCATCCGCGACCTATTTCATATTTCCTCCATTTTTGCACCACCTTGAGAGCTTTTTGGTAGATTTTGAAGGGGATTTTGACGGGAATTGATTGGAGGTAAGTCTCCTGGCCTAGAAACACCACTTAATTTAAGATTCATCCTTTAATTTTTAGAATTTTTGGTAAAAATTGAAGATACTAGGGCTTGGCTTTTTGGAATGTAAATTTGGAATTTGAAGGGGAATTTGAACTCAAATTTTGATGAATTTTTTATGTACGGACTCGTGGCGAGACGAGGAATCCGGTGACGTGAATTTTGTAATTATACGAGAAGTGGGCTGGGCCTCGGGTTTTGCCAACATCGTATTTTTGGGTATTTTTCGAGTTCTTTCAATTGGTTTATGATCCATTAGCTCATTTTGACATATTCATTGTGGTTTTTGTCAAATTCTACACCCCAGGAGGTCAATTTGCTAGGAAAGCGCAAGCCGAGCTAGGATTTCGGCCGGCTTGAGGTGAGTAATAGTTATGAATGATGTACAGAGGATTTGAAACCCCATGACGTTATATCTGTATATTTTGGACTGGTTGTCATGTTTGGGGCCTTGTGCCGATCTGTAGAACCCTTAGGGAGTCTGTTGAGCTAATTGACCTCACTTTGCCTGTTGAACACATACTCTCAATCATGTACTTAACTATAAAACATAATATGAACCGATCTTAGAAAATTGCACTCTAAATGCGAAATACCTAGGGTTAAATACCATGTCTTAGTTGAGTGGGCCCGAGAGGCCAAGTCTATGTTGACTGAAAGGGGTCAAGGATCCCATAGTGAGGGTATTTGATATACACAGGATCGGGCTGGACACCGTAATAATATATACATATACATTTATGGATCGGACTGCACGCCACCATAGTGTATTATATGGATTGAACTGCATGCCGCAATGATATATTTTATAGATTAGACTGCACACCACAGTGATATATTATGTGGATCAGACTGCACGCCACAGTGATAAATTTTGTGGATCGGACTACACGCCGCAATATTATAGCGCTTGGGCTGTAGGAGCCCGTCTGGAGTCTGCACACACCCTAATGAGCGTAGTCGGCTATTATTATTGGATAGGGGTGCATGCTGCAGTAGTATATACTATATTTGGATTGGGCTGCACGCCGCATCAGTATTAGGTATGGATCAAGTTGCGGGCCATAGGAGTATTTTAGTCAATTGTCGGGTTGTAAGAGATTTTTACCGGTTTTGTTTCCCTGATTAGCTCTGATCTTTACTGCCTTTTCGGTTGTTTAGAGAACTGTGTAGTGTTCTTACAAGATTTCTTATTTTCGGTTGTTATTTATTGCTATTACTCACTGAGTTGGAGTACTCACTTTACTCCCTGCACCTTGTGTGCAGATACAGGTATCCCGAAAGCATAACTAAGGTTATTATTGTTGCCTATTTCAGTTGTCGGAGTCATCGAGGTAGCTGTTGTTATTCGCAGGACCCGATTTCTCCTCTTGTCTTTCCTCTACTTCCGTATCAAGATTTTTTTTGTATATGATGTTGTTCAGTTGTATATAGAGGCTCTAACTTGTGACGTCGGATCTGATATAGACTATTTTTTACTATTATTGTGGTTTCCGCATGGTTTCTATTACTATAAGACCGAGAATTTTTGCTTAATTGGTATTTTAAGTTTAATAACTAGCAAGGAAATTTTGTAAACTTGGGTAGAAATGTTCTAAAGGTCGGGATTGCCTAATAAGGTATTGAGCGCCATCACGATCGGGGTTTGAGTCGTTACAAGTTGGTATCAAAGCCTAGGTTACCAGGTCTTACAAGTCATGAGCCAGTTTAGTAGAGTCTCGCGGATCAGTACGGAGACGTCTGTACTTATCCTCGGGAAGCTGCATAAACTTTAGGAAAAACTTCATATTCTTGAAATTCTTGTCGTGCGACTTTGTTGATCTGGGGACTAAACTTCTGTATTATATTCTCTCGAAGATGGCGATAACACGTACTACCAGACGTAGCAGACGACCACCATTGATACCCACTAGAGGTCATGGATGTGGTTGTGGTCGTGGTCAAGGTAGAGCAGCAGGGGCAGCACCAGTTGACCCACCAGTTTCCCCCATTTAGGATCACCCTCCAGCTGTAGAGACTCCAGCAGCACCTACTCAGGCACCAGTTGTGCCTATTGTCATTTCGGGTATTCAGGAAGCCCTAGTTCCAATTTTATTGGTTTGCACTGGACTGGCCCAGGTAGTCTCGGCCACTACTGTCGTAGCTACATCTCAGACCGGGGGTGGTCATCATACCCCCGTAGCTCACACTCCTGAGTAGGTAGTGCAGGGTTTGCAGACACCAGAGGCTCCACCAGATTAGCAGTTTTCCCCAGTTCAGCAGGTTGCTCTGGTTCAGGGTGATGGGTTTCCAGTGATGCCAAACAATGAGCAGCGTCGTCTTGAGAGGTCAGCAGGCTCTTACTTCCTACTTTCGATAGTATTCCGGGAGAGGATGCCCAGGGTTTTCTCAATATGTGTCGATGTATGCTTCAGACAGCAGGGATCTTAGGGTCGAGTGGGGTATCATTTACCACCTTTCAGTTCTCAAGAGCAGCCTTTATAGGGTGGGAGGCATATGAGCGGCGTAGGCCGGAAGGTGCAGCGTCGTTGTTAGAGCAGGAGTTCTCTACTATATTTTTGGAGAAGTGGGTACCACGGTCATAGAAAGAGGTGATGGGTAGGTAGTTTGAGTGGCTTTGTCAGGGAGATATGTCTGTGATGTAGTATGAGGTGAGATTCTCATAGTTGGATCTTATGCTCCATGGATGGTTTCGACTGATCATGAGAGGATTAGACGGTTTGTATACAGACTCATTTATCCCATCTGTATTCTGATAACTCAAGAGACGATCCTAAGCCATACCTTCGAGGATGCAGTGTATATTGCTCGTGATATTGAGATGGCTCGCCGTTAGGAGAGAAAGGAGAGGGAGGCTAAGAGGCCTTGAGGATCAGGTAGCTTCAGTAGTGCTACGTCTAGGGGCCAGGTTCAGCAGAGCAGGGGTCGTTCTTTCAGGCCTCCTTAGCCAACTCGCTTAGAGTACCGTTGGTCATCTTCTAGTCGGGGTTATCATGGCTCTCAGTAGAGTCAGCCATCTCTTAGTGCACTTCCAGTGCAGAGTTTGTCTCATGCCCCATCTGTTGAGGGTTCGTCCCGACCGAGTGTATCAACAAGACACTCTAGCGCGAGGGGTTCCCTTCAGGCCCAATCCCTAGCATCCGGGAGTTTCTATAAGTGTGGTGACTTCGGGCATATGTAGATGGAGTGTCCTCGTCATGCATCCAGTTCATCACAGCAGAAAGGCCAACCCTCATCTTTTGGCCTAGTGTCTTTAGCACCCGCGCTACCAGCTAGGGGTGAGGATCAGGCAGCTAGGGGTCTCCCACGAGGGGGAGGCCGATTGGGTGGTGGTTAGGCTCGATTATATGCTCTTCAAGGTCGGTCAAATGCTATTTCTTTGGATGTGATTATCATATGTATTATTTCAGCCTGCCATAGGGATGCCTCAGTTTTATTTGATCTCGGTTCTAGTTATTCCTATGTATCTTCATACTTTGCTTAGCATTTGGGTGTCACCCGTGGGTGTCTTGCTTTACCAGTGCATGTATCTACCTCGACGAGCGATACTATCATTGTGGATCATGTATATCGATCATGTCTTATTACTATCAAGGGTCAGGAGACCTGAGTTGACTTGCTGCTTTTCAGCATGGTATATTTTGATGTTATTCTGGGCATGGATTGGCTATCTCCGTGCCATGCTATTCTAGACTGTCACGCCAAGACAGTCATATTGGCTATGCCAGGTATTCCGAGAATCGAGTGGCGCGGTATGACTGATTATGCCCAGCAGGATAATCTCTTTCTTAAAGGCCTAGCGGATGGTTAGGAATGGATGCTTGTCATATTTGGCATTTGTGAGAGACGTTGGAGCTGAGACTCCTATCCTTGATTCTGTTTTCATTGTGTGGGATTTTCTAGATGTGTTTCTAGCGGACCTGCTGGGCATGCCACCAGACAGGGATATTGATTTCGGTATTAACCTGATGCTAGGAACTCATCCTATTTCTATTCCTCCCTATGGTATGGCACCAGTTGAGCTGAAGGAGCAGCTTCAGGAACACCAAGATAAGGGGTTTATTCATCCAAGTGTGTCATTACGGGGTGCGCCGATCTTATTTGTGAAGAAGAAAGATGGCGCAATGAGAATGTGTATTGATTACAGGCAGCTGAACAAGGTAACAGTGAAGAATAAGTATCCACTACCCCGTATTGATGTCTTATTTCATCAGCTCCAGGGAGCAAGGTTATTCTCGAAGATTGATCTTCGATCAGGCTATTACCAGCTAAAGATTAGGGATTCTAATAACATGAAGACATCTTTCAGGATGAGATATGGGCATTATGAGTTTCTAGTTATGTCTTTTGGGCTGATTGATGCCCCAGCCGCGATCATGTATTTGATGAAAAGTGTGTTCCAGACGTATCTGGATTCCTTTTTTATTGTGTTTATTGATGACATCCTAGTGTACTTGCATACCCAGGAGGAGCGTGCTCAACATTTGAGAGTAGTATTGCAGAGATTGAGGGATGAGAAGCTTTATGCAAAGTTCTCCATGTGTGAGTTCTAGCTTAGGTCTATGGCTTTTCCGAGACACGTGGTGTCCAGTGATGGTATTTATATTGATCCGAAGAAGATAGAGGCAGTGCAGAGTTGGCCTAGACCGACCTCAGCCACTGAGATTCGTAGTTTCCATGGGTTGGCAGGGTATTATCGCCATTTCCTTCAGGGATTTTCTTCTATTGTGTCGCCCTTGACCAAGTTGACTTAGAAGGGTGCTCCATTAGTGTGGTCCGAGGAGAACTTTTAGAAGCTGAAGACAGCTTTGACCACGGCTCTAGTGTTGGTTATTGAATATTCTTCTCGAGTTATTGAATATTCTTCTCGTCATTTGAAGCCCCACGAGAAGAACTACCCTGTGCACGATTTGGAGTTAGCTGCTATAGTCCATGCTCTGATGATTTGGAGGCACTACTTGTATGGAGTTTCCTGTGAGGTGTATACTGATCATCGTAGCCTTCAGCATCTGTTCAAATAGAAAGATCTTAATTTAAGGCAGCGGAGGTTACTTGAGTTGCTCAAGGATTATGATATTACCATATTGTATCACCTGGGGAAGGCCAATGTAGTGGCTGGTGCTTTGAGTGGGAAGGCGGTTAGTATGGGCAGCTTGGCATATATTCCAGTTGGGAAGAGTCCCTTTGCAGTTAATGTTCAGGCATTGGCCAATCGGATGGTGAGATTTGATATTTCAGAGCCGAGTCGGGCGTTGGCTTGCGTTGTTTCTCGGTCCCCCTTGTATGACTGTATAAAGAGCGCCAGTATGATGATTCATATTTGCTTGTCCTTAAGGACGGAGTTCAACATGATGATGCAGAGATGTGACCATTGATAACGATGGTATGTTGAGGATACAGTCCAGATTTGCGTCGCCAATGTGGATGGGCTTCGAGAGTAGATACCCCTACCTATTTGAGACTCCACGTATGTTTCTTGACCTGCTCGAGGATGAGCATTTGGTTTAGTTTGGGAGAATGTGATGACCCGGCTCATCGTCACATCAGCTACCGCCCCGTTTCCCCCATAGTTTGTTTCCCTATGATTTAATATCAGTATTTGAGTTGATCGGATAAAGTTGGATTGGTTTAAGTTGGAAATGAGGCACTTAGCCTCTTGGAAGAAGCTTATTTTGGAAAAGTCTACCGGAAATTGACTATATAGTTAGAGGGCTCGGATGTGAGTTCCAGTGGTTCGGTTAGCTTCGTGGGTTGATTTGTGACGTAGGAGTGCAATCAGAATTAAATTTGGAGGTCTGATGTAGAATTAGGCTTGAATTGGCGAAGTTTGAATTTCGGCGGATTCCGGTTGATAGGTAAGATTTTGATCCGAGGGTCAAAATGGAAATCCAAGAGTTGCAGTAGCTTCGTTAGGTGATTTTAGATATGTGTGAAACTTTTCAGGTCATTCGGACGTCGTTTGGTCGGGTTTTTGATCGAATGTGAGTTTCAGAAGAATTTGATAAACTTTGGCTTGAATCTGTGGTGAATTGATGATTTTTGTGTTGCAGAAATTCAGCAGTTGTTGCAATCCACTTTTGGCCTACACGTTCGCATTGGTTCAATCGCGTTCACGTATTTGTGAATTATTGGCCATCGGGTTCGCGATGGGAACTTCGCGTTCGCGTAAGAGGGTCTGGGGGCCCGGCCTAATTTATTCATCGTGTTCGCGATCGGGGATGTCGCGTTCGCGTAGTAACGAAAATTGGAGCATCGCGTTCATGTCTGATTGTACGCATTCGCCTAGAGTTAAAAATTGTTAGTGGAATTTTGTTCATCGCAAACACGAGAGGACCCTCGCATTCGCGTTGAAGGAATACCTAATTTATAGAAGGGTTTTAAAGATATTTCATCCGCGACCTATTTCATATTTCCTCCATTTTTGGACCACCTTGAGAGCTTTTTGGTAGATTTTGAAGGGGATTTTGTTGGGAAGTGATTAGAGGTAAGTCTCGTGGCCTAGAAACACCATTTAATTGAAAATGCATCCTTTCATTCTTAGATTTTTTGGTAAAATTTGAAGAAACTAGGGCTTGATTTTTGGAATGTAAATTTAGAATTTGAATGGGCATTTGATCTCCGATTTTGATGAATTTTATATGTATGGATTCGTGGCGAGACAAGGAATTAGGTGATGTTAATTTCATAATTTTTGGAGAAGTGGGCCCTATGATGACCCGGCCCGTCGTCACAAGAGTTACCGCCCCGTTTTTCCGTCATTATGTTGTTTCATTTTTCGTGAAGGCGAAGTCGTAGAAGCGTAATTGTAACTAGAAAAGCGGTTTGGGAGTTTAAGTAAAAGACCGCAGAAGCGGTCAGCTTGTCGTAGAAGTGAAGCCGCTGAAGCGAAAGCAACAGTAGGTTTAAGGCATCAGTTCATTCGAATTTCTGTAGTATTAAAATTAATTAGGGCTTCGAACTAAGAGAAGAATTGGGCGATTTTGAAGAGGAATTTGGGGACTATCATCAGGTAAGGACTCTTGGACCTAAATTATGTTATTAAACTGATAAAACATGGATTTAATCTCTGAAATTGGAGTAATTAAGGTGTAAAAATGGAGGATTTTGCTTGAAGTCTAAGAAATAGAAAATTGATGATTTAACTGGGCAAATAGACTCCGATTTTGATAAATTATATATGTATGGACTCGTGACGCGACAAGGATTCTGAAAATGTGAATTTCATAATTTTTTGAGAAGCGGGCCTGGTGCTCGGGTTTTGGCAACTTTGTGTTCTTGGGTGTAATTCAAGTTATTTCTATTGGGTTATGTTGCTTTAGCCTATTTTATGTATTCCTATTGGTTTTGATCAGATTCGACACCCGTGGAGGTTGATTCTCGAGGCAAAGGAATTGCGGGCTAGTTTTTTTAGCCGGTTCAAGGTGAGTAATGGGTGTGGATGATGACCTGATGGTTTGAAACCCCGGTATATCACTATCTGACGTCGTATTGAGGTGAGACACGTACTCTACTGTGAGTGCGGGGTCGATTGTGATTGGGGATTATGGCTTAGTCCAACTATATAGCATTGTACTATGTTGTTGGCTATAAAATGAGCTGGTAAACCTCCTACTTGGATAGTTGTGGATATATTTGGGCTATGAGCTAATTATTTGGATCACGTGAGGATCGTTATCATTGCTTCTATGATTATAGCATGTTATCATTTTATCAGTCGTGAGCTAAACAATATCAAATTATTTTCCAAACTCTGGTATTTCTGAACATTAATTTCTATTATTACTGTTAAAAAGAAATTTCTAAATGGTAATTAAATTGTGCCTTTGAGGCTTGCACTACATGTAGCTAGACTGGTAGTGGATCAGGCTGCGCGCCGCAGCATGTCACTGATATTGCACTTGGGCTGTAAGAGCCCCTCCAGAGTCTGAAACCCCACAGTGAGCGCGGGTACCCAAATTGATTGGGCTACGCACCGTAGCGGCCATATTTATGCATCTGCATTGCATTTAGACATACATGTTGTACTGTTTTAGCTGTCATTGCTTTATGTAAGACTTATACTATTAAAAATGATAAAAGAGCTATTGTATAACTTTAGTGTGTGGTTTATTGGGTATTCTTATCTTCAATGTCTTTATCCGTGCTTATTACCACTAAGTTGGAAGTACTCATTCTACTCCCTACACCTTGTGTGCAGATCCAGGTACATCACAGCAGGTCTGACTCCCTAGCTGCTTCAGAGATCTCACATACAGATTGTCGAGGTAGCTGCTTGGCGTCCGCAGGACCCGACTTTCCTTGTTATCCATTTTCTTTGACTTTTCCGCATTTGTCAGACACTTTATGTATTCGGTATTATTGTTACACTCTTGGTAAAGTCTCTTGACTTATGACCCCAGATTATGTGGGAAGTATTGTACTATTTTGGGATATATTCACAGCTTATGCCAGATTTCGTATTTTTCCCTTAGCACTATTAATGCTTTGGAAGTAAAGTGAGAGCTGGTAGCTCGGTTTTGTGTAAGATTGGTCAGGCCGGCCTAGCAATATGTTGCGTTCCATCACGACCGGGTTTTGGGGTCAAGTTGGTATCAGAGCCTATGTTACTAGGCCTTATGAGTGTTGAGCCGGTTAGTATTGTCTTGCGAATCGGTGTGGAGACGTGTGTATTTATCCTCGGGAGGCTGTAGACCTTTTAGGAAACACCTTATATTATTGAAATATATCGTGCAGTTTTGATGTTCTGGAAACTAAACTTCTGTATTCATTTCTCTCACAGATGGCGAGGACTTGTGCTACAGAATGAGGTGGACGACCACCATTGCCACCTGTTAGAGGTCGTGGTCGCGATCGTGGTCGTTATCGTGGACATGGTAGAGCAGCAGGGGTAGTGCCAGTAGACCCTCATATTGCCCCTATTCAGTATCATCCCCCAGTGGTTGAGGCTCCAGCAGCACACGTTCAGGCACCGGCAGTGCCTATTGTTATTCCAGGCCTACAGGAGGCATTGACCTAGATATTATTTGTTTGCACTTGGTTGGCTTAGGTAGTTTCAGTTACTACTGCAGCAGCAACATCTCAGACCGGGGTGATAATCAGACCCCCGTAGCTGACACACCAGAGCAGGTTATATAGGGACTTCAAACACCAGAGGCAGTCCCAGCTCAGGTAGTTGCACTGGCAGTTCCAGTTGCGCCAGTTATGCCAGCCTCAGGGTATGTTATTCCGGTGATGCCTGACGACGAGCAGCATCGGTTAGAGAGATTTGGCAGACTTCAGCCACCTACATTCAGTGGTACTGAGGGCGAGGATGCCCAGGGATTCTTGGACAAGTGTCAGAGGATGTTGCGTACAGCAGAGATTCTTGAGTCCAGTGAGGTTTCTTTTACTTTATTCTAGTTTTCAGGGCCCTCATTCATTTGGTGGGAGGAGTTTGAGAGGTGTAGGCCTACAGGGGCAGTACCCCTTACTTGGCAGCAGTTTTCCACTCTCTTTTTAGAGAAGTATGTGCCGTAGTCTCGCAGAGAGGAGCTGCACCGCCAGTTTGAGTGGCTAGTGTAGGGTGATATGACAGTGACTCATTATGAGTTGAGGTGTACTCAGTTGGTCAGACATGTTATTTGGATGGTCCCGACAGATTGGGAGTGGATCGGGAGGTTCATATATGGCCTCAACTATTCTATTCGTATCTTGATGACCAAAGAGAGAGTAGTGGCAACGTTTTTTGAGGAGGTTGTGGATATGGCATGCTAGATTGAGGCGGATCGTTATCGTGAGCAAGAGGAGAGGCAGGCCAAGAGGCCTCGAGGTTCGGGCAGTTATAGTGGTGCTCCATCCAGGGGTTAGTTTCATTAGGGCAGAGGTCGTTCACCTAGACCTCCTCAGTCAGGTCGCCTAGAGCATAGTGGAGCTTCTTCCGGCCATGGCCGTCAGGGTTTTCAACAGAGCCAGTCTTCACTCAGAGTTCCACACCTTCTTCTTCATCCCAGGGTTCATCTACGGCGAGGGGTTCCCTTCAGTCCCCTTCTCCAGCGCTAGGCAGTTATTTTGAGTGTGGCGAGTGTGGACACATTAGGAAGCAGTGTCCTCGACTTCGCAGGGGTAGGACTCAGTAGAGGGATCAGCCCTCCTCTTCAGCTTCATTTATTTCAGCACCATCCTAGGCTAGTAGGGGTGGAGGTCAGGCTTCAAGAGGTCACCCCAGGAGTGAGGAGCTATCAAGTGGTGGTCAGTCACGTTTCTTTGCACTTCCTGATACGAGAGATGTTGTTGCTTCAGATGCAGTGATCACATGTATCATTTTAGTTTGTCACAGAGATGCTTATGTTTTGTTTGATCCTGTGTCAACATATTTGTACGTGTCTTCTTGTTTTGCACATCATTTGGGTACGACATGTGGTAGTTTTGCCTTGCCTATTCATCTATCCACCCCGGTGGGTGATATGATTCTTGTGGATCATGTCTATCGATCCTGTATTGTTTCTATTGGGGGTCTGGAGACCCGAGTGGATTTGCTATTGTTCGGTATGGTGGATTTCGATATGATTTTGGGCATAGATTGGATATCCCCGTGCCATGCTAGTTTGGATTGTCATGCCAAGATAGTTGCATTGGCTATTCCTGGTATTCCTCAGATTGAGTGGCGGGGTTCGACTGATTATGTCCCTAGCCATGTGATTTCATTCTTAAAGGCCTAGAGAATGGTTGAAAATGGTGTTTATCGTACTTAGAATTTGTGAGGGTTGTGGGAGTTGGGACTCCTAGCATTGATTATGTGCCCGTTGTGAGGGACTTTCCAGATGTGTTCCCATCAGACCTACCGGTCATGCCGCCGGACAGGGACATCGATTTTGGTACTGATTTGGTGTCGGGCACTCAGCCCATTTCTATTCCTCCTTATCGTATGGCACCAGCGGAGTTGAGGGAATTGAAAAATCAACTTCAGTAGCTTTTGGATAAGGCATTCATTCCTCCTAGTGTGTCACCGTGGGGTGCACCGATGTTGATAATTAAGAAGAAAGATGGCTCGATAAGGATGTGTATTGACTATAGACAGCTGAACAATGTAACAATGAAGAACAAGTATCCTCTACCGCGCATTGATGATTAGTTTGATCAGCTCTAAGGAGCGAGGGTGCCATCGAAGATTGATCTTCGTTCAGGCTGTCACTGGTTGGAGATTAGAGATTCTAATATTATGAAGACATCTTTCAGGACGAGATATGGGCACTATGAGTTTCTTGTGATATCTTTTGGGCTGACCAATGCCCCAGCCGCGTTCATGCACTTGAAAAACAGTGTGTTCCGGTCGTATCTAGATTCCTTCGTGATTGTGTTTATTGATGACATCCTGGTGTACTCTCGTAGCCAGGAGGAGCATGCTCAGGATTTGAGAGTTATATTGCAGAGGTTGAGGGAGGAGAAGTTGTATGCAACATTCTCCAAGTGCGAGTTTTGGCTTAAGTCTATAGCTTTTCTGGGTCATGTGGTGTCTTGTGATGGTATTCAGGTTGACCCGAAGAAGATAGAGGCGGTGCAGAGTTGGCCTAGACCGTCCTCAGCTACGAATATCCGGAGTTTTCTTGGTTTGGCAGGGTATTTTCGCCGGTTTGTTCAGGTATTTTCATCCATTGCTTCTTCTTTGACCATATTGACGCAGAAGGGTGCCCCATTCGTGTGAGGAGGGCTTTCAAAAGCTCAGGACAGTTTTGACCACAGCTCCAGTGTTGGTCTTGCCATCAACTTCAGGTTCATATACCGTATAGTGTGATGCATCGAGAGTGGGATAGGTTATGTATTGATGAAGGAGGGTAGAGTTATTGCTTATGATTCGCATCAGTTGAAGCCTCGTGAGAAAAACTACCCTGTTCATGATTTGGAGTTAGCTGCCATAGTTCATGCCTTGAGGATTTGGAGGCACTATTTGTACGGCGTGTCCAGTGAGGTGTATGTTGATCATCATAGTCTACAACACTTGTTCAAATAGAAGGATCTCTATTTGACGCAGCGGAGGTGGCTTGAGTTGCTCAAGCATTATGACATTACTATTCTATATCATCCAGGGAAGGCCAATGTAGTGGCTGATACTTTGAGCTAAAAGGAGGTTAGTATGGGTAGCTTGGCGTATATTCCAGTTGGGGAGAGACCATTTGCATATGATGTTCAGGGGTTGGCCAGTCGGCTAGTGAGGTTGGATATTTCAGAGCCCATTAGGATGTTAGCTTGCGTTGTTTCTCGGTCTTCCTTATATGAGCGCATTCGTGAGTGCCACTACAATGATCCACACTTGCTTGTCCTTAAGGAAAGAGTTCAGCATGATGATGCCAGGGACGTTACTATTGATAGTGATGGTGTGTTAAAGATGCAAGGCCGGATATGCGTGCACAATGTTGATGGCCTTAGTGAGTTGATATTGGAGGAGGCCCAAAGCTCACAACATTCTAACCATCCAGGTGCCGCGAAGATGTATCAGGAAATGAGACAGCATTACTGGTGGAGAAGGATGAAGAATGATATTACGAGTCACGTAGCTCGGTGCCTCAACTGTCAGCAGGTCAAGTATGAGCATCAGAGGCCCGGTGGCTTGTTTCAGCATATTGATATTCCCGAGTGGAAGTGAGAGAGGATTGCTATAGACTTTGTTAGTGGACTCCCTTGGGCAGTGAGAGAGTTTGATTCAGTTTGGGTGATTGTGGATAGGTTGACCAAGTCAGCGCACTTCATTCCTGTGTGTACTACATAATCCTTGAAGCGATTAATAGAGATATTCATTCGTGAGATTGTACGATTGCATGGAGTTCCAGTTTCTATTATATCAGACAAAGGTACTCAGTTTACTTCGGAGTTATGCAGGACATTTCAGTGTGAGTAGGGCTCACAGGTTGATTTGAGTACTGCATTTCATCCTCAGACGGATGGACAGTCCGAGCGTACCATTCAGATCTTGGAAGATATGTTGCGCGCCTCTGTTATTGATTTCGGTGGTTCTTGGGCTAATTACTTGCCTCTCACGGAGTTTGCTTATAACAACAGCTACCAATCCAGTATTCAGATGGCTCCGTATGAGGCTTTATATGTAAGATTATATAGATCTCCAGTTGGTTGGTTTGAGCCCGGTGAGGCAAGGTTGTTGGGGACAGAGTTGGTCCAGGATGCATTAGACAAGGTAAAAGTGATTCAGGAGAGACTTCGCACAGCCCAGTCGCGCCAGAAGAGTTATGTGGACCGGAAGGTTTGGGATGTGTCTTATTCAGTGGGTGAGAAGGTCTTTCTAAAGGTTTCTACTATGAAAGGCGTTATGAGATTTGGGAAGAAAGGAAAGATCAGTCTGAGATTCAATGGCCCTTTTGAGATTCTCAAGAGGATTGGAGATGTGGCCTATATGGTTGTTTTGCCACCCAGTCTATCGGGAGTTAATCCGGTGTTTCACGTGTCTAAGCTTCGGAAGTATGTTGGCGACCCATCACATGTGTTAGATTTTAGTACAGTTCAGCTTGAGGATGACTTGACCTATGATGTAGAGCCTATAGCTATATTGGGTCGTCAGTTGCAGAGATTGAGGTCCAAGGATATTGCATCAGTGAAGGCTTAATGGAGAGGTCGGCTCGTGGAGGAAGCCACTTGGGATACTGAGCAGGATATGCAGAGTAGATATCCTCACTTATATGAGACACCAGGTATGTTTCTTGACCCGCTCGAGAACGAGCGTTTGCTTAAGTTGGGGAGAATGTGATGACTCGGCCTGTCTTTGGGAGAGTTACCGCCCCATATTCCCCTCATTGTGTTGTTTTATATTCCTATATCTGTATTAGATTCTATCGGATATTTTTGAATTGAATGTGGTTGAAAATAAGGCAATTAGCCTCTTAGAATGAAGCTTGTTTCAGAAAAGTCAACCAGAAAATGACTATGTGGTTAGAGCGCTCGAATGTGGATTCTAGTTGTTTGGTTATCTTCGGGA
This sequence comes from Nicotiana noctiflora, assembly GCA_032618575.1. NCBI lineage: Eukaryota > Viridiplantae > Streptophyta > Magnoliopsida > Solanales > Solanaceae > Nicotiana > Nicotiana noctiflora. The sequence goes on along the minus strand of JASVEL010009589.1, from coordinate 108,387 downwards.
GGTGATTTGTCACTTAGGGGAGCGATCGGAATTGAATTTGGAGGTTCGGTATAGAAATAGGCTTGAATTTGTGAAGTTGGAATTTTTTCGGAATCCGGTTGATAGGTGAGATTTTGATCCGGGGGTCGGAAGAGGATTCCGATAGTTGCAATAGCTTTGTTAGGTGATTTTGGATACGTCTACAAATTTTCAGGTCATTTGGACACCATTTGGTCAGGTTTTTGATTGGATGTAGGTTTCGGAAGTTCTAAGGAAAATTAGGCTTGAATCCGAGGTAATTTGGTCATTTTTGTGTTTAAGGGCATGTTATTATGATTAGAACAAGTTTCTGTGGTGACTTAGAGTGGGTTTGTATTTTTGGTTGAGGTCCCGGGGGCCTCGGAATGGTTCCGGATGGTTAAACGGAAAAATTCATGTGTTGTAGCAAGTCTGAACTGGAGGCTTCTGGTATTTCCGCTTCTGCGGAAGGTGGACCGTAGAATCGATGTTCGCAGAAGCGAAATTGAAACGCAGATGCAAGATACAGGCAGCTCAGCAAGGTCCGTGGAAGAGGACATTTGTTCGCAAAGGCGAGCCCGCAGAAGCGGGAACTTGTTCGCAAAAGCAAAAATGGTGGCTTGGGAGGTTCCGCAGAAGCGGAACATTTTCTGCAAAGGCGAGGTCGCAGAAGCGTAATTGTAATTGCAGAAGCGGGGTGGGAGTTTAAGTGAAATACCGCAGAAGTGGTCAGCTTGTAGTGGAAGTGAAGCCGCTGAAGAGGCTAATGAGCCGCAGAAGCGAAAGCGACAGTAGGTTTAAGGCATCAATTCATTCGAAATGCAGTAATGTTAAAATTAATTGGGGCAGAGAAGAATTGGGCGATTTTGAAGAGGAATTTCGGGAGTATCATCAGGTAAGGACTATTGGACCTAAATTATGTTATTACACTGATAAACCATGGATTTAATCTCTCAAACAGGAGGAACTAAGGTGTAAAAATGGAAGATTTTGCTTGAAGCCTAAGAAATAGAAAATTGATGATTTGAATGGCCAAATGGACTCCGAGTTTGATAAATTTTATATGAATGGACTCGTGGCGAGATGAGGATTCTGAAAATGTTAATTGCGAGAAGCGGACCCGAGGCTCGCGTTTTGGCAACTTCGTATTTGTGGGTGTAATTCGAGTTATTTCGATTGGGTTATGTTCCTTTAGCCTATTTTGATGTATTCTCACTGTTTTTTATTAGATTCGGCACCCATGGAGGTTGATTCTTGGGGCAAAGTCATTGCGGGCTAGTTTATTTAGTTGGTTCGAGGTGACTAATGGGTGTGGATGATGACCTGAGGGTTTGAAACCCCGGTATATCACTATATGATGCTGTATTGAGGTGAGACACATACTCTATTGTGAGTGCGGGGTCGATTGTGATTGGAGACTATGGATTAGTCCAACTGTATAGCATTGTACTGTGTTGTTGGCTATAAATGATCCGGTAAACCTCCTACTTGGATGGTTGTGGATATATTTGGGCTGTGAGCCAGTTATTTGGATCCCATGAGGATCGTTATCGTTGCTTCTATGATTATAGCATGTTATCACGGTATCAGTCCTGAGCTAAACACTGTCTAAAATGGTTTTCCAAACTCTCGTATTTCTGAACACTGATTTCTATTATTACTGTTAAAAAGAGATTTCAAAATGGCAATAAATTGTGCATGTGGGGCTTGCATTGCATGTAGCTGGACTGGTAGTGGATCAGGCTGCGCGCCGCAGCATGTCACTAATATTGCGCTTGGGCTGTAAGAGCCCCTCTAGAGTCTGAACCCCCACAGTGAGCGCGGGTAATCAAATGGATCTGGCTACGCGCCGTAGCGGTCATGTTCATGCATCTACATTGCACTTAGACATACCTGTTGTACTGTTTTAGCTGTCATTGCTTTATCTGAGACTTATACTGTTAAAAATGATAAAAGAGGTATTGTATAGCTTTACTGTGTGGTTTATTGGGTATTCTTACCTTCAATGTCTTTATCCATTCTTATTACCACTGAGTTGGAAGTACTCACTCTACTCCTTGCACCTTGTGTGCAGATCCAGGTACATCACAGCAGGGCTGACTCCCCAGCTGCATCAAAGATCTCATATACGGACTGTCGAGGTAGCTGTTTGGCGTCCGCAAGACCCGTCTTTACTTGTTATCCCTTTTCTTTGACTTTTCCGCATTTTCAGATACTTTATGTATTCGGTATTATTGCTACACTCTTGGTAGAGGCACTTGACTTATGACCCCAGATTCTATGGGAAGTATTATACTATTTTGGGATATTTTCACAGCTTATACTAGATATTTTTCCCCTATCGCTATTAATTCTTTTAAAGTAACATGAGAGTTGGTAGATCGGTTTTGTATAAGATTGGTTAGGCTGGCCTAGAAATGTGCTGGTCGCCATCACGATAGGTTTTGGGGTCGTGACAGGCCGAGGGCTCGGGTTTTGCCAACTTCATATATTTGGGTATTTTTCTAGTTCTTTCAGTTGGGTTATGATCCATTAGCTCATTTTAACGTATTCTTTGTGGTTTTGGTCAGATTCTACATTCGAGGAGGTCGATTTGCGAGGAAAGCGTAAGGTGAGCTAGGATTTCGGCCGATTTGAGGTCAGTAATGGTTATGAATGATGTACTGAGGGTTTGAAACCCCGTAATTGCACTATGTGGTGCTATGTTGAGATGAGATACGCGCTGTATGATAAGCGTGGTGATGTTACTACTAGGGATGTGGACTCGGTCCATCCCGATTGATGACTCTACTATACTTTTTGACTGAGAATAAGCTTATATCCGTATATTTTGGGTTGGTTGCCATGTTTGGGGCCTTGTGCCGATCTGTAGAACCCTTAGGGAGCATGTTGAGCTAATTGACCTCACTTGACAAATTAAACGTATACTCTCAGTCATGTCCTTAACTATAAAATATAATATGAACTGGTCTTAGCAATTTGCACTTTAAATGGGAAATACCTAGGGTTGAATACCCTGTCTTAGCTGAGTGGGCCCGAGAGGCCAAGTCTATATTGACTGAGAGGGGTCAAAGACCCCATAGTGAGGGTATTTGATATACACCGAATTGGGTTTCATGCCGCAGCAGTATATACATATACATATATGGATCGGATTGAACGCCGCAGTAGTATATTATATGGATCGGACTACACGCTACAGTGATATATTATATGGATTGGACTGCACGTCACATTGATATATTATGTGGATCAGACTACACGCCATAGTATCATAGTGCTTGGGCTGTAGGAGCCCCTCCGGAGTCTGCACGCACCCCCAGTGAGCGTAGTCGACTATTAATATTGGATCGGGCTACATGTCACAACAGTATATACTATATTTGGATCGCGCTACACTCCGTAGAAGTATTAGGTATGGATCGGCTTGCGCACCGCAGTAGTATTTTGGTAAATCATCGGGCTGTAAGAGATTTTTACCGATTTTTTTCCCTGATTAGCTCTGCCGGTTGGTTATAGAACTGTGTAGCGTTCTTACAAGATTTCTTATTTTCAATTGTTATTTATTGCTATTACTCACTGAGTTGGCATACTCACTTTCCTCCCTGCTCCTTGTATGCAGATACAGGGATCCCGGAGGCATAGCTGAGGTTATTGATGCTGCCTAGTTCAGTTGTTGGAGTCATCGCTTTAGTTGATGGCGTCCGCAGGACTCGATTTATCCTTTTGTCTTTCCTTTACTTCCTCATCTAGATTTCCTTTGTATAGGATGTTGTTCAGTTGTGTAGACACGTAATTTTTTACCATCCCCGAAATTTTACCCGTTTTAGTGTAGAATATTTAATTTAGGTCTCATATAGCTATTTACACTAATTTTAACTCTTTTACATTATTTTTATCATAAAATTGAAAAAATACAAAAATAGTTTCATGCTATTACATAATTTATTTAATTAATTGAAATTAATTTGGTTTTAATTCAAAGCATTGGGTTATTTAGTTAATAGATTGCTAAAATTAAAGAATTACAAGTTTTGGGCCCCATTTTGCAATAGAGGAGGCCCAAATCTGGTGGCCCAATCCCTTGACCCACCTCAGCCGCCCCACTGTTCATCTCCTTCATAACAAATAACATACCCAAAACAAAAAAAAAACCCTAGAGAGCTAAAGGAGTTGCCGCCTCTGCTGCATCCCTTCGCCGCCGACCAAGCAGCACACCCTCATACTTCACTGCCGCCGTCACTGTCAGCCGTAACCCCACCAAACGGCGCCCCCTTCACCCCAATCTCCATAGCCGCCCACCATGACCTTGTCTCCTTCAGAACAAAACAACAAAAAACCCTAGGGACCTGAGGGAGAAGCCGGCCGCCACCTCTTGTGTCATTGACACCAGAAGAAACAAGAGAACATAAAAGAAAAACCCTAGCAGAACCCAGCCGCCAGCCGCCGCCGACCACATCAGACCTGCCACCGCTGCTCACCTTCCAACGACCACAAGCACAACATCGACCCCCACCTCTCTCTCTCGTTTCTGCTTCACTCCATCACCGGCACACTTGTCGGAAACAAGAGAGCAAAAGCCAGCAAAAATCAGACCACCAACAGTCGCAACGAGCTAGGCACACCAACAGCCCTTCCAACGACCAAGAGACCTTTCTTCAACATCGGAAAACACCCCATAAACCAACGAACGACCATGTACTCCGAGTTCATCCATTTTTCTTTCAATTTTACTTAACGAAAATAGAAAAGAATTCGTTTCCTTGTTCGCGATCCAGTTTCAGTTTTAGGGTCGTTGTTCATGTCCAAAGATTCGATATCTGCTGAAGTTTTCAAATTCCGTTCGGTGCTTTGTTGATAACTTGGTTTTAGTTAAGGTTTTCTTTAAGAGAGATCCTGTTTCATTTTTTGTCCGGGGTGAGGTCCGTTCGAAGTTGGTGTCGGGTTCGAGGTTTCCGGGCAGCTGTTCCGTCGAGTTGTCGTTGTCTAAGTTTTCTGATGTTGCACTTTCAGATTTCATTTGGCAAAATATATCTAAGGTTTGTGCCTTTATTTTGTCTTGATTAATATATATTTTGATGTATTTACATGTGAATGAATGAAGTTTTGTTTGCATCACAATTATCTGAAACTTGCATGCTAAATCGTTGTTTAACGTAGGCTAACGCACTGATTAATTAAGAAAGAGTTGATTTTAAGTTAGATTATAAACGTAGATGGGTTGTCAAGCAGAAATTGTTATTAGAAAGTGTTAGGTTGAGTAATTGTCTAGTAGTATTAACCATGAGCTATTAAGATATCCAAACCTAGACGGAGAAGTAGTTAATCTTTGATAATATTATTGAGCATGCCAATTTTATTCTTTACTACAATATGTTTTAAGTTCACCAGACAGCTTCTGTCAATTATACTCCTATATAGTTCAAGTAACTGAACGTGTATTCACATAGCCTTATTCATAAAAATAGGTGATGACTGTTTATTTCAGCAGTTAGTAACTTTGTAGCATTTTATTTTTATTTCCCTTTTATTAGGTGGGGACGATCTCGAGCCTCGTATGTGTTTATTTTGCTTTTTTCTGTATTTTTACCTCAAATGAATATTCTAAAAGCCAACCTGATCGAGTACGCAACCGTGATTTTCACGGGACTTGGGGAGTGCCTAAGACCTTCTCCTCGAGTTAAATGAACCCCCTTACCCGAATCTATGGTGCGGACTTATGTTTTGGAGTCTAAAGTGTTTTAAAGGAAAATTATTTTTAGAAAAAAACGGTGGCCTGGCACACCGAAATCAATGTCAGGTGGCGACTCTGAATAATTTCCTTTTAAACACCACTTTTGTCACTTTCAAAATTGAAAAATCCTTTTCAAGCTTTTTACTAAATTCTTTTATTTATTTAAGAGGGATTAGTGAAAGGTTTTGGTAAAAAGAGGGGTGTGACATCTCTGGCGACTCTGTTGGGGATGTTGTAGGTTCGAGCTAGTACTTGATTTTGTTGGCTTTTAGAATATTTGATTGAGGTTTTTTGTGCTTTTTCATTAGCTTTATTTGATTTTTATTATGTTTTTATATTTTGTTATTTGCTAGTTGCTTATTTGTTTACAGTTTTTGCTTTATGTGTTTACTGCTTTATAACTATCATCATATGCATTACCCGATCAATTCTTTCTGAAACAAGTCTCGGAGCATGCGTCGCGTGCACGAAATCTTTGTTGAGTCACCCTTAATTTAGGAGGGGGGGGCCGTCGGACGTATGGAGTGGGGGGAAAGCTTAAGCAGCCACCATCAACCATACGCTCCCCTGAATCGCCTTGTTAATGAATCCAAGCTTAGGTCAGCCTTTAGGTCATCTTTGCATCATGTCATTTAGATCTAGCAGGGTTCGATCCCAGGTACCGTATCCCTTTGTAGGAAACTTGTCCAAATTTGGTCAAAATGGGCCCGTGGCCCAAAATGACATGTAATCATCTTACGTGCTAAATGTTGCATCTTCGAGGGTTAAAAGGTCATTTGGCGGACCGATGTTCGGGAAATAAGGGTGAAAAAATGAAGAAAATAGGGTCCAGATGCATTTTCTTTTCACAACTTTTCAAGAAAATCCAAAAAAAAAAAAGAAGAAAAAGAAAATTCAAAAAGATTTTACACTTTTCCATTATTTTCCAAAATTCAAAAATTCAAAAAAAAATTGAAAATGAAAAATCCAAAAAAAAGATTTTACATTTTTCCATTATTTTCCAAAAATTCAAAAAAATTGAAAATGAAAAATCCAAAAAAAGATTTTATATTTTTCCATCTTTGTCAAAAAGATAAAATATAGCTTTTTACAAATTAATTGCATCTTCCCGAACTACGCGAACCTGATTCTCATCTCTCGGGGTGAGATACGTAGGCAACCCACATAGGGTCCGGTCTTCCTAGTGTCTTAGGTTCTTGGCTTTGCGGGGTCTTAGCCAAAGTTTGCATGTTTAACCACTTTTGGCCACATCGGCCATTCTTGCAAAATGGGGTTATTTTCGGAAAAGTGGTTCAATTACTTATATATTAGGATTTTGAGTCTACAACTAGCAGTCATATTTCTTTAGGGTCCGCCTTCTTTTCAGTTTGTATTTTTAGCCACTTTTGGCCACATCGGCCATTCTTGCAAAATGGGGTCATTTTCGCAAAAGTGGTTCAATTACTCATATATTAGAATTTTGAGTCATGTAACTAGGAGTCATATTAATTTAAGTTCCTTCCTTTTTGAGTTTGCATCTTTAGCCACTTTTGGCCATATCGGCCACTTTTGCAAAATGAGTTATTTCTTCAAATTAATTTTTTGGGGCATGGTCATTGAAAGTAAAATTAATATAAGCATTAGTAAGGTATTTTCATATAAGAGTAGTCACCTTTGTTGAGTTTGCACTAATAGCCATCATTGGCCATATGGGTTAATTTTCAAAAATAGCTCAATCGTGTCTTGCATGTGTCCAATAGAAAGTGTCGTGGTGTCGCATAATGTCTTGAGTCATTGATTCACTGATTCACTTTATCTTATTTTTTCCATTCAGGCATGGAGCGATTTGCTAGAGTTTGAGCATGATAAATACCCCAGGACCATTCTAGTCAAAGACCATTGCATGCACGAGCTGCTTGAAGAAACTTTTGTCTTTTAATTTTTAGTCTTGTACAGTCGTATCGAGTCTGTCAGTCTAGTTAAGATTGTCGAGTCTTTTGTTATAGTACTTCCTGTTTTGTATTTGAAAAACCAAAAAAATTTATAAATGAAAAATTCCAAAAAGATTTTGTTTCTTAGTTTATTTTATCCATTACTTTTCAAGAACTACGCTTGATCTGATTCATGAGGGGCATGATACGTAGGCAACCTACATAGGGTTCGATCGAATCATTTTTTCTGAAAACTTAAAAAAAAAGAGAATGAATTGTGGATGTGAGGAAGGAGAGGAAAGAAAAGAGTGACAATTAAAGAAAAAATGAAAGGAAGGAAAACGAACAATCCAAGAAGTGCTGGAAAAGAAAGAAAAGAAGGTTGTAGTGAACAAAATTGGGATGATGCCAAATGACCTTCTTGCCCTCAAAACCATTCTAGAACCATTAATTGTTGTTAGGGCATTGCACGCAATGTGATATTTTTATATATGATAAGTGTCCTAACGCTAATGTGTTGGCTTTGTTTTGCTCCTCGATGTTACTTTCATTATACAGAGGGTGGTTAGTTTGTGGCACTTCAGCGATAAGGTCAAAGGGCAAGGTACCCATGGCTAGCAAAGATTTGGAAACAAGAGTTGTTAACCCATCGAGGGAGGTTGAGATGTCGGAGTCTGAATTAAAGATGAGGTCCAAAGGTTGAAACAACAAATGGAGTAATGCATCAAGCCTGGATTAAGGGACATCCTCCACCTTTATTCCCCACAAACCACACTGAAAACCTATCACATGCCCAGGTTCCCACTATCGTTGATCTTTCTCCTCAACATGCATCGGGCTTTACCCCTTACCACAATTAACCTGGCACTTCCTCCCAAACTTTCCATGCTCCACCAGTCAAAACAACCGCATTCCCAGCTCCATATACCCAAACATTGCACGGAATTCTTTACCTGCAGATGATGATGCAAGCTTTGTTGGAAAGATGCATGGTGACATGGAGTATGAAAGTCCTCTAGGGAAGTTGCTGACTGAAGTTAATGATATTGAAATTGGTGAAGGTCTCGGTAATTTTGATGTGCAATCTGGTGGCTAATATGTTGAGCTTGGTAATTGGAAAGACACTCCTTTCTTGGTTGGCCGGGAGGAGTTTTGGTGGTTCATGTTATTGTTATTTCTGCTTGTACGGGTTATTTCGGGGTTGTAATCCGGATATTATCTTGTGGCTCAAACTCTTCTTCTTCTCATTTTGTCTAGTTGTTTAGTTGTAGTAACTAGTCTAATGTTCTTTAGGATTGTTCCAGGGTTGTAACCCATGTCTGTTTTGCTTGTTTTGTCCAAACCCTGTTCACCATCTGTCTAATGCAATCTCGTGTTTTCTATTAGTTTTGGTACGTTTCTTGTTTAGGTTAGTTTTTCTCTTATAGTTCTCTTCATCCTAACTCAAGTGACATGACATGCACACATAATTCTCAGCCTGATCATGAAAGCTAGTCTGATCATGAAGCAATGGTACAGTTTTGAACATGAGAAAAGAGGCATTTGAGGAAATAAGTAAAGATTCACACATTCTGAGATAAACTAAAGCTTCAATTGAGTGAAACTGAGGCAGTAAGTCTGGAAAGCAAGAGTTTGATAAGAGCATACAACAAGAAATGTTTCTCAAGCAGTTTGAGGTAAATCAGTCAGTATTGAAATACATTCTTCCACATCAAGGTAAGGTTGAGTCAAGTTTGCTCCGAATTGGCAATGATCATTCATTGGGACAAAGGTATTGCCTGTTGGCACTTTCTGTTTGTGATGATGCCATCAATAGATACTGTGCATGATTTCTTTGTTTATCTTCAATTGCACACTTGTACTTGGCATTCTCAAAGTTTGGTATGACGAAGGCTTTTTATTCTGCTACCCAAACACTTTTATCCTTTGCTACCCATTTTGAGCCCTGATTTTTTTGTTTCGTACCCCTCTTCTGGAATCAGAAATAGAGTCAGGAACTAGAAAATAAAAAGAAAAAGAAAAAAAGAAAAAGAAAAAAGGGAAATGAGAAAAAAAAAAGAAAAAAAAGAAATAGTAACAAAAAGTAGTCTTTTGAACTACGTTCGACCTGATTCTTGTCACCACAAGATACGTAGGTAGCCTTACGGTTCGGTCGCACTAAATAAAATATTTCATAATCCCGCAAAATCTATACTTGGGCATATTTTCTAAGAAACCTTATTAAAGAAAAAATCCAAAAAAATTCCCCAAACTTCATGAAACTGGGGCAGAAGTTTTAAATTTTCCAAAAGACCTGATTCCAAAAGTTGTGATTTTGAACCCTTTCATCTTGAATTATTTTGAGCCATCATGCTACCCTTTCTTTCTAACCCAGTCCAAAATCCTACATTACGGTCCAAAGAAAGACCTTCCGACCAATCATTGTAGATGCCATATCAAGTGTTGGTGAAAGTATGATCTCCCTACATCATGGGTAATACCTTCGTTCTCAGAACAATGAGAGAAAATGATAAAATGAGAGAGTCTTATCGGTGAAAACCCTCAGGGGCACCGTAAGGCGACGGTGAGTTAAGAAAACGAGCAAAATGGGAGAGGCTTGATGGTGAAAACCCTTTAGGGCACTACAGGTCGACTGAGGATTGTGGGTCAAATGGGACAATTGAAGCGCTGAAGCCCAGTTTCACAGCGAAGAGGTGCAACACGAGTTGAATATTAGACTTGCTTTAGAGATTAGGACACTTAGTCCAAAGGTGTGTGACATGGTCATTAGAGTTGGTATCTACTTTTGATAAGTTTCTACTTAGTAATTTTCTTGTTAAGTATCATCTCTTTCCCTCGTCCCTTATTTTGTTCCTCTCATTTTGTTTGAGTCCCTTCTTGAGTCTGTTTGGTCAGAACAAGTGAGAAATGACTTTAAAATTTGCCACCAGCTTTCCAATTGCACAAAGTGGAGTTCGGCCATGCACATCACAACATGATTTAGAGTAAGAAGTATGGTGATAACTGAGGTTCAGGCAATTGAGTGGATCTTGAATTTTGAGAAGGTACAAAGATTCAGCAACTCTCAGAATGAAAAAAACACAATGCAACAAGTGATGTGAGAGATTTAAGTCAGAGGTTTTGTGGTCTAATTCCAATCAAAGGGTCAAACAACTCCTTGCTAGCCCGAAACAACTAATCGGAATGAAGCAAGGCCATGGCAGAAGCAAACACTCAGCAATGATGCCACAAACTAACCACCACATTTTCAAACTAACAAGATTTTATTTGTCTAAAGCAGGGGCAAGAAATTTTTAAGTCCACAGGGATCTCCCATGGAAAGCATGGTTCAGGGAGCCAAATTCTATTCAGAATCCTCCAAGATGGGAGCATGGCTCAGGTAAGTTCATTCTTAGTTCTCAGGACCCTCCTGGATAATGGGATTTAATTTTTGAATTTTCAGGACCCTCATGGATAATGGGATTTAGTTTTAGAATTTTCAGGACCCTCCTGGATAATGGGATTTAGTTTTAGAATTTTCAGGACCCTCCCGGATAATGGGATTTAATTTTTGAATTTTCAGGACCCTCCTGGATAATGGGGTTTAGTTTTAGAATTCTTAGGACCCTCCTAGATAATGGGATTTAGTTTTAGAATTTTCAGGACCCTCCTGGATAATGGGATTTAATTTTTAAATTTTCAGGACCATCCTGGATAATGGAATTTAGTTTTAGAATTCTCAGGACCCTCCTGGATAATGGGATTTAGTTTTAAAATTCTTAGGACCCTCCTGGATAATGGGATTTAGTTTAAATTTCTCAGGACCCTCCTGGATAATGGGATTTAATTTTAGAATTTTCAGGACCCTCCTGAATAATGGGATTTAATTTTAGAATTTTCCGGACCCTCTTGGATAATAGGATTTAATTTTTGAATTTTCAGGACCCTCCTGGATAATGGGGTTTAATTTTTGAATTTTCAGGACCCTCCTAGATAATGGGATTTAATTTTTTAATTTTCAGGATCCTCCTGGATAATGGGATTTAGTTTTAGTATTTTCAGGACCCTCCTGGATAATGGGATTTAGTTTTAGAATTTTCAGGACCCTCCTGGATAATGGGATTTAATTTTTGAATTTTCAGGACCCTCCTGGATAATGGGATTTAATTTTTGAGTTTTTAGGACCCTCCTGGATAACGGGATTTAGTTTTAGAATTTTCAGGACCCTCATGGATAATGGGATTTAATTTTAGAATTTTCAGGACCCTCCTGGATAATGGGATTTAATTTTAGAATTTTCAGGACCCTCCTGGATAATGGGATTTAATTTCAAAGTTCTCAGGACCCTCCTGGATAATGGGATTTAGTTTAAAATTTTCAGGACCCTCCTGGAAAATGGGATTTAGTTTTAGAATTCTCAGGACCCTCCTGGATAATGGGATTTAGTTTTAGAATTTTCGGGACCCTCTTGGATAATGGGATTTAATTTTAGAATTTTCAGGACCCTCTTGGATAATGGGATTTAGTTTTAGAATCTTCAGGACCCTCTTGGATAATGGGATTTAATTTAGAATTTTCAGGACTCTCCTGGATAATGGAATTTGATTTTAGAATTTTTCAGGACCCTCCTGGATAATGGGATTTAGTTTTAAAATTTTCAGGACCCTCCTGGATAATGGGATTTAGTTTTAGAGTTTTTCAGGATCCTCCTGGATAATGGGATTTAGTTTTAGAATTATCAGGACCCTTCTGGATAATGGGATTTAATTTTTGAATTTTGAGGACCCTCCTGGATAATGGGATTTAATTTTAGAATTTTCAGGACCCTCCTGGATAATGGGATTTAATTTTAGAATTTTCAGGACCCTCCTGGATAATGGAGATTTAATTTTAGAGTTCTCAGGACCCTCCTGTATAATGGGATTTAATTTTAGAATTTTCAGGACCCTCCTGGATAATGGGATTTAGTTTAGAATTCTCAGGACCCTCCTGGATAATGGGATTTAATTTTAGAATTCTCAGGACCCTCCTGGATAATGGGATTTAGTTTTAGAATTTTCGGGACCCTCTTGGATAATGGGATTTAATTTTAGAATTTTCAGGACCCTCCTAGATAATGAGATTTAATTTTAGAATTCTCGGGACCCTCCTGGATAATGGGATTTAATTTTAGAGTTCTCGGGACCCTCCTGGATAATGGTTATAATTTTAGAATTCTCAGGACCCTCCTGGATAATGGGATTTAATTTTAGAATTTTGAGAGCTTTGTAGGTAGCATGATCCAATTAACATTCACATTTATGCCCGAATCCCAAACTGGGGCAGAAAAATTTCTTTTGTTTTGTTTGTTTTGTTGTAATGTCAGGCGCCCACTTGGACAACGAGGGAAATCATTTCAGAAATCAATTCATTCTAGAAGTAGCAGAAGCTCGCGGCAAGAATGCGAGTCAACAATCCGAGGTGATCAACATAAGTCATTTCAATCCAGAATAGAAAAGAAAAACAAAAAAAACAAGAAAAAAAAGAAAAAAAGAAGAAGAGGGTGAGTCCAAAATGCAGAGGCCGAGACAGGAGGTGGATCGCTAAAGACATGACTAAAGTCACAAGCATTGTATGTCCAGTTTTGATTCGAAAAGAAGAAGAAAAACGAGCTAACACCTGCATCTAGCGAGCATCAAGGTTCAGATCTAAAGTCTACATGAAGAACCATTCAAGACTCAAGATCAAGCTTCAGAAGACTTAGAGATAGGAATCTTGTAACTCATAGTTATCAGGTTTAGTTAGTCTTTTTCATTTTCTGATTTTGATGTAATAACAGGACCGTGAACTGGAACCTCGACGGCACTCGACTCGACTCGACTCTCCACCTCGGTAAACTCCATCATCTCATTCACTTCTGAACTACACGTGACCTGATTCCTCTATAGCCGAGGATATGTAGGCAGCTCAGATACCAGAGCTCGGTCACATACTCTTTTCTTCTAGTTGGTCTTTAAATAAGGGTTAGGTCAAAAATTCTATCTAGTCGTTCTTTGTCTGAAAATACTTTGTATATTCAGTCAAAGAGGGGCACCTGTAGATACGTAATTTTTTACCATCCCCGAAATTTTACCCGTTTTAGCGTAGAATATTTAATTTAGGTCTCATATAGCTATTTACACTAATTTTAACTCTTTTACATTATTTCTATCATAAAATTGAAAAAATACAAAAATAGTTTCATGCTATTACATAATTTATTTAATTAATTGAAATTAATTTGGTTTTAATTCAAAGCATTGGGTTATTTAGTTAATAGATTGCTAAAATTAAAGAATTACAAGTTTTGGGCCCCATTTTGCAATAGAGGAGGCCCAAATCTGGTGGCCCAATCCCTTGACCCACCCCATCCGCCCCACTGTTCATCTCCTTCATAACAAATAGCATACCCAAAACAAAAAAAAAAACCTTAGAGAGCTAGAGGAGCCGCTGCCTCTGCTGCATCCCTTCGCCGCCGACCAAGCAGCACCCTCAAACTTCACTGCCGCCGTCACTATCAGCCGTAACCCCACCAAACGGCGCCCCCTTCACCCCGATATCCATAGTCGCCCACCATGACCTTGTCTCCTTCATAACAAAACAACAAAAAACCCTAGGGGCCTGAGGGAGAATCCGGCCGCCACCCCTTGTGTCATTGACACCAGAAGAAACAATAGAACATAAAAGAAAAACCCTAGCAGAACCCAGCCGCCGCCGACCTCATCGGACCTGCCGCCGCTGCTCACCTTCCAACGACCACAAGCACAACATCAGCCCCCACCTCTCTCTCTCGTTTCTGCCTCACTCCATCACCGGCACACTTGCCGGAAACAAGAGAGCAAAAGCCAACAAAATCAGACCACCAATAGCCGCAACGAGCTAGGCACACCAACAGCCCTTCGAACGACCAAGAGACCTTTCTTCACCATCGGAAAACACCCCATAAACCAACGAACGACAATGTACTCCGAGTTCATCCATTTTTCTTTCAGTTTTACTTAACGAAAATAGAAAAGAATTCGTTTCCTTGTTCGCGATCCAGTTTCAGTTTTAGGGTCGTTGTTCATGTCCAAAGATTCGATATCTGCTGAAGTTTTCAAATTCCTGTTCGGTGCTTTGTTGATAACTTGGTTTCAGTTAAGGTTTTCTTTAAGAGAGATCCTGTTTCATTTTTTGTCCGGGGTGAGGTCCGTTCGAAGTTGGTGTCGGGTTCGAGGTTTCCGGGCAGCTGTTCCGTCGAGTTGTCGTTGTCTAAGTTTTCTGATGTTGCACTTTCAGATTTCATTTGGCAAAATATATCTAAGGTTTGTGCCTTTATTTTGTCTTGATTAATATATATTTTGATGCATTTACATGTGAATGAATGAAGTTTTGTTTGCATCATAATTATCTGAAACTTGCATGCTAAATCGTTGTTTAACGTAGGCTAACGCACTGATTAATTAAGAAAGAGTTGATTTTAAGTTAGATTATAAACGTAGATGGGTAGTCAAGCAGAAATTGTTATTAGAAAGTGTTAGGTTGAGTAATTGTCTAGTAGTATTAACCATGAGCTATTAAGATATCCAAACCTAGATGGAGAAATAGTTAATCTTTGATAATACTATGTAGCATGCCAATTTTATTCTTTACTACAATATGTTTTAAGTTCACCAGACAGCTTCTGTCAATTATACTCCTATATAGTTCAAGTAACTGAACGTGTATTCACTTAGCCTTATTCATAAAAATAGGTGATGACTGTTTATTTCAGCAGTTAGTAACTTTGTAGCATTTTATTTTTATTTCTCTTTTATTAGGTGGGGACGATCTCGAGCCTCGTATGTGTTTATTTTACTTTTTCTGTATTTTTACCTCAAATGAATATTCTAAAAGCCAACCTGATCGAGTACGCAACCGTGATTTTCACGGGGCTTGGGGAGTGCCTAACACCTTCTTCTCGAGTTAAATGAACCCCCTTACCCGAATCTCTGGTGCGGACTTATGTTTTGGAGTCTAAAGTGTTTTAAAGGAAAATCATTTTTAAAAAGAAACGGTGGCCTGGCACACCGAAATCAATGTCAGGTGGCGACTCTGAATAATTTCCTTTTAAACCCCACTTTTGTCACTTTCAAAATTGAAAAATCCTTTTCAAGCTTTTTACTAAATTCTTTTATTTATTTAAGAGGGTTTAGTGAAAGGTTTTGGTAAAAAGAGGGGTGTGACAAGTTGTATCTAGAGGCTCTGACTTGTGACGCCAGATCTGATATGGGCTGGTTTTTGTTTTACAAATACTGTGGTTTCCGCACATTTTCTATTATTATCAGACCAAGAATTTTTGGTTAATTGGTATTTTAAGTTTAATAACTGGCAAGGAACTTTTGGAAATTTGAATTTGAAATGTTCTAAAGGTCGGGCTTGCCTAATAAGGTGTTGGGCACCATTACGAACAGGGATTGGGTCGTGACATCATAGATGTAAGAGTTGAATTAAGGCAGGGAATAATGAAGAAAATTTGCAAGACGCAAGTGTTAAATTCAATTTATGAGGAACAAGACAAAAAAAGAAGCTATATTTATACTATTGGAAAAAGTACGATGATGAAGAAATCGTAATAGTGATAACTCATACTTCGTAAAAAGTGAAGCCGAAAAGAAAGCCAAAAAAGTGTTGTGAGACAGTGCAACCAATAAGGAAGCAACACGTGTCTAGTGCAATAGAAGAAAGTGACAATTGAAGCGTCAACTTTATCAGAGTATTAATGATAACAAAAATTCTCCTTTTATGAAATTCACTTCCCAAGTATTCAAACTTATGAATCAATGGAAAGTGGGGGGATTATCTTTATTGGGAAAAATATATACATAAATGAATGATGATAAGGCATGACACATGGAACTATCAAAAGGCTATAATTGGTCAAATAATCATTGACTAGTATGGGATAAAAGATGTGCGAGATAAAAGGATAAAAAAGATACACGAGATCAAAAAGGAGGTACGAGATACGAGGCTCAGAAGACCCGTCTCTATTTAAGTGTCATTACGAGATACGAAAAGGATAATGAACCT
The DNA here is from genome assembly GCA_032618575.1 of Nicotiana noctiflora. Lineage (NCBI taxonomy): Eukaryota > Viridiplantae > Streptophyta > Magnoliopsida > Solanales > Solanaceae > Nicotiana > Nicotiana noctiflora. Next base: position 91,698 of record JASVEL010009589.1, on the reverse strand, counting down.
AGTCAAATAAGAAGATAAAGATACAACATTTTAAGAGAAATAAATACCGGGGCCATTAAGGAATATTAGTATTCAATGTAATGATTATATAACACAGCATTTAACGTCATTAAATATTCATAATAGCATCATTATGACTTATAACGTACATTTTCAAAGATTCTCTAGAGACCTATAAAAGGAGAAATATGTAATCAGTGGAGAAACGAGGCATTATTGAAATATATTCTGATTTACAAGCATTCATATCTGAGTACTTAGAAATTCTTTTCTCTATTTATTTTTCGATTATCAGTAACCCGATTCTTTCATTTTCTAGATTTGACTAAAAATTCTTATTTTGGTTGAATAGGTTTTTTCAATTTTCAGTCTAATTCTATATTGAAATTTGATATGTCGGTATTTCGGTACGATCCTCGATATTAGAAATTTGAAATTTTGGTATACCGAAATAACAATTTTTTAAAATATATTTTCTTATATTGCACCAGCCCCCAGTCCACAACTCGTCTGCCCCAGCCCATCGCCCTGCCTGCTGTAATAATTTTAGAGATTTTTACATGCCTAGTCCTTTATTTGATATTATTTTCATTAATAATATTATTCTTCATTTATTCCATAAATGGCGACTTCTTTTACAATTCTAGCACATTTGAAAAATAACCCTGAAATTAAGGAGTTAGTTTTATTTTTAAATAACCCTGAAATTAAGGAGTTAGTTTTATTTTGATAATATTGATATCATTTCTCTCTCATCTTTTTCCCTTTTTCACTCTTTTGTAACGGCACTCCTCTCTTCCCCCTTCCCCCTCCCCCTTTCCTTATTGTTGCTACTTTCTATCTTCATTCTTGCATATAAAAACTAAATTTAAATATTTTTTATTTTTATTAAGGAGAAGAGTAGGAACTTCTTTAGATTTCCTTTTTTGGAATTGATTGCTTTAAATTTTTTGAATCGTGATATATATATATATATATATATATATATATATATATATATATATATATATATATATATATATATATATATACGCAATATATATATATATATTTCCAACTACATGTGCATACATTTTTAGCTTATATTTTGTATATTAATAATGTGATTCGCTGGAATTTTTTTGTGGGATGTTATTATATGAATAAGATATAAAATATTTTATACTAGAAATGTACCATAAATATGAAAATTTTTAAGGAAAATCCTATGCATATACGAATATATTTGTAGAATATTAAGTACAAAATATTTTATACTAGAAATGTACCATAAATATGAAAATTTTTAAGGAAAATCCTATGCATATACGAATATATTTGTAGAATATTAAGTATAAAATATTTTATACTAGAAATGTACCATAAATATGAAAATTTTTAAGGAAAATCCTATGCATATTCTGTTTTGAAGCACAAACCTCATCCATATTCATTATAGTTCCAGCTGCCAAGTTACATCATACACGAGGTATATTAATGTGAATAACATAGGGAGAACTTGGAATTTTTTCTAACAGCTTGGAACTTGAGAACATGATTATGGTACTACCATTTATATTATGGCAATTTAATCGGTTTTCAGACATTACTAAGTGTTCCTGGAAGCACACACTGTAACTGAAATTTTGCGTGAGGTAAAGAGCACCCCAATGAAGGTAGTAATTATGAAAGGAATTTAATCGAACCAACATTTTACTTATTAAAAAAAAAAAAAAAAAAGAGAGGAATTCAACTGAACCCCATGCTCTCCAATTTCTGACAGAAAAATAATTGTAGGCTAGCAGCCATAATATTAAACCGAAATCGTATCGAAACCATACCGAACCATATTGAAATATTTTGGTATGGTATTTGGTATACATAATTGATAAACCGAATACTGAAATACCGAACCGAAATTTTTAAATATCGAATCGAAATACCGAACGTCCACTCCTACTGTCAGGGTTTGAAAAAGATATTTTGCAAGGAAAATATGCTAGGCACCACATGTGAGATTCAATGTCATATTCTTGCTAGTCGGTATATAGTCATATCCAAAATGAATAATCGAAGTGACCATACTCAACCTTACTCGATTTCAACAATAAATATTAATCAGCAACATGGAAAGATGTATACCCTACCAAATGCAGAAAAAGCTATACATTCGAGTATTAACATATAATAGAGGAGAGAGGGTAAGCTGGAATTGATTCTTTGGGGGTGGGGGTGGTGGGTGTAGCAGGGACTCCAATTTCAAAGCTCTCTTTAAATTTATTAGCTGGCTTTAAAATTTGAACTCCTACATGAGCTACGAGCTTTATTCTAATAACAATTTGTCCCTATTTAAAGTAGTGAAAATGACATAAGTAGCCACTTTTAAAGATGTTTGATTAAAATATATGTATAGTATGTAATATACTTGAAGATAACCAATTTTGCTCAAATTTCACAACAACTCTAAAAGTTCAAACTTTAAGACATCGTGTCCTATAATTTAAAAATTATGCCAAAAATTTTGAATTTTATATCTTAGCAGTTTAGAAATCCAGGACATTTAGTCTTGGATTTCAAATTAGCGGGTGAAAAATCAGGACACTAAGAGCCTATTTGGATTGAATTAAAAAAGTAGTTTTTAAGCCAAAAAGTAAGAGTTACCCAATTTATTATTTTTGACTTGTTTTAAGCAGTTTTCAATTTATTTTAAGCACATTTTAACTTTGCCAATCGAAAAAAAAAACTTAAAAATTATATTAAAAACTAATTTGACCAGTTTTAAAAGCCAATCTAAACACCCTCTAAGTCTTGAATTTGGAGTCTTGAAATTTGGATAAATTATCTAATCTTTAAATACATTGTAACTTATGAATATATTTTAAATAGTAGGCTTAAAAGTGAATATTTTAAAGTATTTTAACAAAAGTTTGAAAGTATTGCTTAGGATGGAGGTAGAAGGCATCTTAATTCTTATCATGAGTTAATACCGTTATTTATGGGTTTAACGTCTTACACTATAATTAATGGTGTAAACACTTTTACTTAGGTAAAAGATAAGAGATAATATATAAAGTACCCATTAAATTTATCCGAAAAAATTATTTATACACATAAGTTTTACAGATGACCTTTTATCCTATTATTTTAAATTTAAGTGGATTTAATACTCCTCTTAAAAAACTGAAGCAAGTCTTCTGGTGTCTGTATTTATACGCGCCATAAAGTCCCCTATTTTTCAGTTTTTTCATTTTTTTTTAATTTTGGTTTTAAAAAACAAAAATATTATGTTAAAAAACAAAACAAAAAAAAAAAAAAAAAAAAAAAAAAAAAACTGTTTTCACAAATTTGTTTTCCCAGTTATTACAAAAAGAATTTTTTAAAAAAAATAAAAAATATATATTTATATAAAACGAAAATATTTTATTGAAAATAATTTTTTCAGTTTTTAAAAAATAAAAATATTTTGTAAAAAAATGAAATTTATTTTTTCTGTTTTCAGGGAAAGAAATCAGTTTTTACAAAAAAGAAAATCTTTAAAAACTGAAAAAAATAACATTTTTCAAAAACAAAAATACTTTGCTAGATTTTTTTCTTCAGTTTAAAAAAAACAAAAATATTTTGTTAAAAAACTATTTTTTTAAGTTTTTGCAAAATCTTTTCAGTATCTACTCATTTTAAAAACTACAAAAAAGAATTTGCATAACAAATTGTAAAACTTAAAAAATGGGTTTTTAACAAAAATTGCTTTTTGTAAAATCTGAAAAAATAGTAAAAACTGAAAAAAATAGTTTTAACAAAATATTTTCGTTTATTAAAAACTTAAAAAAATATTTCCAACAATATGTGAAAAATGATTTTTTTTCTTCACTTTTTCAATTTTTTTAAATATTTTGTTTTTGTAAAACTAGAAAAATAAATTTTGTTAAAACAAAAAAAAATGGTTTTTACATAATATTTTCATGTTAAAAAAGAAAAAACGAAAAAGAAAGAAAAAATAATAATATTAAGTTAATTAGTTATAATACACTTTCTCTGTTGAATATAGTAGCTTTGATCCAAATAATATATTTATCTTAAAAAATTATTTAATATATACTCCCTCTGTTTCAATTTATGTGAACCTATTTCCTTTTTAGTCCGTGCCAAAAAGAATGACTCATTTCCTTATTTGGAAACAATTTAACTTTATGCAATGATTTATAGCCACACAAAATAAATGTGCCTCATTTTACACCACAAAATCAAAAGTCTTCCATTTTTTCTTAAACTTCGTGCCCAGTCAAATGGGTTCACATAAATTGAAACGGAGGGAGTATAAATTATTAATACTTGTGATTCCTTCGGATCTTAACAGTTCGAAACAATAGAAACAATAGAAACTGTCTATCAGAAATACAGGATAACTCTTGTGATTCCTTCGGATCTTAACAGTAACTTAGTGCCTTTGGATATATATAAATTTATTATCCAATAAGTTAAGGGATTTAAAATCTCAAACCTACAGCTACAAAATGGTAGGCTCTGCCTCTGACCATTAAAGCAAAGCAGCTAGCAATTATTTGGGAACTGGGAAATCTGTGGGAAGGCCCCCCTCCCCCTTAGAAGATCTCAAACATTACTGAATTAGCTAGAGGAATCTTGGATTGTCTTACTTCTTCTATTCAATTCAAGTAGCCTTAAAAACATTTGGACATGTCCTTAATTAGTTAATGCTACCTTAAAAGCTACACAAAGTTGGGTTGGCAGACAAGCATTTGAAAAGAAAAGGTCACCAATTCACAATGCATGATTTTGATATAAAAAGCTGTCTATTGCAAGGATAAGTTGAAAGAAACATTATAATGTCACGTCCAATAAACGACTATTTTACTTTTGGCACTCTTCATAAGAAAATACATACTACTAAACAATAAAAGATGTATTCATTAAATTATTCTTAATTTCTACCTTAACACATTAGAACATGTAAATAAGACAAATTAATTTCTTCTTGATTATATAAATAAATATTTATTTTGGACCAAAATAAAAAAATAAAATGATTCAATTATTGTGGAACAACAACAAGAAATATATATGTTCCAAAATAACTAAAGAAACTTATCTAGAAATACTATCGTGTTTTTAATGATTGAGATATTAATTTTTGGTTTTTTAATTCGATATTTGGTACATGTTTTGAAATTCATTTAATTTGGATTTATGAAGGAAAATCTTATTTTGAGAGGTAAAGTGCTCCTTACCAACATCGATTCTACCCTCAAAATTCAGATCAGAGGCTTCTGGTTAAAAAAAATGGAGTATTTACTTAACATATTAAGAAGAAATATTCAGAAGAAGGGGCTATTTATCTGCCCCTTGTTTCCTTTGCCGTTTAACTGTTCCAAGGAATGACTGCTAATAGTTTGTACAATGATCCGTCCGGTCGTTTTGAGAATTTAAGCTCCGTTCGGGCGTAAGGTCTTGAACAACTTCATAATATATGTATCGACTTCCGTGCATGGTTGAATTCAGTTACCGGATGACTCGAAATTGAATTGGAAGAAGGAATCTAGTTTTTGGAAGTTTAAGCCGCAAAAATTTAATCAGAATTTGATTTTTATATAAGCGACTCCGAACTGAGTTTTGGATGATGTCAGCAACGTCATATGGGCACTTTGGACTTAGGCGTGTGTCCGTATTTGGATTTGGAAGTCTATAAAGTAAATTGAGGCAATGCGGCGAAAGTTGGAAAAGTTGAAGTTTGAAAAATAAAAAAATTTGGACCCATAGTTGACTTTTATGATATCGGGATCTTAATGCGATTCCGAGAGTTGGAACAACTCTGTTAATGTCATTTTGGGCAAAATTTAGTGTGATTCCGGGTTTATTTGATTGGTTTTGGCACAAGTTTTTGAAGTTGAAAGACTTGAAAGTTCATAGTCCAATTCATGGCACGATTTACATTTCAGGCGTAGTTTTATGTGATTGGAGACCTCGAGCGAGTCCATGTAGATTATATGACTTGTTTGTATGTTTAGACGGGATCCCGGGGGGCCTCGGGTGTGTTCTGGGTGAGCTACGAGTCATTTTCCCATTGTTTGAATTGTTGTTTTCTGCTTCTGGTGTTCTCCTTGGCGATTGCGAATAGCCTTTCGCGTTCGTGATGTGCTGTTGATGAATACTTCAAAATCCTTCTCTGTGTTTGCGTTTAACACTTTGCGTTTGCGAAGCCCTACATTTTTTCCTCTTCATGTTTCCGTCCTTACCCACGCTTTCACGTAGGTTCCTGTCTCTTATTCTCCGCATTCGCGAGCTTATTGTCGCGTTTGTGATGAGCAACCTGGGAAGTCTTCATTTTTCTTCTTCATGAACATGATCCTTCCTCCGTGTTCACGATGCACAAATAACGGGGCGAACAGCATATATTCCCAAATCGATGGTTACACCATTTTCATCATATCTTGACTTGCGGAGCTCAGTTTTGAGCGATTCTTTAAGGACTTTTCACACAAATCGATTGGGTAAGTGTTTATTACCTAGAATTTAGTATATTCCATGATTTTATCTTGTTTCTTTTTATTATTTAAATTGTGTTTTGGTTGAGGAAATTGTGATTTTTTGAAGAAAAATTTCTAAAATGAAAAGTCATGATTTGAGGGACCAAATGGTATTGGAATTTGATAGATTTTGTATGGTTAAACTCGTAGAAGAATGTGTACTTCATTTTCGTAAAAATAAGTTGGGGTTTGAGATGCGGGCCTGGGGAAAATTTTTGGACCAGTTTTTGAATTTTATTAAAAATTGAGAATTTATGATCCAGAATAATTTTTTATGTGTTTTATATATGCTTTGAAGTTATTTTGGCTAGAATATTGCGATCCGGAGGTCTTTTCACCCGAGAAATGTATTTTAGAGAAACATGTAATCGTCCTTATTATGTGGAGGACTTCCCCTTAGGATTGGAGTCTTCTATGTTGATTGTAGTTTGTGTACGTGAGGTGATGTAAGGCCCCGTAAAATTTTTGTGCTTAAAAACCTAGTAGCTGCGGTGTCATGGTCCGAATAATATGTTAGGGCTCGCCGTGGTTCGGACCCTTGGTAGTGATTTAAGTTTCAAAAACTTAAAGAATCAATTTTTCCAAAAAACGTGTCGATTCTGCTGTCAGGAATGCGACCGCAGATCTGCTATGCGGACCACATTCCTACCGCAGAGCTTAACAGAATGTTTTCAAAAATGATATTGAAAATGCGGTGGATATGCGATCGCAGTATGGATTCTGCGGACTGTAGATCTACCGCATAATTTCTTGAAGATTTTTGAGTGTCAAAACTGCGGTGCATTCTGCGACCGCAGATCAAGAATACGGACCGCATTTTGGTCGCATTCCATAATAGAACATGTGAAAATTTTGAGGGAATTTTGCGGTCATTATGCGGACCGCATGTTGATTCTATGATCGCAGATGCGACCGCAGAATTGACTCGGCCCAGATTTTTGTAAATTTTTTACCCGACCCTTTCTTTAATAAAACACCTTTCTCCTTCATTTTATCATGTCTTCTTACCAAAATTAGAGAGAGAAGAGAGGGGTTTTAGAGAGAGAAGTCTATTATCTTCAAGAATTGTTCCAACCATTTAGTCCAAAGGATTCTAGGGCAAAGATTCAACTTTCCCAATCTTTACAAGGTAAAAACCCTAACTATTTTCTCTGATTTTCAGTTTTAAAATGGGTAAAGAAAGGTTTGCATATAATAGCCTTTGACGATAGAATTTAACACTCATGCATGATTATTGAACTTGATTTTTAGTAAAAGGAAGTGAATAGACGTAAGAGTCTGCAAAAACAAGGTCGGCAAAGATAGGATAACTTGGGTAAGCATAAAGTAGGAGGTTAAAGAAAGAAAACTCGACACCAGGTATGTATGGCTAATTTGGATTCTTGTAAAATCGCCCATATGTGTGAAATTTGTTTGGAATGTGTTAATTTGAGAGATTGTATGTAATTCTTTGGTTTCATTGTTGGGTATTCAATTGATGTTGAACTACATGTGGTGTGGTGTGAAATATTAATTGAAAGTTAACAACGGAATTAGAATTGGTAAAACACTGAGAATAATTGTTGTGGTGGCATATATGGTTTCTTGTGAAAATAGATGAAATACACGATTTGTGGTAAACTGTTGAACATACTTGTATGGGTACTCTCGAATATGGAAACATGGTAACTTGGTTGTGATATCAGTTTGAAAATTATTTGAGAATACGAATCGAATTGTAAGTTGCTTATTTGAATTTGTTGTAATTGTGTATAGTACCTTATTTGCTGTTTGTGATTGTTGTGTTTGAAACTGTACGGTGGGATCGGGTTGCGCGCCGCAACACGAAGAAATAAGGTGTGGGTTGGGGTGATAAGGGTGGCCGAGGTAATAAGGGTGGACGAGGTAATAAGGATGGAAAGAGATCGAAATCGCTATTAAAAATTGATATAAAATCATTGATGTGAAATTGTGAAAGGAGACAGCAGGAGAGTTTGCAACCCGTGGGGCATTGATTGCCCCTTTGTTTGACTACTTGTGTTTTACGTAATTGATCGGTTGTTATTCTACTTGTTGATCTTAAACGTGCTTTGTGTTGAGAATTATATGAAATGAGGAAAATATGGAAAACATGGTTGGCTGGCTTAATTGATTCATGGTGTAAATTATTAGCTTGTGTTATCATCGTGATTACTTGTTTAATGGCTTGAGTTTACTTGGGACAATGTTTGCCCATACATACCAGTACAATTCCAGTTTACTGACGTCCTTTTCGCCGGTGACGCTACATTCGTGTTATGATTGTAGGTGGATCAGTAGCAGGCACTTCAGCTCATCGGCAGTAGTATTCTTCATCTTCCACTGCCCATTTTGGTGAGCCCCCTTCTTCCTCAGGGGCCCGGTGTGGCTCATGCCACTTTTGTTGTAGACTTCATTTTGATTTTTGTAAGGTATAGCCGGAGCCTTGTTACCGGCAAGTATTATATTCCCTTTTGTATCCTAGAGGCTCCGTAGACATGTAACTGTGGGATTGTGGCCTATGTATACATATGTCGGGCGTTGTTAATGTAAATTATAAACTTGTTAGTAAATCAATCACATGGTTATGTTTGTACATTGTGAAATCAGTTATAATTGGTAAGAAATTTGGTTAATGAGAAATAATCAACATAGGGGTAATGTATGGGATAGAAAGGCACCCAGGTCCGCTTGACTGGGGCTACCGGGTCAGGCGCTGGTCATGTCCCTCGATTTGGGGCGTGACAAACTTGGTATCAGAGCTTAAGATTTTAAAGTGTCCTAGGATATCTCGGAGCCGTGTCTAGTAGTGCCCTTCTTATCGGTGTGTTGTCGACCACATCAGATAAGTTGGGGAATGCACGAACATTTAGGAATATTACCCTTCTTCAACACTCCAAATCGTGTGATAAAGCTTGACTATACGATTGTTTTGTAACCCGTGCGTTGCGATTCAAGGTAAGTTAAAATGCTCTTTCGTCTATTTCATGTAGTGTTGTTGTATGTCATGACCAATGGGAAACGACATGGGTATTATGGAGATTGCACATGTATCTTGTTGAATAAACAGTATGGATATATTGTTTAAGTACATAGTACTATAAGTATACTTTATTTGAGGAAAGGGTTAAAAGTGATTACCCGCACAAAGAGGCATTGATTTGATAAATGATATGTAAGCTTGAATAGCACACGTGGATAGTGCGAGAAATATATAAATGATCTTAAGGTGTGAAAGAATAATGGTTATATAAGCACGTGATATATGAGAGAATGACCAAGAGATTAATGATGAAAGTGTAAGTCTCTCACATGAGGTAAAAAGTTATGAAATGAGACTCAATTGGACCCTAGGTGAGAAGACCCTTGTCTTACGAACTTTATAAGGACCCAGAAATGTATGAAGTTGCGTTACACTCATAAAGGATATATGCGTGGGGACTTGGAATCCCATACCTGCGTGGCTGAATATCAGTAGGGAACTTATGAGATTAATACTATAATGACTTAAATTTCCCCAATATATATATATATATATATATATATATATATATATATATATATATATATATATATATATATGAGGGATAGATATGTGAGGCATATGTCGCTAAAGTTTCTAAACTCAAGACTGTGTCAAAATCCACGACATTCACCCCATGTGGGAGAGGGAGGGCCATCGTGACGCCACTTAAATATAATGAAACAAGAGTGAGACCATGTAGCTATGATATTCGAATATTTTGGCGAAGACAGGTGTGGTCTAGAAAAGAGACAATAAGTAACATGACTCTCTAAAAGAATATGCTATTGATAGAAAATTAGTACCCCAAGAAGGTTAAGGAAGGTAAATTCTTCAAGCATGGCAATGTGAATGACAGGGTCAACGATTCTAGAAAATAAGAGTGTGTTTGTAAAGAGATTTTTTTTACTTGTTAGAAGGTCAGGAGAAATGGAGCCCAATGAAGTACCATATGTCAAATGTGAAAGATTGCGAGTTCTTAGAATGGGCTAATCATAGATTTGTGATTTAACCAAAGTTTTGGGATACTAAGAAAGCCAGAGCGAGTGGGAAAAATAAATGTGTTGCTATAACAACCCAAGAGGTTAATTGGGGCTTGATAGAGAGCCTATAAAGAATCATACAAACAGATAAGTGTTAAGTGATGTTCAGACGCACACTCTTTGCTACATATATCCCTATAAGAGTTAAGAGGTGAGCAGGATGAAATACCTAAAGTAAGAGACCGCATAATATATGGAAGAGTGCGTGGCTATTCACTAACTAGGAAGAATGAGGTGAGAAGAAATGGGGAGAAAACCTTTAAATTGAGATGGTCATGGTTATCAAAAACAATTTTTGCATCAAAATGGTGGACTCACTTGGAGCACAAGTGTTAATAAAAGTTATAAGGGACTAACCACAATGCAACCGACATGGGTGACACTTAATATCAACTAAAAGGTCTAAAGATAGTTCATGTCTACATACAATGGGAAGTGAGATTATCGTTGGTGAAGTTGTGGTATTGTAAAATGATTAAACAAGGCATAATGATTTTTCAAGTTCACGGGAGGCAGACAAATATGTGGGACAAAAGGTTCGGAATAGATTGAAAGAGGATGAACACTTGTTACGGACCAGACATGTCTAACATGGTAACTCTTAAGCCGCAATATCAGGGAAATTTATTGGTAACTACAATATGGGGAATAAGGCTAGTTACTCATCGGAGATAGAATCAGGTGGACTAAGCCTTACACTTAAGAGTAAAACCAAAAGTTGTTGTTGAAGGATTGAGGAGGATTTAAATATTCAGAGAATTCCATTCTCGGGCTAGTGACCCTTCTTAAATTATATACATATAAAGGCTGTTGATATACGTTTTGAGAGGTGTTTAACCATAAAGAAGGATGGTAGGAAATTTTCACAGGGGAAGTAGTGCAGTTTCTTAAATTCTATAATGCACATGTGGGGAGAAGAGGCTGGCTAAGAAAAGTTAGAGCACAATGTTACCTTACATTTGATGCAATATTGTGCAAGTTAGTATTATCAAGGTATGTGTGCAAGTTAGCCGGTGGTGTTCATTTGAGGCAGCAGGTCATATGAGAAAACTCATTCAGTAATATCTTTTGTTGAGAGTTTTGAAGAGTTAGTAGCAATTATTCACATGAGATTGTAACCATATCAGGGAAATTATAGTATAACTCAATTCGTGGGAGGTCTTATGTAAGAGGAATATGATAAAGATGTTCCACTAATGATATAAAGTGTTAATGTGATAGTTTATGCCTCCAGGGTTGGTTTGGGTTGTGTGTTGATGCATCAAGGGAAGGTTATAGTGTATGTTTCGAGACAACTCAAGAATCACGAAAAGAATTATCTGACACATGACTTGGAGCTTGCAGCTGTTGTGTTTGCCTTGAAAATATGGCGGCACTATTTTTATGGGGTTCGTGTAGATGTGTTTTCAGACCGCAAGAGCCTCCAGTATTTGTTCAAACAGAAGGAGCTGAATCTGAGACAGCGACGGTGGTTAGAATTATTCAAGGACAATGATATGAACATAGTGTACCATCCAAAGAAGGCAAATATGGTAGCCGACGCTCTTAGTCGAAAATCCATGGGTAGTTTGGATCATTTGGGTGTAGATCAGAGACCTCTGGCTCGAGAGGTTTACCAATTAACTAGTTTGGGGGTTCGTATCTCGGCGTCAGATGAGGGAAATGTTATGGTGCATAATGGATCAGAATCATCATTGGTTGCGGAAATCAAGGAAAATCAGTTATGGATCCGGCATTGGTTCGGGTGAAGGAAGCAGTTATGAATGACAAGACCTAAGAATTTGTACTCTGTAGCGAGGATGGTGTATTGCGGTACCAAGGTAGGCTTTGTGTCCCGGACGTGGACGAACTTTTGGAGAGAGTAATGGCAGTGGCTCATATTTCCAGGTATTGTGTGTACCCAGGTTCCATGAAAATGCATCATGATCTTAAGGAGATTTATTGGTGGAACGGTATGAAAAAGGATGTGGCAAGCTTTGTAGCTAAATGCCCGAACTGTCAACAAGTGAAGGCCGAGCATCGACAGCCCGGTGGATTAACTCAGCTTATAGAAATACCAAGGTGGAAATGGGGGATGATCAATATGGATTTCGTGGTGGGGTTACCTCACACTCAGTGTAAGTTCGACTCAATATGGGTGATAGTGGATCGACTCACCAAATCAGCTCACTTCCTGCCAGTCAAGTCCACTGATACTGTGGAGCAATATGCAAGGTTGTACATCAAGGAGATAGTGAGACTTCATGGTACTCCACTTTCTATTATCTCGGATCACGGGACTCAATTCATAGCTAATTTTTGGAAGAAGTTTCAGCAAGGTTTGGGAACTCAGGTGAATCTCAGCACAACTTTCCATCCGCAGACCGATGGTCAGGCCGAACGAACTATTCAGACGCTTGAAAATATGTTGCGGGCTTGTGTCTTAGATTTCAAAGGTAATTGGGATGAACACTTGCCACTGATAGAATTTTCTTATAATAACAGCTTTCATGCTAGCATTCAGATGGCCTCGTTTGAGGCACTGTACGGGTGAAGGTGTAGTAGGTCACCAATCGGGTGGTTTGAGGTAGGTGAAGCGGAATTGCTAGGGCCAGATCTGGTATACGAAGCTATGGAAAAGTTAAAGTTATTCAGGAGAGGATGAAAACTGCACAAAGTCACCAAAAATCCTATGCAGATGTTCGCCGAAGAGATTTGGAGTTTCAAGTCAATGATTGGGTGTTCTTGAGGGTATCTCTTATGAAGGGAGTCATGCGATTCGGAAAGAAAGGGAAATTGAGTCCTAGGTTTGTTGGGCCATATCGGTTCATTCAAATGATTGGTCAAGTTGCTTATAGGCTGGAGTTGCCTCCTGAAATGTCATCAGTGCACCCGGTATTCCACGTGTCCATGTTGAAGAAAGTGATTGGAGATCCATCCACCATCACGCCGGTCGAGACTATTGAGGTTAATGAAGATTTGTCATATGAAGAAGTTCCAGTTGCCATTCTTGATAGGCAAGTCCGTAAGTTAAGAAATAAGGAAGTTGCCTCTGTCAAAGTATTGTGACGAAGTCAACAAGTTGAGTAGGCCACGTGGGAAGCAGTAAAAGAGATGAAGGAGAAGTACCCCCATTTGTTTGATAAAACTTAGAAGAAATTAGGCGATTCTTCTACTCCTAGTAACTATCGTCTTGTCCAAGTCATTTCCCTCTTAGTGTTAGTAAAGTTTCCTCCATTTTGTAATGAGTTGTATGTGTTGTAACCGTGGGTCACATAAACCTTTCTTGATAAATGGAAGCCTTATAAAGATTTATGTGTTAAATAAACAACTAACAGTAAGTGTAAAATTAGAAATTGTTTGTTTATGTGTATAAGGTGTATTGCAATGGTTAAATAAGGTAAGGACTTAATGAAGTGACTAGTTTATGTGCAATTGTAACAATGTGATGGAATATGTGCAGTCATTGAGGTAAGAAAGTGTATACAAGCTGTGGAAGGTGTTGTAATTATGTATTGTTGTTTGGTAATGTGTTTCGGGGGCCCTCTGACAGGTGGATATGTCCATAATACAAAGGAAACTCTGGCGAAATTATTCTAAAATAAAAGAGTTAGTTAAAATTTTGACAGTTTGCATATCATGTCTTTCAAAACCAACTCATTTTTTTCAAAATCCTCATTAAAGGACGAATGATCTTAAGGGGGGGGGGAATGTAAGGCCCCGTAAAATTTTTGTGCTTAAGAACCTAGAAACGGTGGTGTCATGGTCCGAATAATGTGTTAGGAATGCGTAGAACTCTTCGCGGCGAGCAAGCTCGTCGCGGTTCGGACCCTTGGTAGTGATTTAAGTTTCAAAAATTTAAAGAATCAATTTTTCCAAAAAAAGTGTCGATTCTGCGGTCAGGAATGCGACCGTAGATCTGCTATGCGGACCGAATTCCTACCGCAGAGCTTAATAGAATGTTTTAAAAAATTATGTTGAAAATGCGGTTGGTATGCGATCGATGGATGGATTCTGCGGACCGCAGATCTACCGCATAATTTCTTGAAGCTTTTTGAGTGTCAAATCTGCGGTGCATTCTACAACCGCAGATCAAGAATGCGGAATGCATTTTGGTCGCATTCCGTAACAGAACTTGTGAAAATTTTGAGGCAATTCTGCGGTCATTATGCGAACCGCATGTTGTTTCTGCGATCGCAGATGTGACAGTAGAATTGACTCGGCCCATATTTTTGTAACTTTTTGACCCGACCCCTTCTTTAATAAAACACCTTTCTCCTTCATTTTATTATGTCTTCTTACCAAAATTAGAGAGAGAAGAGAGGGGTTTTAGAGAGATAAGTCTATTATCTTCAAGAATTATTCCAACCATTTAGTCCAAAGAATTCTAGGGCAAAGATTCAACTTCCCCAATGTTTACAAGGTAAAAACCCTAACTATTTTCTTTGATTTTAAGTTTTAAAATGGGTAAAAAAAAAGGTTTGCATATAATAGCTTTTAAAACTAGAATTTAACACTCATGCATGATTATTGAACTTGATTTTTAGTAAAAAAGAAGTGAATTGATGTAAGAGTATGCAAAAATAAGGTCAGTAGAGATAGGATAACTTGGATAAGCATAAAGTAGGAGGTTAAAGAAAGAAAACTCGACACCAGGTATGTATGGCTAATTTTGATTCTTGTAAAATCGCCCATATGTGCGAAATTTGTTTGGCATGTGTTAATTTGAGAGATTGTATGTAATTCTTTGATTTCATTGTTGGGTATTCAATTGATGTTGGACTACATGTGGTGTGCTATGAAATATGAATGGAAAGTTAACAAGGGAATTAGAATTGGTAAAACACTGAGAACAATCGTTATGGTGGCATATATGGTTTCTTGTGGAAAGAGATGAAATACTTGATTTGTGGTAAACTGTTTAACATACTTGTGTAAGTATTCTCGAATATGGAAACATGGTAACTTGGTTGTGATATCAGTTTGAAAAGTATTTGAGAATATGAATCGAATTGTAAGTTGCTTATTTGAATTTGTTGTAATTGTGTGTAGTGCCTTATTTGCTGTTTGTGATTGTTGTATTTGAAACTGTACGGTGGGATCGGGTTGCGTGCCACAACACGAAGTACTAAGGTGTGGGTTGGGGTGATAAGGGTGGCCAAGGTAATAAGGGTGGACGAGGTAATAATGATGGAAAGCAAACGAAATCGCTATTGAAAATTGATATAAAATCATTGATGTGAAATTGTGAAAGGAGACAGCAGGAGAGTTTGCAACCTGTGGGTCACTAATTACCCCTTTGTTTGACTACTTATGTTTTACATGATTGATTGGTTGTTGTTCTACTTGTTGATCTTAAACGTGCTTTGTGTTGAGAATTATCTGAAATGAGGAAAATGTGGAAAACATGGTTGGCTGGCTTAATTGATTCATGGTGTAAATTATTGGCTGTCTTATCATTGTGATTACTTATTTAATGGCTTGAGTTTACTTGGGACAAAGTTTGCCCATACATACTAGTACAATTCCAGTGTACTAACGTACCTTTTACCGGGGACGCGATATTTGTGTTATGATTGTGGGTGGATCAGTAACATTCACTTCAGCTCGTCGGTAGTAGTATTCTTCATCTTCCACTACCCGTTTTGGTGAGCCCCTGTGATGACCCGACCCATCATCATGTGATTTATCACCCCGTTATCCCCGTTATATGCTTGTTAATGTTGCAATATACGTGTTGGGTGAGTTTGAGTCAATCCATGTTGAGTTTGGTTAAAATTGAGACAAATAGTCTCTTAGAAGAAGGAATAGTTGAGAAAAGTCAGCTGGATATTGACTTGTGAGTTAGAGAGCTCGGAATCGAATTCTGATGATTTGGTCAGCTCCGGGAGATCATTTATGAGCTAGGAGAGCGATCAGAAGTGAATTTGGAGGGCCGATAAAGTTGAATTTTGGCGATATCCGATCGATAAGTGAGATTTTGATCCGGGAGTCGGAACGGAATTCCAACAGTTTTAGTAGCTCTCTTAGGTGATTTTTGATGTGCCTGCAAAATTTCAGGTCATTCGGAGGTCGTTTGGTCGGGTTTTTGATTGAATGTCGGTTGCGGAAGTTTGAATGAAAACTTAGGTTTGAATTTGCTTGGATTCAATGTTTTTCGTGTTTGAGGGCGTGTTTTTATGATTGGAACAAGTTTCTATTGTGTTATGGAGTATGTTGGTGGTTTTCGTTGGGGTCCCGGGGGCCTCGGGATGAATTCGGGGGTCCAAACGGACCATTTTTGGCCAAAGTCAGCAGCTGAATTGCTGCAATATCTGTAGAAGAATTTTCTTCTTCGCGCTCACGTAGGGGTCCACGCGTTCACGAAGAGTATCGGAGAGCTGGGATCGTTTGTTCATCGCGTTTGCGAGGCGGAGAACGCGAACGCGTAGGGTCAGGCCCGGTGAGCGTCGCGATCGCGAAGGAAGGAATGCGTTCGCGTAGGTTTGGGCGATTGGGCATCGCGAACACGGCTGGAAGCACACGTTCGCGTAGAGTAAATCTGGAGGCTGCAATTCTGGTTCATCGCGAATGCATGGGTAGTGTTGCGTTCGTGAATGGTTAAATGATTGGGCAGAGACTTTAAGTCCAGAACATTTCATACGCGGGTATTCATTCATAAACCTCCATTATTGAGCCCTAGAGAGAGAAAGTGACGGGAAATAGCTGGTATTTCATCGGGTTATCGTCGGAGGTAAGTTTTGTGGTTTAATTACGCATTTTTATCATGAAATCCTCCTATATTTTACTGAAATTGGATGAAATTATGGGGGAATTTAGCCTAAGTCAGGGCTTTGGTAAAATGTCGATTTAAGTGGGCAAACAGAGTCCGATTTTGGAAAACTTTATATGCATAGACTCGTGTTGAGACGAGGATTCCGAATATGTAACTTTTGTAATTTTTCGAGAAGCGTACCAAAAGTTGAGTTTTGACAACTTTGTGGGTTTTGATGCAAATTGAGTTAATTCGAATGGGTTGTGTCTAATTAGCATATATTGATGCATTCTCTATGAATTTGAACAGAATCGGCATCCAAGGCGGTTGAATTTCGAGGAAAGCACAAGGCGGACTAAGGCTTTAACCGGATCGAGGTGAGTGGTGATAGTAAATGATGTACTAAGGGATTGAAACCCCGTACTAGCACTTTACAATGCTATGTTGAGATGAGACACGCGTCTTGTGACGGGCGTGGTGACATTGTGATTGGGGAATTGGACTTGGTCCTTTCCGACTAATAGTATAATGTGTATTGTGACTGAGAATGGGATTATAACTGTATAATTGGGCTAGTAACCATGTTTGGGGCCTTGTGCCGATCTGTAGAGCATTAGGGAACATGTAGAGATAGGTGACCCCTATATCATGTCGGAATCTTACACTTAGCTGTAAAATTAGCTGTATAGCATATCGTGGGCGAGTTCTAGATTTGTACTTGAGAGAAGCTACCTAGGGTGGGATTCCCCGTTCTAGTTGAGTGGGCCTGAGAGGCCAAGTCTATACTGACTGAGATAGGGTCGAGGACCCACTATAAGATGTTATATTGGGCCTGAGAGGCCAAGTCTATACTGACTGAGATAGGGTCGAGGACCCACTATGAGATACACTGTATATATATATATATATATATATGTGTGTGTGTGTGTGTGTGTGTGTGTATCTATATTGGATCGGGTCACACGCCGCAACACTATATGTATTAGATCAGATTGCACACCATAGTAATATATATATATGGACCGGACTGCACACCGCAGTAATATATGTGTGGATCGGACTGCACGCTGCAGTAATATATATATGTGGATCGGACTGCAAGCCATAGTAATATATACATGTTGATCGGACTGCACGCCGCAGTATTATTGCGCTTGGGCTGTAGGAGCCATTCGGAGTTTGAGTCTACACACATTCTCAGTGAGCGCTGGAGTATATTATGGGATCGGGCTGCACGCCGTAGCAGTATAGTTATATATGTATATGTATATATTGGATCAAATTGCACGCCGTAGTAATATATGTGTGGATCGGGCTGCACGCCATAGTATCATAGCGCTTGGGCCTAGGGAGCCCCTCCGAAGTCTGTATACACCCCTAGTGAGCGCCGTCGACGTTAAATGGAGTGGGCTGCGCGCCGCAGCAGTATATGTATTGGAGCCGGCTGCACGCCGCATCATTATACTTGTTCATATCCATATACATACTTAAATACTTATACGTTATAGACATATGTATATATCTACATACATTAAGTTGGTCGTACACCGTAGTGGTACGAGTGGGGATTTGGTCAGTGTGGGACCTTGTTGAGATAGATGTGGACTGGATATTAGAGTACTCATTATAGTGATGACTTACCGGTAGGGGTTGCCTTAGAACTGTTTGGTAATAGCACAGGAGTTCTTACTTTCAGTTATTGTTTATTATTATTACTCACCGAGTTAAAATATACTCATCCCACTCCCCTGCTTTTTGTGCAGATTCACAGGTGCTCGAGAGCAGTTGAGTTGTTGTAGCTGCTTACTCACATCTACTTTTGCGGAGACTTTGAGGTAGTTGCCGGTGTCCGCAGAACCTGTTTTCTCCTTCCTTATCATTTTGTTGCTCTCATTTTACTTAGACTTGTTTGTATTAGGATAGTTATTCTGTAGAGGCTCAGACTTGTGACACCCCGATTTGGTTGGGACCTTGTTTTGTATGTTTCTACTATTACGCTTATCATTTTCATATGAACGCTTGCTATTTAAGTTTAACTTGATTTATTGGAATTAATAATTGGCTAGTTTAAGAGATAATATGGTCGGGCTTGCCTAGCATTGTGTTGGATGCCATCACGACCAGGTTTTGGGTCATAACAAGTTGGTATCAGAGCCTAGGTTAACATGTCTCGCGAGTCATGAGCCGGTTTAGTAGAGTCTCGTGGATCGGTACGGGGATGCCTGTACTTATCCTCGGGAGGCTACAAGTTTCAAATTCTTGAAATTCTTATCGTGCATACTTGATTCACCTTGAAATGTAATTCGTAAAATTCCTTCTACACGTTTGTAAGTGCACTCGAGTGCTTAGTGATAAATTTTCCTTGATGGCTTATGATTCCCCAATCGAGGGACGAGATATAATCTTCGTGAGTTCATGTTGGTCTAGTTTGGAGGACTTGAGACCGGATCCTTGTCTATGACTTGACCACCAAGGTACTAATTTCGCGAGCTGGTCTTATGAAATTCATACGATCAGTATTGATCTTAATTGTGAAAATAGGAGTTTATAATGGGTGAGCTGTAAGGTGTTCGATTCTTATTGTGATCTGATATGTAGCCCTAGCTGTGGGCGTGGTGAGCATGTTCATGTTCCTTAGTGGAAAGGTAAAGTGTATTATGTGTGGTAGTAACAGTTCAGAAACAGGAAGGCCAAATTGGCTGTGCTATGAATATTGGGGTGAAAGGTATTTGATATATGTTATGATGTGAACAGGCGCAGTGCAAGTTCATGTACTAATACTGATAATATAAACTGCGTAGTATTGAGATTTGTGTTGTTGAGATGCATTGTGATGTCTTGTCGAGTTGCAGATGTATTGTTAGGTTGGTTTTGGTGATTCTCTGGCAGGTGGATAGGCCAAATTACAAAGGAAACTCTGTCGAAATTTTTGGAAAAATTTGGGACTTAGAAAAGATTTTGTCACCTAAAGAATGGGCTTAGCTGTTTTGTGTGAATGAATAGAAGAATTGCAAAAGAGTTAAGATTTCTGATGATTCGAGTCTCCGCCGAAGCTTGTAAATGACTTGAGTTTAATCTCACTATAACATTGGGGCATCATTTGAGTAAGAATGCTATGAGTGGCTAAAAGTGCTTTGACGTATGGCTCCGAGCCAAGTTAGGGAGGTTGTTGTTGATTAAATGATTGCACTGTTGTGTGCTATATTGATTCTGTCTCTAAGTATGTTGGAAAATTTTGATAAAGGTTATGGTTCTTCGTAGATATGAAGAAACAATAGGATGATTTGAACTGCTGCTGGGAAAGAATGTTCGGTGTATAGGAAAGAAAGATAGCTAAATGCATCTGTATGTAATCATGTTCCGCGGTGCCAGAGATCTAACAAGGCACGAGTGGTTCTGTTTCATAAGACAGTTGAATTATAATTAATAAGGGTGAATGACGCCCGAGAATGGTTTTTGCGGTGTTCAAGATTTTGCTTGTAACAGTCAGGTGTCTTAAGATTGTGCATTTGGCTAGAGATGGTGGTTTCTTTAGAAGAGATTAAGACTTGTGTTATATTATGTGAATGATGAGATTCTACGTAATCGTATTGGAGGGTAGTGACAACGAATTCAAAACGCAGGAAGTTCTTCAAAATAATGTATTGTAGAATGTGGTACATCTGGGAAAAATTGAGAGAGTATTTGGTGGCCTATGGGTCTTATGTATGAGTCTGGTATGGTAACATGAGTTGAGATATTGTAGTGTTACAGTAAAGGCTAATATTAAATTAAGGATGAATCAGAAAGGGAACTGGGTTAATAGAACAACTTGTTAATAAACCGAAACAATATGATAGGGAATACAATTAATTCCCGGTAGGTGGTTGACGTAATGAATCTTGCAGATATTGTGCAACAAAGCACTTGAGTGCTGGCAGTTGTGTAACTCGATGTGGGTAAAAGGACCCAGTCCTGGCAGTTAAGCTTATGTAATGAATGGGAGGAAAAAGTTGTGATATGTTTTATCATGGTTTGAAAATTAGTATATTCCTATCGGTATGCGAAGCATGGAATGTGTAATGACTTTTATCCTATATGGGATCATGAAGGTCCTCAACTAGTTGAGTGCATCGATATTCACGGCGTAGGAAAGGGATAGAAATTCTCCATGTATCTTGGTGCAGTATGGTATATGCGATGTGTTATGGAAAGATGATAACGACATGTTCAAGGTTTGAGATCAGTTTATATTATATGGGAAGTTATTAAAATCCCCAAGCAGCATGGGCAGCTGCAGATAATATGAGAATCAATCTTCCTGGTGATTAAGGAAAAATGATACTGCTATTCTAGTAATTCGGCAGAGTATATGGTCAAAAAGGGCCAGGTAAAGTAAACTGATAATATTTAGTGGTATTGTGGTATCCTCTTGTTGGATTGACGGTGAATATTGAGTTGTTGATGGTAGATGAGAATTTCTGAATGGCATTCGTGGTATGAATAGATGCTTGATGTGTGTTATGTATTCATACGGTGGAGTGTGGAATCAGGCATAGTGATTCATGTGTTATATATGTGTTGGAGACTAGAAGTTCTCTTAATCCGCCTATGCAGTGGCTGTATATCGTGTGTATTGGCACCGTTTAGTGATTATTGGAAATCGGAAGCCCTAGTGGCTCTCTCTTAACTTGATAAGACGAACTCGGATTATGATACTTGATTGCTGACTGGTTGTCATGGGTTAGATTGTTTAGACTGATGTGATATGGACTATGATGGAATGGCACAAATTGCGTAGCAGAGTGCATCAGAGTATGATCCAGCGGGGTAGTTGTACCTCAGGACCAGCGGATGGCTGGTAGGTATTGCTTTGTTAGTTGGGCCTTCGTGGTGGATATCAGTGCAGAGGTTTCTACCATGGGTTCAGTTCCTGTATTGGGGAACTTTGTCAGATGCGTTTCATGTGGCCGAGCTTGAGGCTATATATATATGTTGTTGCAATGAGCAACTTGACTCAATGTGCATTCCCATTGCTAGATGTATTCGTGGATCGGGTGGCACGCTGCCACATGTATGGTATCAGGATCGGGTGGCACGCCGCCACAGGTATGGTATCTGGATCGGGTGGCACGCCGCCACGGGTATGTTGTTGAAATGGGTTACGCGCCACAACAATGCGATGTGGAAAATATAGCTTCTTACATGTTACTTTGTATACAATACTTCCTAGCTTATGAGGAATAGTCCGTATTGGGTACCGCTCGGGGAATAGCACATCGGTTGTGTCTTTTCAGGATTTGATAACGTATATCAATTGTATCACTGTAGGTGTGATTGGTTGCTTGAGTTCAGACCTAGATATGTGCGTGGCTGACCGTTTTGAGCATGGTGAATTGAGGTGCTCCATGAGTAATAGTGTTGGATGGGATCATGAGTTTTGGCAAGGCCACGTGATGTTATGACCTTCCGAGGAGGATTCAGGTACCCTAATTCTATGATGTGAGATGAGGTCTCGATTATGTGTTGGGATGGTATTGAGGAATGTGAATTACAGCTCTTTTGTGTGAGTCAGTTGTCATGATTCGAGTGTGTTCAGATCGTTTCTTATTGGAGCCTGTGTTGTGCTCGTTGTGGCATAGGCTGATGCTGAGGTGTCATGTCACCAGTGTGGTGTGTTATAATCGAAATGATTGTTGGAGTCATTAATGAGTACAAACATATTTGATCTTGGCTTGTTAGAAAGGTAATATCGAGGTTTGGCTCCGAAATCTATTATGGCATCAGTTATAAAAGGGAAATGGATTCACGAATGGTTGACCCAGGAGATGGTTTAGTATATCGCGTGTTTCAGCTGCCGTGGGCAGGATATGACGGTGTTGGAATAAAACTCTACCCAATGAGAAAGGTTTTTCTGTTAGTACTTGGTTAGCTTGGGCAATTGTTATGACCCGAGACCATCGTCTCGAGCGATTTGGTTGTTTGATACATCATGTGATCTCACCCCGGGTGGCAAGTATGGGCTATTACAGTTAGATCGTGTGTATCATGGGCATAGGCATGAGATTAGAACTGGTATGTGATTTTGGAAAGTGCAATGCGGTTTATGGTTCGGATGGGCTGTGAGAATTCCAGCTATAGTGTGTACCGGACTTATATGAGATACGATGATGTGGGATCGCCCCGAATATATGCTTGGAAGGGTTATTCATCTATTGGGTTACTTCTAGTAGACCTCTTGGTCCGCTCGAGGACGAGCGTTTTCTTAAGTTGGGGAGAATGTGATGACTCGGCCCGTCATCATGTGAGTTATCACCCCGTTATCCCTGTTATATGCTTGTTAATGTTGCAATATGCATGTTGGGTGAGTTTGAGTCAATCCGGGTTGAGTTTGGTTGAAATTGAGACAAATAGTCTCTTAAAAGAAGGAATAGTTGAGAAAAATCAGCTGGATGTTGACTTCTGAGTTAGAGAGCTCGAAATCGAATTCTGATGATTTGGTCAGCTCCGGGAGGTCATTTATGAGCTAGGAGAGCGATCGAAAGTGAATTTGGAGGCCCGATGTAGTTTTAGGCTTGAATTGGCTAAAGTTGAATTTTGGCGATATCCGATCGATAGGTGAGATTTTGATCCGGGAGTCAGAACAGTATTCCAACAGTTGCAGTAGCTCCGTTAGGTGATTTTGGATGTGCCTGCAAAATTTCAGGTCATTCGGAGGTCGTTTGGTCGGGTTTTTGATCGAATGTCGGTTGCAGAAGTTTGAATGAAAACATATGCTTGAATTTGCTTGGATTCGATGTTTTCCGTGTTTGAGGGCGTGTTTTTATGATTGAAACAAGTTTGTATCGTGTTATGGAGTATGTTGGTGGTATTTGTTGGGGTCCCGGGGGCCTCGGGATGAATTCGGGGGTCCAAACGGACCATTTTTGGCCAAAGTCAGCAGCTGAATTGCTGCAATATCTGCAGAAGAATTTTCTTCTTCGCGTTCGTGTAGGAGTCCCCGCATTCGCGAAGAGTATCGGACAGCTGGTATCGCTTTTTCATCACGTTCGTGAGGCGGAGGACGCGAACGCATAGGGTTAGGCCCGGTGAGCATCGCGATCGCGAAGGAAGGAATGCATTCGCGTAGGTTTGGGCGATTGGGCATCGCGAACGCGGCTGGAAGCACGCGTTTGCGTAGAGTAAATCTGGAGGCTACAATTCTTGTTCATCGCGAATGCGTGGGTAGTGTCGCGTTCGTGAAGGGTTAAATGCCTTTCATACGCGTGTATTCATTCATAAACGTTGAGCCCTAGAGAGAGAAAGTGACAGGAAATAGCTGGGATTTCATCGGGTTATCGTCGAAGGTAAGTTTTGTGGTTTAATTACGCGTTTTTATCATGAAATCCTCCTCTATTTTACTGAAATTGGATGAAATTATGGGGGAATTTAGCCTAAGCCAGGGCTTTGGTAAAATGTCGATTTGAGTGGGCAAATGGAGTCCGATTTTGGAAAACTTTATATGCATAGACTTGTGTTGAGACGAGGATACCGAATATGTAACTTTCGTAATTTTTCGAGAAGTGTACTAAAAGTCGAGTTTTGACAACTTTGTGGGTTTTGATGCAAATTGAGTTAATTCGAATGGGTTGTGTTTAATTAGCATATATTGATGCATTCTTTATGAATTTGAACAGATTTCGCATCCGAGGCGGTTGAATTGCGAGGAAAGCACAAGGCGGACTAAGGCTTCTACCGGATCGAGCTGAGTGGTGATAGTAAATGATGTACTGTGGGTTTGAAATCCCGTACTAGCACTTTACAGTGCTATGTTGAGATATGACACGCGTCTTGTGATGGGCGTGGTGACATTGTGATTAGGGAATTGGACTTGGTCCTTTCCGACTAACAGTGTACTGTGTATTGTGACTGAATGAGATTATAACTGTATAATTGGGCTAGTAGCCATGTTTGGGGCTTTGTACCGATCTGTAGAGCATTAGGGAACCTGTAGAGCTAGCTGACCCCTATATCATGTCAGAATCTTACACTCAGCTGTAAAATTAGCGGTATAGCATATCGTGGGCCAGTTCTAGATGTATACTTGAGAGGAGCTACCTAGGGTGGGATTCCCTGTTCTAGCTGAGTGGGCCTGAGAGGCCAAGTCTATACTGACTAAGATATGGCCGAGGACCCACTATAAGATGTTATATTGGTCCTGAGAGGCCAAGTCTATACTGACTGAGATAGGGTCGAGGACCCACTATGAGATACTATATATATATGTGTATCTATATTGGATCGGGCTGCACGTCGTAGCACTATATGTATTGGATCGGACTGCACGCCGCAGTAATATATATATGTGGATCGGACTGCACGCCACAGTAATATATGTGTGGATCGGACTGCACGCTATAGTAATATATATATGTGGATCGGACTGCACGCCGCAGTAATATATACATGTGGATCGGACTGCACGCCGCAGTTATATTGCGCTTGGGCTGTAGGAGCCCCTTCGAAGTCTGAGTTTGCACACATTCTTAGTGAGCGCTGGAGTATATTATGGGATCGGGCTGCACACCACAGCTGTATAGTTATATATGTATATGTATATATTGGATCGGACAGCACGCCGCAGTAATATATGTGTGGATCAGGCTGCACGCCACAATATCATAGCGCTTGGGCCTAGGGAGCCCCTCCGAAGTCTGTATACACCTCAGTGAGCACCGTCGATGTTAAATGGAGCGGGCTGCGTGCCGCAGTGGTATATGTATTGGAGCGGGCTGCACGCCGCAACATTATACTTGTTCATATCCATATACATACTTAAATACTTATACGTTATAGACATATGTATATATCTACATACATTGAGTTGGCCGTACACCGTAGTGGTACGAGTGAGGATTTGGTCAGTGTGGGACCTTGTTGAGATAGATGTGGACTGGAGATTAGAGTACTCATTATAGTGATGACTTGCCTGTGGGGGGTTTGCCTTAGAACTGTTTAGTGATAGTAGAGGAGTTCTTACTTTCAGTTATTGTTTATTATTATTACTCACTGTGTTGAAACATACTCACCCCACTCCCTTGCAATTTTTGTGCAGATTCACAGGTGTCCGAGAGCAGTTGAGTTGTTGTAGCTTCTTACTCACATCTACTTTTGCAGAGACTACGAAGTAGCTGCCGGCGTTCGCATAACCTATTTTCTCCTTCTTATCATTTTCTTGCTCTCATTTTAATTAGAGCTGTTTGTATTAGGATAATTATTTTGTAGAGGCTCAGACTTGTGACACCACGATTTTGTTGGGACCGTATTTTGTATGTTTCTACTATTATATTTATCATTTTGATATGAACGCTTGCTGTTTAAGTTTAACTTGATTAATTAGAATTAATAATTGGCTAGTTTAAGAGATAATATGGTCAGGCTTGCTTAGCACTGTGTTGAGCGCCATCACGACCAGGGTTTGGGTCGTGACAACCCCCTTCTTCCTCAGGGGCCCGGTGTGGCTCATGCCACTTTTGTTGTAGACTTCATTTTGATTTTTGTAAGGTATAGCCGGAGCCTTGTTACCGTCAAGTATTGTATTCCCTTTTGTATCCTAGAGGCTCCGTAGACATGTAACTGTGGGATTGTAGCCTATGTATACATATGTCGGGCGTTGTAAATGTAAATTATAAAATTATTAGTAAATCAATCGCATGGTTATGTTTTTACAGTGTGAAATCAATTATAATTGGTGGGAAATTTGGTTAATGAGAAATAATCAACATAGGGGTAACGCGTGGGATATAAAGGCACCCAAGTCTGCTTGACTGGGGCTACCCGGTCAGGCGCCGATCATGTCCCTCGATTTGGGGCGTGATAGGTGAGGAGTGCGTGCTCAGACTTATTTGTAGAAAATTAGCCTTTTAGGATTCTTATATGTTTATATTCACTGTGTATGAATGTGTTCTTGACATGACTGAGTTTTTATTTACTAGTTTCACCTCTACATGCTTAATTGGAATTAAATGCTTCATGATTCTTTCTCATTATTTAATCGACTCCTATTTGATTAACTAAAGAATTTCTCCTCTCCTATTGTCATGCTATCTTTTCATAGATGCTTGTCTTATTCTAAATTTTTTATTATCCCTCCTGAAATTTTTTTAGTCTTAAGTAAAGCTAAGATCATCTTTCCTCAATTGAATTGTCGAGTATTCTCGTAATTGTCCAACCTTAAAAGGAGTTATATAACCTATAACTGTGTAGACTTACCTTTATTTCAGACAACTTGACTCGTTTTAATTTTTCTTGTTATTGACTTGTATATTGTGGGATCGTTGCTACATATTAGTTTTCCCTTTGTTGAACCATTCCCTTTATACCAGCATTCTTTTATGTGATTATTCCTTGTGAGTTGGTTCTACCATTTCTTCATAAAAATTACAGTTTTGAGTTGGTTTACTTGTCGTACCTTGTATTATTGTCATTGTTGATGTTGTACGTGTTGTGGTGATATACAAGTTTTCTGCCGTGCTATAGGTTTTATCTCTAGTTGTGCTGTATATTTACCTTGGGACTAAAGAACAACATTCTGGGAGATCCCCTGCACATTTACACTTCTGACTACGGGACCGGGAGATCCCCCTATTCTGCATATTTACTTTGGGACTATGAAACGGTATTTCGAGAGACCCCCTACACATTTACTTTTTGGACTATGGGATTGCATTATAAGAGATCCTCTGTTATAATTATTGTGTTCTGAGCTGTTATTTTTATTGATCCTATCCCTGTGTAAACATTACATATGTTGCCATTCTTGTCTTTATGCTTACTAGCTGGTATGAACTATGTTAGGACACTTGCAGAAGCAACACGTGGCTAAGAACTCTTATCGGATATGAGGCTCATTGATATTGCTGAGTATAGACACACACCCTTGTTTATTTTTCTTCCATGTAAGAATGACTCTTTTAGTCACGTGAGTTGTCAGTATGATTATGAGGTGTGTTGATGGAACAAGATGCAAAGTGTTAGGATTCAAGTATTGAGATCCGTATTGTATGATTATGAGATGAAGTATGACATGTGACTTATATTCGAGTGATATTTATATTAAAGGGTTATATATATTCGAAAAGTATTCATTTTTAGAGAACTATTTTTAAAAAATATTTACTTGAAGGAAGTATATTTTGAAATGTTTTTATCCACCAGGATTTGACTAATTGATTGAAGTTTGTTGCCATGACCTAATGTGAAAACTGTCGTAGTTGCTGAGTTATGATTTGCCCTTACTATATTTGTGAATTCGAATTTGGGTTGTATTTTCGTTCACTTTTATGTGCTTTATTATGGTTGTGAAGACCCGACCCGTCATCACGGGAATTACCACCCCGTTACCATGCATTTTCATGTTTCATGCTTTTATATCGGTGTTAGAGTCTATCAGGTGAATTAGGAGTGATTCTAGTTGAAAATAAGGCAAATAGCCTTTGGGAAGGAAGCTTGAATATGGAAAGTCAACCTGGAGTTGACTATTTAGTTAGAGGGCTCGGAATCGAATTCTGATGATTTGGTTAGTTTCGGGAGGTGATTTGTCACTTAGGGGAGCGATCAGAATTGAATTTGGAGGTCTGGTGTAGAAATAGGCTTGAATTGGCTAAGGTTGAATTTTGGCGATATCCGAACGGTAGGTGAGAGTTTGATCCGTGAGTCGTAATGGAATTCTGACAATTTCTGCAGCTTCGTTATGTGATTTATGATATGTCTTCAAATTTTCAGGTCATTCGGACGACGTTTGGTCGGATGTTTGATCGGATGTTGGTTGCAGAAGTTTAAATGAAAACTTAGGCTTGAATTTGCTTGGATTCGATGTTTTTCCATGTTTAAGGGTGTGTTTTTAGGATTGGAACAAGTTTTTATCGTGTTATGGAGTATGTTGGTGGTTTTCGTTAGGGTCCCGGGGGCCTCAGGGTGAATTCGAACCTGTATCCGGGCATTTGGAAATTTGAAAATTTGCAAAAAATTGCAAATTATGTGCAGCAGACTTTAAGCCTTCGCGTTCGCTTGGCTCTGGCCGCGTTCGCATAGGCAAGGCAGGTTTGGTCATCGCGTTCGTGGTCAAGGTGTCGCGATTGCGCAGGAAGGAAAAGGTAGAGCATCGCGTTCGCGTCCCAAGGTACGCGTTCGCGTAGAAGAAAAATTGGCCGGTTGAAATGTTATTCATCGCGAACGCATGGGAGGCGTCGCGTTTGCGAAGAGGAAAATGAGGGCTGCTGCATTTGTTCATCGCGAACGCATGAGTAGTAACGTGAACGCGTAGGGTAAATTTGTCTAGCAGTGAATTAAATTCCAGAACAGTTCAGTTGCGAGTTTCATTCGCAAAAACACCATTGTTGAGTCTTAGAGAGAGAAACTCACAGGAAATTGCTGGGAATTCATCGGGTATTCATCGGAGCTAAGTTTTATGGTATTCGTCTTAGAGAGAGACCCCTGCAGCTTGCACACCTAAGCAGGTGGTTCAGGGACTTCAGACGCTAGAGGCGGTCCCCGCTCAGGTGGTTGCACAAGTTATTCCTCCACCTACACCAGCTCCAGAGCATGTGGTTCAGGTTATGCCCGACGACAAGCAGAGTCGTCTAGAGAGACTTGGTAGACTCTAGCCACCCCATTTCAGTGGTACTGAGGGCGAGGATGCCCAGGGTTTCTTATATAAGTGCCAGAGGATGCTATGTACAGCTGGTATTCTTGAGTCCAGTGGGGTTTCATTCACTACTTTTCAGTTTACTGGTCCAGCGTTCGATTGGTGGGAGGAGTTTGAGAGGCGTAGGCCTGCGGGAGCAGCACCTCTCACCTGGCAGCAGTTTTCTACTCTCTTCCTAGAGAAGTATGTACCTCAGTCCCGTCATGAGGAGCTTCATCGCCAGTTTGAGTGGTTGGTATAGGGCGACATGTCAGCGACACAGTATGAGCTGAGATACACACACTTGGCTATGCATGCCACATGGAAGAGCCCGACTGATCGGGAGAGGATTAAGAGGTTCATTGATGGCCTCAACTACTCCATTCATATTCTTATGACCAGAGAGAGAGTGATATCATCATCTTTTGATCAGGTTGTGGATATGGCACGCTCCATTGAGGCGAATCATCGCCGGGAGTGGGAGGAGAGGGAGGCCAAGAGGCCTCGTGGTTCTGGTAGCTTCGGTGGTGCTCCATCTAGAGGGCATTTTCAGCAGGGCAGAGGTCACTCATCTAGACCTTCTCATTCAGGCTGCCCTGAGCAGAGCAGAGCTTCTTCTGGTTGTGGTCGATAAGGATACCAGCAGGGCCAGTCTTCACTTAGTGCCTTTCCAGCCTAGAGTGCAGCACCTACTACTTCTTCGGCCCAGGTTCATCTCGGCGAGGGGTTCCCTTAAGTCCCCTTCTCCAGCACCAGGTAGGTATTTTGAGTATAGTGAGTTTGGCCACATGAGGAGGCAGTGCCCTCGACTTCATAGGGACAAGGCTCAGAGGAGGGATCAGCCCTCCTCTTCAACACCATCACAGGCTAGTAGAGGTGGAGGTCAGTCTTCTCGTAGTCGCCCCAGAGGCGAGGATCGATCCAGTGGGGTCCAGGCATGATTCTATGCACTTTATGACAGGCGTGATGCAGTTGCCTCTGATGCAGTTATTGCAGGTATCATTTCTGTCTATCACAGAGATGCCTCTGTTCGATTTGATATAGGGTTCACATATTCGTACGTGTTTTCTTATTTTCTCACATCACTTGGGTGCGACCCGTGGTAGTCTTGATTTAACTGTTCATGTATCCACCCCCGTGGGTAATACGATTGTTGTGCATCATGTCTATAGATCCTGTGTTATTTCTATTGGGGGTCTGGAGACCCAGGCGGATCTGTTATTGTTAGGGATGGTGGACTTTGATGTGATATTGGGTATGGACTGGTTGTCTCCGTACCATGCTATATTGGACTGTCATGCTAAGACAGTAACGTTGGATATTCCTGGTATTCCTAAGATTGAGTGGCGGGGTTCGACTGATTTCGTCCCTAGCAGTGTCATTTCGTTCTTAAAGGCTCAAATAATGGTTGAAAAGGGGTATTTATCGTATTTAGCATTTGTGAGGGATGTGGGAGCTGAGTCTCCTGGCATTGATTCGGTACCTGTTGTGAGGGACTTTCCAAATGTATTCCCCTCAGACCTGCCGGGTATGCCAACGGACAGGGATATTGATTTTGGCATTGACTTAGTGCTGGGCACTCAACCCATTTCTATTCATCCTTATCGGATGGCACCAGCTGAGTTGAAGGA
This sequence comes from Nicotiana noctiflora, assembly GCA_032618575.1. Lineage (NCBI taxonomy): Eukaryota > Viridiplantae > Streptophyta > Magnoliopsida > Solanales > Solanaceae > Nicotiana > Nicotiana noctiflora. The sequence goes on along the minus strand of JASVEL010009589.1, from coordinate 60,111 downwards.
ATTGAAAGAACAACTTCAGGAGCTTTTGGATAAGGGATTCATTCTCCCTAGTATGTCCCCGTGGGGTGTACACGCGTTATTTGTTAAGAAGAAAGATGGTTCAATGCGGATGTGTATTGATTATAGAAAATTGAACAAGGTAACAGTGAAGAACAAGTACCCTCTATCGCACATTGATGATTTGTTTGATCAGCTACAGGGTGCGAGGGTGTTTTCTAAGATTGATCTTCGTTCAGGCTATCACCAGCTGAAGATCAGGGACTCTGATATTATGAAGACTGCATTCAGGACTAGATATGGCCACTATGAGTTCCCTGTGATGTCTTTTGGGCTGACCAACGCCCCAGCAGCATTCATGCATCTGATGAACAGCGTGTTCAGGCCGTATTTGGATTCATTTGTGATCGTGTTCATTGATGACATTCTAGTCTACTCCTATAGTCAGGAGGAGCATGCTCAACATTTGAGTATTGTGTTGCAGAGATTGAGGGAGGAGAAGCTGTATGCTAAATTCTCCAAGTTCGAGTTTTGGCTCGATTCAGTAGCATTTCTAGGTTATGTAGTGTCTCGTTATGGTATTCAGGTTGATCCGAAGAAGATAGAGGTGATGCAGAGTTGGCCTAGACCGTCCTCAGCTACAGAGATCAGGAGTTTTCTTGGCTTGGCGGGATATTATCGCCGGTTTGTTCGGGGATTATCATCTATTGCTTCTTCTTTGACTAAGTTGACTCAGAAGGGTGCTCCATTTGTGTGGTCGGATGAGTGCGAGGACAGCTTTCAGAAGCTCATGATAGCTTTGACCACAGCTCCAATATTAGTGTTGCCATCAGCTTCAGGTTCATATACTATATATTGTGATGCCTCAAGTGTGGGGATAGGTTGTGCATTGATGCAGGAGGGTAGAGTGATTGCTTATGCTTCTCGGCAGTTGAAGCCTTATGAGAAGAACTACCATATTCATGATTTAGAGCTAGCTGCTATAGTTCATGCCTAGAAGATTTGGAGGCACTATTTGTACGACATGTCCTGTGAGGTGTATATCGATCATCGTAGTCTCCAGCATTTGTTCAAATAGAAGGATCTTAATTTGATACACCGGAGATGGCTTGAGTTGCTCAAGGATTATGACATTACTATTCTATATCATCCGGGGAAGGCCAATGTGGTGGCCGATGCTTTGAGCTGAAAGGCAGTCAGTATCGGCAGCTTGGCATACATTCCAGCTGAGGAGAGATCATTTTCTTATGATGTTCAAGCACTAGCCAATCGGCTAGTAAGGTTAGACATTTTAGAGTCCAGCAGGGTGTTGGCTTGTGTTGTATCTCGGTCTTCTCTATATGATCGTATTCGTGAGAGCCAGTATGATGATCCACACTTGGTTGTCCTTAAGGACAGAGTTCAGCATGATGATGCTAGATATGTCACTATTGATAGTGATGGAGTATTGAGGATGCAGGGCTGGATATGTGTGCCCAATGTTGATGGCCTTCGTGAGTTGATTCTGGAGGAGGCCCATAGCTCACAATATTCTATCAATCCAGGAGCCGCGAAGATGTACCAAGACTTGAAATAATACTATTGGTGGAGGAAGATGAAGATGGACATTGTTATACATATAGCACGGTGCCTCAACTATCAGCACGTTAAGTACGAGCATCAGAGGCCCGGTGGCGTATTTCAGCGCATTGATATTCCCAAGTGGAAGTGGGAAAGGATCACTATAGACTTTTTTACTGGACTCCCTCAGACAGCGAGGAAGTTTGATTCTATTTGGGTGATTGTGGATAGGTTGACCAAGTCAGCTCACTTCATTCCAGTATGTACTACGTACTCCTCAGAGTGGTTAGTTGAGATATTCATTCAGGAGATTGTTAGATTGCATGGAGTTCCAGTTTCTACCATATCAGACAGAGCTACTCGGTTTACTTCATAGTTCTGGAGGACATTTCAGCGTGAGTTGGGCTCACAGGTTGAGTTGAGTACTGCATTCCATCCTCAGACGGACGGACAATCCGAGCGTACTATTCATATCTTGGAGGATATGTTGAGAGCTTGTGTTATTGACTTTGGTGGTTCATGGGCCGATTATTTTCCTGTCGCAGCGTTTGCCTATAACAACAACTACCAATCCAGTATTTAGATGGCACCGTTTGAGGCTTTATATGGGAGACAGTGTAGATTTCTAGTTGGTTGGTTTGAGCCCGGTGAGGCAAGGTTATTGGGGACGGAGTTAGTCCAGGATGCTTTGGATAGGGTGAAGGTTATTCAGGGGAGACTTCGCACAGCTCAGTCGCGCCAGAAGAGTTACGCGGACCGGAAGGTTCGAGATGTGTCTTATTCTATGGGTGAGAAAGTCTTACTGAAGGTTTCGCCGATGAAAGGCGTCATGAGATTCGGGAAGAAAGGGAAGCTCAGTCCGAGATTTTTTGGACCTTTTGAGATCCTCAAGAGGATTGGAGAGGTGGCGTATATGCTTGCTTTGCCACCCAGCCTATTAGGAGTTCATCCAGTGTTTCATGTATCCATGCTCCGGAAGTATATTGGCGACACATCACATGTGTTGGAATTTAGCACTATTCAGCTTGATGATGACTTAACCTATGATGTGGAGCCTATAGCTATATTGGGTAGTTAGGTGAGAAGATTGAGGTCCAAGGACATTGCATCAGTTAAGGTTCAGTGGAGAGGTCGACCCATGGAGGAGGCCACTTGGGAGATCGAGCGGGAGATGCGGAGTAGATATCTTCACTTATTTGAGTCTTCAGGTATGTTTCTTAACCAGCTCGAGGACAAGCATTTGCTTAAGTGGGGGAGAATGTGACAACCCGGCCCGTCATCACGGGAATTACCACCCTGTTATCTTGCATTTTCATGTTTCATGCTTTTATATCGGTGTTAGAGTCTATCGGGTGAGTTAGGAGTGATTCTGGTTGAAAATGAGGCAAATAGCCTTTTGGAAGGAAGCTTTAATATGGAAAGTCAATCTGGAGTTCACTATTTAGTTAGAAGGCTCGGAATCTGATTATGATGATTTGGTTAGTTCTGCGAGGTGATTTGTGACTTAGGGGAGCGATCATAATTAAATTTGGAGGTCCGGTGTAAAAATAGGCTTGAATTAGCTAAGGTTGAATTTTGGCAATATCCGAACGGTAGGTGAGATTTTGATCCGGAGTCAGATGGAATTCCGACAATTTTTGTAGTTTGTTATGTGGTTTTGGATATGTCTACAAATTTTCAGGTCATTCGGACGTCGTTTGGTCGGGTTTTTGATCGGATATTGGTTGCGGAAGTTTAAATGAAAACTTAGGCTTGCATTTGCTTGGATTCAATATTTTTCCGTGTTTAAGGGAGTGGTTTTAGGATTGGAACAAGTTTGTATCATGTTATGGAGTATGTTGGTGGTTTTCGTTGGGGTCCCGGGGGCCTCGGGGTGAATTCAGACCTTTATCCAGGCATTTGGAACTTAGAAAATCTGTAAAAAATTGTAGATTTTGTGCAGCAGACTTTAAGCCTTCTTGTTCGCGTGGCTCTGGCCGCATTCGCGTAGGCAAGGCACGTTTGGTCATCGCGTTCGCGGTCGAGGTGTCGTGATCGCATAGGAAGGAAAAGGTAGAGCATCGCGTTCGTGTCCTAGGGTACACGTTCGCGTAGAAGATAAGTTTGCCGGTTGAAATGTTATTCATCGCGAATGCGTGGGAGGCGTCGCGTTCGCAAAGAGGAAAATGAGGGCTGCTGTGTTTGTTCATCGCAAACGCGTGAGTAGTAATGCGAACGCGTAGGGTTAATTTGTATGGCAGTGAATTAAATTCCAGTACAGTTCAGTCGCGAGTTTCATTCGCAAAAACACCATTGTTGAGTCTTAGAGAGACAATCTCACGGGAAATTGCTAGGAATTCATCGGGTATTCATCGGAGGTAAGTTTTATAGCCTAATTACGTTAGTTTATCATGAAATCTTTGAGTATTTCACTGTTAATGGAAGATTAATGGGGGATTTAAGCCATAAGCCTAAATTATGGAAAATCAATTATTTGAATGGGCAAATGGAGTCCGATTTTGGTAAATTGTATATGCATGGACTCGTGTTGAGACAAGAATTCCGAATATGTGACTTACGTAATTTTTCGAGAAGCCTACCGAGAGTCGGGTTTTGGCAACTTTGTAGTTTTTGGTGTAATTTGAATTATTTTGACCGGGTAACATCCCATTGGCCTATTTTGATGTATTTCTACTACATTTGATCAGATTCTACACCTATGGAGGTTGATTCTCGTGGCAAGGGCATCGCGGATTAGTCATCGTGCCAAGTCAAGGTGAGTAATTGATGTGAATGATGACCAGCGTGTTCGAAACCCCGGTATACTACTTTGTGACGCTGTATTGTGGCGAGACACGTATTCTCCTATGAGTGCGGGGTCGAATGTGATTGGGGACTATGACTTAGTCCAACCTGTTGATATTATACTGTGTTATTGGCTACTCTTGAGCTGGTGAACCTCCTTCTTGGATGGTTGTGTACATTTGTGGGCTATGAGCTAGTTATTGGGATCCTGCGAGGATCGTTATCATTGTTTCTGTGATATTGACATGCTAGTTTTACTACCAGTCTAGAGCTTTATCATTGTTTCTGTGATATTGACATGCTAGTTTTACTACCAGTCTAGAGCTATTAATGTCATTATGGTTTTTCAAACTCTGGAACTTTGATATACTATTTTCTACAGAAAAATGATAAAATAGTTTTCAAAAAACTACTTTTCAGCCTGTGAGGCTGCATTTGCATATTAGCTGACTGGTAGTGGATCGGGCTGCATGCCGCAGCATATTTATGATATTATGCTTGGGATATAGGAGCCCCTCCGGAGTCTGAACCCCCACGGTGAGCATGGGTACCCAAATTGGATCGGGCTACGTGTCGTAGTAGTCATTTCATTAATTGCATTGCACTTAGCTACATCTGATAGTTGTTATATTGTTTTGCTGGTACTTGCTGGTACAAATACTATTAATGTTGATACTGTTGCAGGATATTTGATTACAACTTTACATAGTGCTATATTGTGATTTCTTATCTACGCTGTCTATAATGAGACTCAAGGTAGCCCTGCTTCTGCTTTCGCAGGCTTTAGAGTCACCTTCTGATTTTATATTCACACTATTGTACTTATTTCCATAGGATTCTGTTTAGAAGTTGTAGCAAAACACTGTAGATCTTATGACGTGTACTACCGGGTTTTGGAAATTATAAATCTTGTAGAGATTTCTTCTTTAAGAATGTTAAACTTCATTTATTATTGTGATATTTTAATTTGATTTAGACTTACCTAGTCCCAAAGACTAGGTGCCATCACAATACCCAAACGGAGGGAAAGTTGGATCGCGACAGTTTGGTTTTAGTTAGGGATATCAATGGTATTCAAAAATCGATTAAAACGATCGAACCGAATTGTTCTGAACCGATTTTTAGTCTAAAAAATATAGTTTCTATCTAAATTTATAATTGTATTGATAATCAGTTTAGGTTTTTAATTTTATGAAAATAAACCAAAATATACTGTGTTGTACTGAGTAAATTTATTTGTGAAAAATATATTTATATATTAGCTTAAGAATTATGAGAATGGTTACAATCTAACAAGTAATTAAAACTTAGAATTCCCGAGCTTATTATTCTACTTTTATTGCAATTAAATTATTTTTAGCATATACACTAGGAGGGCACAAAGTCTTTTAGTGACTATGGGTAGCAAACTATAATATATTCAATATATTTCTTTTCGTATGATTCAGTTTTATCTTTTTGAATATTTGATCTCCTATAGACATTATTCTTTAGTCCTAGTTTTGTTAATATCTATCCAGTCGTGCGATTTATATTTTCTTTGTCTTTGCTTAGTTTCTTTTACGTTGATGTAGAATAATTGATAGATCTATACTTTGACCACCTTTCATGTGTTTCTAAGTCATATTAAAATATGTATTTCTTTGCATTGTACTTCTACGAGTGACTTTTACATCATATTTAAAAGAATATCGAAAATTAACCAAACTGTACAAACTAAACCGTAGCAATACTGAAAAGAAACCAAGTTGATTGGACAGTTTTGAAAAGTATAATTTTAATTATATATAATAAAATAATCAAATATTAATATAATATAAATTTTCTAAAATAATCGGCTAAACCAAACTGAGAACCCTCGTTTTGATTACACTACAATATAGTATAAGACCGTAAAACTCAAAACACATTCATTTAGAGTCAGTTAGAATAGTTATTGCCAAAATATGCCTTTCGAACATTGCAATATTATTTCACCATAATCACTCATCAATCAACAACCACCTGGTTCCTAGTGTTTAATCTTGTATTAAGATCATATAGCTACCTATTGCCCAATAAGAGCAAACATGGTATTAAAGTCTGGATTATTATTATTTTTACCCTGCAACAGAAACTATTTATATTTGATAGCTGACAAATAAGATTTATATAATTTTTATATATATACAAAAAATATTTAAATTTTATATAATTTTTCGACTATACTTATACATGAGCTATACAACGTTATTTTTCCTTAAACTCTCGCATTAGAGATCATATAAAATAGAAGGGAGAGTATTAATTTTGCAAATACTTTTAGAAAAATACTTTTCTTTAGCAAATTATTTAATTTTTCTAGTATTCTGTTAACTGAACTAAAAGATAAACCCCATGTGAGCTTGGTAAATTCAAGCTCAATTTTTAGATTCATCCAAGCAGTTTGTGATTAGGTTTGAGAATGAAAAGATGAACTCGAGAGAGAAGAAAGGAGTTGCAGAACAGAAAAATTAATTCTGTAAAATGAATGATTACAAACTTATATATAATTCAACTATGTACTAAGTTAACCAATTACTTAATTACTTGGCCCTGTAGTTATAATTGACTAATTAATTCATCTGCTAACTAACAAAAGTGACTAATAGACTAACCAATAGCTCACCGTCCCCCTCAAGTTGGATGACATAAAATGTTAAGCACTCCAAGCTTGCCTAGTAAAATGTATGTTGAGACTGTCCAAGAATTTTAGTAAGAAGATTAGCTAGTCCCCACAAACCGTGTGTTGAGTACACCTTGTTTGATCTATTCGCGCTCAAAATGATAATTGATATTAATATGTTTGGTATGTTTGTGGAAGATAAGATTGGCTACAATCTGGAGAGCAGCCTTGCTATCACAATAGATTTCCACAGGTCACTTGATAGGCACTCCAAGTTCACCAAACATTCCTAATAACAAGACTACTTCTGTTATAACAACTGCTAGGCTTTTATACTCTGCTTCTGCAAAGCTTCTCGACAATGTATGCTTCTTCTTGGACTTACATGAGATGAGTGAGTTTCCAACTTGACAAAGTACCCAGTTACATATCTTCTAGTGGTTAGACAATTTTCCGAATATGCATCACAAAATCATGTCAAACTATCTGCACATGTACTACTCAGAATATTCTCACGCCTAGTTCATGCTTTAGTTATTTAACCACTCTTATATCAATATCCCGATGAGATTTTTTGGGCTCTCACATGAACTAACTGAGAGTTTAGACTGCAAACATAATATCTCATCGTGTGATATTTAATTAGATCGACCAGCCAATCAAACTTTGGTACTCACTCACATCTATCAGGATTTCATCCGCTGTAGTAAGAGCAATCACAGATCTCACAGTTACCATCTTGGCAACTGGTGAAAAGGTTTCATTATAGTCTACGCCTTCTCTTTGGCTATAGCTCTTGGCTACCAACCCGGCCTTGAACCTTTCTACCTAACTACTTCCTTTGTATTTTATCTTGTACACACATTTTGAACCAATAGCCTTCATGCCTTTTGGAATATCAACAACATCCCAAGTTCTATTGTCCTCTAAAGACTTGATTTTAATTTCCAAGGCTTCAATCCACCTTTTGTCTTAGATGCTTCACTAAAGGGTTTTGGTTTTGTTAATGCTGCTATTCCAGCCAAAAACTTCTGGAGTTACTAGTCAACCCACTATAGGATAGATAGCTGGATAAGGGATACGAGGAACTCTTTTTTGTTGTGGTCACATAGACCTGCAACCATATGAGTTCCTTTGTAGTTCTTTTAAATTTTTTGACCTTAGTTGACTCTTGTTCAAGAGTTTCTGGAGAATTCACTTTATCTTTATGCATTAAGTCTTGTTCTGGAACTGCGCTGCTAATTATTGGTACATTATTGTAATCTGCATTTGCATCATCATTTGCATTCACACCATCATCTAAATTTGCACCATCATCTATATTTGTTAATGGCGAGTCTTGCATATCACCATTTCCATCATGCTATGCAATGTCAGTCTCTGCATTGTTGTGAACACCACTCCTCTCAATAAACTCCTCTAAATCACTATTTGCAATTCCTTCTGGTTGCAGATACATATTGCTATTAGAGTTCTGTAAATGCTCAAATTGTTCTAGGAATAGGGTGGGATCTATAGTTATTGTACGTCTTTATGTAGTATGAGATGTGGAACAATGTTTTGAAAATGAAAAGATATTCTCCTTGAAAATAACATCTTTGAAAAAAGAAACAATTAGTATTCAAATCTATTATCTTGTAGCCTTTTGTGTTTTTGCATAGACAAGGAATATAACTGCCTTTGATCTTGGTGAAAATTTGTCTACCTTAACCAAGTTATGTGACGACCCGGCCCGTCATCACGGGAATTACCACCCCGTTATATTGAAATCACATGTTTTATGCTTTTATATCAGTCTTAGAGTCTATCGGGTGAGTTAGGAGTGAATTGGATTGAAAATGAGGCGTATAGCCTTTTTGAAGGAAACTTGAATATGGAAAGTCAACATGGAGTTGACTATTTGGTTAGAGGTCTCAGAATCGGATTTTGATGATTTAGTTAGTTCCAGGAGGTGATTTATGACTTAGAGGAGCAATCGGAATTGAATTTGGAGGTCCGGTGTAGAAATAGGCTTGAATTGGCTAAGGTTGAATTTTGGCGAAATCCGAACGGTAGGTAAGTTTTTGATATGGGGGTCAGAATGGAATTCCGACAATTTCAGTAGCTTTGTCATATGATTTTGGACATGTCCACAAAGTTTCAGGTCATTCGGACATCGTTTGGTCGGGTTCTTGATTGATTGTGTAATTTGGAAAGTTTTAAGGAATTAAGGCTTGAATTCGATGTGAATTATGGGTTTTGATGTTTTTAGATGTGTTTTGAGTATTGGAACAAGTTCGGATAAGGTATTAGGATGTGTTAGTGAGTTTGGATGAGGTCCCGGGGCCTCGGGGTGTTTACGGATGGTCAAACGGGAGAAAATATGGAAAACTGCAGACTTTGTGCACTGATTCTGTTGTTTTCGCTCCTGCGGAAATGGGGGCGCAGGAGCGAGTCCGCAGGAGCGGACAAGGGGGCGCAGGGGCGCGTGAATTCGCAGAAGCGGAATCATGTCCGCTGAGGCGGCGTCGCAGGAGCGAAGATGAGACCGCAGAAGCGGTCAAGAGGCGAGATGGGGAAGACCGCAGAAGCGGATTGTTGATCGCATAGGCAAGTCCGCAGGAGCGGACTCTTGATTGCAGAGGTGGAAAAGACCGCAGGGGCGGATGAAAATCCGCAGGAGCGGACTCGTAGGAGCGGTCCGTGGATCGTAGGAGCAAAAATGGCCAAATGGGCCTGGGTTCGCGGAAGCGACCAATTGGTCGCAGAAGCGGTTCTGCAGGGGCGGAATTTTATCTGCAGAAATGAAAATCGCAGTGAGTTAATTGTATCAAAAGTTAGAAAACTTCAGAAACATTTCGCACATTTGGGTCTCGGCTTTAGAGGCGATTTGGGCGATTTTGAAGAGAAACTAAAGGGAAATCATCAGGTAATCAACCATGGACTCATCTTATGATTAGTATTGATAATATTATGCAATTATATCATGCAAATGGAGGAATTTGGGCTAATTTATGGAGGATTTAACCCTAGGCTTGCACTTTAGAAAATCAATATTTTGAATGGGCAAATGGAGTCCGAATTTGGTAGAATTGATATTCTTAGAATCATATTGAGATGAGGGTCCCGAATATGTGACTTTCGTGATTTTTCGAGAAGCGTACCAAGAGTCGGTTTTGGCAACTTTGCTATTTTTGGTGTAAATTGAGTTCTTTTGATTGGGTGTCGTCCCATTGGCCTAATTTGATGTGTATTTACTGTATTTGATCAGATTCTACGCATGCGGAGCTTGATACTCATGGCAAGGGCATCGCGGAGTAGTCGTCGTGCTGCATTGAGGTGAGTAATAGATGTGGGTGATGACCAGCTGATTCGAAACCTCGCTATACCACTTTGTGACGCTGTATAGCGGCGAGACACATACTCTCTTGTGAGTGCGGGGTCGATTGTGATTGGGGACTATGGCTTAGTCCGACCTGTTGATACTATGTTATGACATTGGCTATTCTTGAGCCGTTGATCCTCCTACTCGGATGGTTGAGTATACTTATGGGCTATGAGCCAAATAATGGGATCCTGCGAGGATCGTTAGCACTGTTATGTGAAATTGATATGTTAGTTTCTACTAGTCTGTAGCTATTACTACTATCATGATATTTCAATTCTCTAGAACTTGACATTTACTGTTTCAACTGAAAAAAATTGATAAAAAAGAGTTTTCAAAAACTACTTTTGAGCCTGCAAGGCTGTATTTGCATTTAGCTGACTGGTAGTGGATCGGGCTGCACGCCGCAACGTATATTCATGATATTGTGCTTGGGCTGTAGGAGCCCCTCCGGAGTCTAAACCCCCACAGTGAGAACGGGTACCCAAATTGGATCGGGCTACGCGCCGTAGTGGTCATTTCATGCATTGCATTGCATTTAGCTACACCTGCTAGCTATTGTACTTGTTGTTAATATTGTTGGCTCTCTACTATTGGTATTGAACTGTCACAGGGTATTGGTATAGCTTTACATTGTGCTTTACTCTGGATTTCTTATCTACGTTGTCTTACCCTTGTTTATTACCACTGAGTCTGGCAGTACTCATTTTACTCCCTGCACCTTGTGTGCAGATCCAGGTACCTCTCAGCAGACCTGATTTGGTAGCCGCTCTGAGACATCGTGTGGGATAGTTGAGGTAACTGCAGCGTCCGTAGGACCTGACTCCCCTTTCTAGCTGTCATTTCATTTCAAATTGTCTTTTCTTTCCGCACTGAGATTGTTGTAGAACTTATTATATTTATGTTCTTTAGAGGCTCACGACCCTTGACCCTTCGGTCTATGGGAGTTGGATTGTGTTGGGACTTGGTTCCCTGTGTTTGATATATATATATATATATATATATATATATCACTGTTATTTCATAATTTGATATGCTTAAATTGGATAATGCGAGCTTCTAGCTCTGTAGATTTTGTTGGTTGGTCAGGCTGGCCTAGTAGTGTGCTGGGCGCCATCATGACTGGGTTTGGGGTCGTGACAAGTTGGTATCAGAGCCTAGGCTTACTAGGCCTCATGAGTCTTGAGTCGGTTAGTAGAGTCTTATGGATCGGTACAGAGACGCCTGTACTTATCCTCGGGAGGCTGCGAACCTTTAGGAAACACTTCATTTTTCTTGAACTCTATCGTGCGATCTTGTTATTCTGAGAACTGAACTTCTATATTCTATTCTCTCGCAGATGGCTACTGTAGCGACATCTCAGACAGGAGGTGGTCAGCAGACCCCTGCAGCTCGCACACCTGAGCAGGTTGTTCAGGGACTTCAGATGCTAGAGCCGGTCCCCGCTCAGGTGGTTGCACGAGTTATTCCTCCAGCTGCACCAGCTCGAGAGCATATGGTTCAGGCTATGCCCGACGACGAGCAGCGTCATCTTGAGAGATTTGGTAGACTTCGGCCACCCCATTTCAGTGGCGTGGAGGGCGAGGATGCCCAGGGTTTCTTGGATAAGTGTCAGAGGATGTTGCGGATGGCTGGTATTCTTGAGTCCAGCGGAGTTTCATTTACTACCTTTCAGTTTACGGTTCCGCATTTGATTGGTGGGAGGAGTTTGAGAGGCGTAGGCCTGCAGGAGCAGTACCTCTCACATGACAGCAGTTCTCTACTCTCTTCATAGAGAAATATGTACCACAGTCCCGGCACGAGGAACTTCGTCGCTAGTTTGAGTGGTTTGTTCAGGGCGACATGTCAGTGACCCAGTACGAGCTTAGATTCACACAGTAGGCTAGGCATGCCACATGGATGATCCCTACTGATAAGAAGAGGATCGGGAGGTTCATTGATGGCCTCAACTACTCCATCCGTATTCTTATGACCAGAGAGAGAGTTCTGTCATCATATTTTGAGCAGGTCGTTGATATGGCACGCTCCATTGAGGCGGATCGTCGTCGAGAAAGAGAGGAACGGGAGGCCAAGAGGCCTCATGGTTCTGGCAGTTTTAGTGGTGCTCCATCTAGAGGGCATTTCCAGCAGGGTAGAGGTCGCTCATCTAGACCTTCTCATTTCACCAAATTCAAATCCGAATCCGAATTCGAAGCCGTGGCCATCAGGGTTTTCAGCAGGGCCAGTCTTCACTCAGTGCCCTCCCAACTCAGAGTTCAGTACCTACTTCTTCGGCCCAGGGTTCATCGCGGCGAGGGGTTCCCTTCAGTCCCCTTCTCCAGCGCCAGGCAGTTGTTTTGAGTGTGGCGAGTTTGGCCACATTAGGAGGCAGTGCCCTCGACTTCGTAGGGACAGGGCTCAGCAGAGGGATCAGCCCTCCTCTTCAGCACCATCTCAGGCTAGTAGAGGTGGAGGTCAATCTTCTCGTGGTCGCCCCAGAGGCGAGGAGAGATCCAGTGGAGGTCAGGCACGATTCTATGCACTCCCTGACAGGCGTGATGCAGTTGCCTCCGATGCAGTGATTACGGGTATCATTTTTGTCGGTCACAGAGATGCCTCTGTTCTATTTGATCCAGGTTCCACATATTCATACGTGTCTTCTTATTTTGCACATCATTTGGGTGCGACTCGTGGTAGTCTTGATTTACCTATTCATGTATCCACCCCCGTGGGTGATACGATTGTTGTGGATCATGTCTATAGATCCTGTGTTATTTCTATTGGGGGTCTGGAGACCCAGGCAGATCTATTATTGTTGGGGATGGTGGACTTTGATGTTATATTGGGTATGGACTGGTTGTCTCCGTACCATGCTATATTGTACTGTCATGCTAAGACAGTTACGTTGGACATTCCTGGTATTTCTCGGATCGAGTGGCGGGGTTCGACTGATTTCGTCCCTAGCTGTGTCATTTCGTTCTTAAAGGCTCAGAAGATGGTTGAAAAAGGGTGTCTGGCGTACTTAGCATTTGTGAGAGATGTTGGAGCTGAGTCTCCTAGCATTGATTCTGTACCTGTTGTAAGGGATTTTCCAGATGTATTCCTCTCAGACCTGCCGAGCATGCCGCCGGACAGGGATATTAATTTTGGCATTGACTTGGTGCCGGGCACTCGGCCCATATCCATTCCTCCTTATCGGATGGCACCAGCTGAGTTGAAAGAACTGAAAGAGCAGCTTCAAGAGCTTCTGGGTAAAGGTTTCATCCATCCTAGCGTGTCCCCGTGGGGTGCGCCGGTGTTATTTGTTAAAAAGAAAGATGGTTCCATGCGAATGTGTATCGATTATAGGCAATTGAACAAAGTAACAACGAAGAACAAGTACCCTCTACCGCGCATTGATGATTTGTTTGATCAGTTATAGGGTGCGAAAGTGTTTTCTAAGATTGATCTTCGTTCAGGCTATCATCAGCTAAAGATCAGGGACTCGGATATGATGAAGACTGCATTCAGGACACGATATGGTCACTATGAGTTCATTGTGATGTCTTTTGGGCTGACCAATGCCCCAGCAGCACTTATGCATCTGATGAACAGTGTGTTCAGGCCCTATTTGGATTCATTTGTGATTGTATTCATTGATGACATTCTAGTCTACTCCCGTAGTCAGGAGGAGTATGCTCAGCATTTGAGTATTGTGTTGCAGAGATTGAGGGAGGAGAAGCTATATGCTAAATTCTCCAAGTGCGAGTTTTGGCTCGAGTCGGTAGCATTTCTGGGACATGTGGTGTCTCGTGATGGTATTCAGGTTGATCCGAAGAAGATAGAGGCAGTGTAGAGTTGGCCTAGACCGTCCTCAGCTACAGAGATTAGAAGTTTTCTTGGCTTGGCGAGATATTATCGCCGGTTTGTTCAGGGATTTTCATCCATTGCTTCTTCATTGACTAAATTGACCCAAAAGGGTGCACCATTCGTGTGGTCGGATGAGTGCGAGGAGAGCTTTCAGAAGCTCAAGACAACTTTGACCACAGCTCCAGTGTTAGTATTGCCATCAACTTCAGGTTCATATACTATTTATTGTGATGCCTCGAGAGTGGGGATAGGTTGTGTGTTGATGCAGGAAGGTAAGGTGATTGCTTATGCTTCTCGGCAGTTGAAGCCACATGAGAAGAACTATCATGTTCATGATTTGGAGCTAGCCGCCATTGTTCATGCCTTGAAAATTTGGAGGCACTATTTGTACGACGTGTCTTGTGAGGTGTATACCGACCATCGTAGTCTCCAGCACTTGTTCAAACAGAAAGATCTTAATTTGAGACAGCGAAGATGGCTTGAGTTGCTTAAGGATTATGACATCATTATTTTATATCATCCGGGGAAGGCCAACGTGGTGGCCGATGCTTTGAGCCAGAAGGTGGTCAGTATGGGGAGCTTGGCATATATTCCAGCTGAGGAGAGGCCATTTGCTTATGATGTTCCGGTGCTAGCCAATCGGCTAGTGAGGTTAGATATTTCGGAGCCCAGCAGGGTATTGGCTTGTGTTGTATCTCGGTCATCTCTATATGATCGTATTCGTGAGCGCCAGTATGATGATCCACATTTGGCTGTCCTGAGGGACAGAGTTCAACATGATGATGGTAGAGATGTCACCATTGATAGTGACGGCATACTGAGGATGCAGGGCCGGATATGTGTGACCAATGTTGATGGCCTTCGTGAGTTGATTCTGGAGGAGGCCCATAGCTCGCGTTATTCTATCCATCCAGGAGCCGCGAAGATGTATCAAGACTTGAAACAGCACTATTGGTGGAGAAAGATGAAGATGGACATTGTCAGACATGTAGCACGGTGCCTCAACTGTCAGCAGGTTAAGTACGAGCATCAGAGGCCCGGTGGTGTATTTCAGCGCATTGTTATTCCTGAGTGGAAATGGGAGGGGATCACTATGGACTTTGTTACTGGACTCCCTCGGACGGCGAGGAAGTTTGATTCTGTGTGGGTGATTGTGGATAGACTGACCAAGTCAACTCACTTCATTCCGGTTAGTACTACCTACTCATCGGAGCGGTTGGCAGCGATCTTTATTCGAGAGATTGTTCGGTTGCATGGAGTTCCAGTGTCTATCATATCCGACAGGGGTACTCAGTTCACTTCTCAGTTTTGGAGAGAATTTCAGTGAGAGATGGGTACGCGAGTTGAGTTGAGCATCGCATTTCACCCCCAGACAGACGGGCAGTCTGAGCGCACCATTCAGATCCTGGAGGATATGTTGGGAGCATGTGTGATTAACTTTGGTGGTTCGTGGGATAAGTTCTTACCAATTGCTAAGTTTGCCTACAACAACAATTATCAGTCGAGTATTCAGATGGCCCCGTATGAGGCATTGTATTTCAGATGGTGTAGATCCCCCGTAGGATGGTTTGAGCCTGGTGAGGATAGATTGATAGGGACTGAGTTAGTTCAGGATGCTCTGGATAGAGCAAAGTTGATCCACGAGAGGCTTCGCATAACACAGTCTCTCTAGAAGAGTTATGCAAACCGTAGAGTTCGAGAGTTGTCTTTCATGGTTGGTGACAGAGTATTGTTGAACGTTTCACCCATGAAGGGTGTCATGAGGTTCGGGAAGAAAGGGAAGTTGAGTCCCAGGTACATTGGTCCTTTTGAGATACTCAGGAGGGTTGGAGAGGTGGCATATGAGTTGGCCTTGCAACCCAGCTTATCCAGCGTTCATCCAGTATTCCATGTGTCTATGCTCCGGAAGTACATCGGGGATCCGTCTCATGTATTAGACTTCAGTACCATCCAGCTTGATGGTGATCTATCCTATGATGTGGAGCCTATTGCTATTTTGGGTCGTCAGGTGAGAAACTTGAGGTCCAAGGAGATTGCATCGGTTAAGGTTCAGTGGAGAGGTCGACCCGTGGAGGAGGCTACTTGGGAGGTTGAGCAGGGAGATGCGGAGCAGATATCCTCACTTGTTTGAGACTTCAGGTATGTTTCTTGACCCGCTCGAGGACGAGCGTTTGCTTAAGGAGGAGAATGTGATGACCCCGCCCGTCGTCATGGGAATTACCATCCCGTTATGTTGAAATCACATGTTTTATGCTTTTATATCAGTGTTAGATTCTATCTGGTGAGTTAGGAGTGAATTGGATTGAAAATGAGGCGTATAGCCTTTTTGAAGGAAACTTGAATATGGAAAGTCAACCTGGAGTTGCCTATTTGGTTAGAGGGATCGGAATCAGATTCTGATGGTTTGGATAGTTCCGGGAGGTGATTTATGACTTAGAGGAGCAATCGGAATTGAATTTGGAGGTCCGGTGTAGAAATAGGCTTGAATTGGCTAAGGTTGAATTTTGGCGAAATCCGAACGGTAGGTGAGATTTTGATCCGGAGGTCAGAATGGAATTCTGACAATTTCTGTAGCTTCGTCATGTGATTTTGGATATGTCTGCAAAGTTTCAGGTTATTCAGACATTGTTTGGTCGGGTTTTTGATTGATTGTGTAATTTGGAAAGTTTTAAGGAATTTAGGCTTGAATTCGATATGAATTCTGGGTTTTGATGTTAGACGCGTTTTGAGGATTGGAACAAGTTCGAATAAGGTAATAGGATGTGTTAGTGAGTTTGGATGAGGTCCCGGGGGCCTCGGGGTGTTTTTGGATGGTCAAACGGGATAAAATATGGAAAATTGCAGACTTTGTGCACTGGTTCTGTTGTTTTCGCTCCTGCGGAAATGGGGGCGCATGAGAGAGTCCGCAGGAGCGGAGAAGGGGGAGCAGGGGTGCGTGAATTCGCAGAAGCGGAATCATGTCCGCTGAGGCGGCGTCGCAGGAGCGAAGATGAGACCGCAGAAGCGGTCAAGGGGTGAGATGGGGAAGACCGCAGAAGCGGATTGTTGATCTCATAGGTGAGTCCGCAGCTTGATCGCAGAGACGGAAAATACCGCAGGGGCGGATGAAAATCCGCAGGAGCTGACCCGTAGGAGCGGTCCGTGGATCGCAGGAGCGGAAATGGCCAAATGGGCCTGGGTTCGCGGAAGCGAGCAATTGGTCGCATAAGCGGTTCCGCAGGGGCGGAATTTTATCTGCAGAAGCGAAAATCGCAGTGAGTTAATTGTATCAGAAGTTAAAAAATTTCAGGAACATTTCACATATTTGGGTCTCAGCTTTATAGGCGATTTGGGCGATTTTGAAGAGAAACTAAAGGGAAATCATCAGGTAATCAACTATGGACTCATCTTATGATTAGTATTGATAATATTATGCAATTATATCATGAAAATGGAGGAATTTGGGGTAATTTATGAAGGATTTAACCCTAGGCTTGCACTTTAGAAAATCAAGGTTTTGAATGGGTAAATGAAGTCCAAATTTGGTAGAATTGATATTCTTTGAATCGTATTGAGATGAGGGTCCCGAATATGTGACTTTCGTGATTTTTCGAGAAGCGTACCAAGAGTCGGGTTTTGGCAACTTTGCTATTTTTGGTGTAAATTTAGTTGTTTTGATTGGAAATCGTCCCATTGGCCTAATTTGATGTGTATTTACTGTATTTGATCAGATTCTACACGTGCAGAGCTTGATTCTGGTGGAAAGGGCATCGCGACTAGTCATCGAGCTGTATTGAGGTGAGTAATAGATGTGGGTAATGACCAGCGGGTTCGAAACCCTGGTATACCACTTTGTGACGCTGTATAGCGGCGAGACACGTACTCTCTTGTGAGTGCAGGGTCGATTGTGATTGGGGACTATGGCTTAGTCCGACCTGTTGATACTATGTTATGACATTGGCTATTCTTGAGCCGTTAATCCTCCTTCTCGGATGGTTGTGTATACTTATGGGCTATGAGCCAGTTAATGGGATCCTGCGAGTATCGTGAGCACTGTTCTGTGAAATTGATATGTTAGTTTCTACCAGTCTGTAGCTATTACTTCTATCATGATATTTCAATTCTCTGGAACTTGGCATTTACTGTTTTCAACTGAAAATTGATAAAAGAGTTCTCAAAAACTACTTTTGAGCCTGCGAGGCTGCATTTGCATTTAGCTAACTGGTAGTGGATCGGGCTGCACGCCGCAACGTATATTCATGATATTGTTCTTGGGCTGTAGGAGCCCCTCCGGAGTCTGAACCCCCACAGTGAGCACGGGTACCCAAATTGGATCGGGCTACACGCCGTAGCGGTCATTTCATGCATTTCATTGCATTTAGCTACACTTGCTAGTTGTTATACTTGTTGTTAATATTGTTGGCTCTCTACTGTTAGTATTGAACTGTCACGGGGTATTGGTATAGCTTTACATTGTGCTTCACTGTGGATTTCTTATCTACGTTGTCTTACCCTTATTTATTACTACTTAAGTCTGGCAGTACTCATTTTACTCCCTGCACCTTGTGTGCAGATCCAGGTACCTCTCAGCAGACCTGATTCGGTAGCCGCTCAGAGACATCGTGTGGGGCAGTTGAGGTAGCTGCAGCGTCCGCAGGACCTAACTCCCCCTTCTAGCTGCCATTTCATTTCATATTGTCTTTTCTTTCCGCACTAAGATTGTTGTAGACCTTATTATACTTATGTTCTTTAGAGGCTCACGAATCTTGACCCTTCTGTCTATGGGAGTTGGATTGCGTTGGGACTTGGTTCCCTGTCTTTGATATATATATCTATCACTGTTATTTCATAATTTGATATGCTTAAATTGGATAATGCGAGCTTCTAGCTTTGTAGATTTTGTTGGTTGGTCAGGCTGGCCTAGCAGTGTGCTGGGCGCCATCACGACCGGGTTTGGGGTCGTGACAAGTTAGTAGCATATCAAAGTCATCCAAACACTCTAAGGTGACACAATGAGGGTGGTTATTTTATGAAGGAGCTCATATGCAGTTTTCCTGTTCAACAACTGTAACAACCCGATTGGTCCTTGTGAGCTCTAGTGCATCATTCAGTAGTTTGAGGTTATGAGCAGATTTATTTCAGGTATTATGACTTGTACGCATGGTCGGAATTGAATTTCGAGAAGTTCATAGTTGATTTGGAAAGAGAATTCTCATTTCGGAAGCTTAAAGTTGAAAAAATTAACTAGGATTCAATTTTTGAGTAAACGAACTAAAGAATCAAGATTTCAAAGGTTCTAGTAGGTTCGTATAATAATTTAACACTTGGGTGCATGTTCGGGTCAGACTTTGGATTACCCGGGAGCATTTATTGCAAAAGTTAGAATTTTGGAAGAAATTTTATAAGTGTGGGTTAAAGTGAATTTCAGTGTTATCAATGCCTGTTTGGAATTTCGAGTCTGGAGTAGCTCTGTATGGCGATTTTAGAGTTGGGAGCGCGATTGGAAGTGAATTCGGAGGTCTGTGGAGCCTTTTGGGTAAAGATAGAAAATTGAAGGTTTTTGAGAAGTTTGACCGAAAGTAGACTTTTTGATATCGGGGTCAAAATCCAATTCTCAAAGTTAAAGTAGGTTAGTAATGTTGAATATGACACGTGTGAAAAATTTATGGTCAATCGGACATGATTTGATAGGTTTAAATATCAAAAGTAGAAGTTTGAAATTCTAAAGTTCATAAAGCTTAGATTAGAGGTCGATTCATGATTTTAGCATTATTTGACATGATTTAGGCCTCGAGCAAGTCCGTAATGTATTTTGGAACTAGTTGGCATAATTGGTTGGGTCCCAGGAGCCTTGGGTGTATTTCGGAATGGTTTCAGAGCATTTCGGGCTGTTTTAGAACTACTATTCGCTCGTGTCTGGTTTCCTTCTTCGCGAACGCGAAGGGAGCGCCGCGTTCGCGAAGAGGATTAGATGGGGATGCTGAGTTTATCCTTCACAAATGCAACTAAGGCTATGGGAACGTGAAGAAGGTAAGGGAGAGCTGGGCCCAAGGCTATTTGGTCTGCGCGAATGCATAGAGGATAACACGAACACGATGGATCTGGGCAGCTGACCATCGTGAATGCGTTCAATGAGTCGCGAACGCGAAGAAGGGTTTTTTTGGGCCTGGGGTCATTGTCCTACTCGAATGTGAGGCCTAGTATGCGAACATGAAGGGGATGGGTAACTGGCCTTTGTGAACACAAGCGACAGTCCGCGAATGCGAAGAAGGGAAGACCTGGGCTGGGAAGAATGTAGGGTGTGCATTCGATTTATCGATTCGATTTTGACCCTTATCGATAATTACTTATCGATTATCGATTTGTATGTATGCTTATCATTATCATTTCAATAAGGTTTCAATTTTTTCGGTTTCGATTTATCGATTTTGGGGGCTTATCGATTCGGTTATCGATTACGCCAATAAGAAAAATTGCGGGTTTCCACAGAAAGTATGCGCCTAACTAATATTGGACAAAAAGAAGCTAAAATAAGACGAATACCATTTATAACATAAAAATTATGTGAAAAAGCACATGCAGCAAAACTAAAGTATGGGATCAAATGTATGCCACCAACACTCCCACGGTATAAAAAAACAAAATAAAATACATCATCACGACTAATTCTGTTTTCCATTAATTTGAACTTCATTCCTTGTAAATATGATCATTCCTTAAATGTGATCGAGGAAATAATAGGGAAAGGACTTAGGGTAAAGAAAAGGGTATATATTAGGGAAAATGATATTGTATATACAAATAGGTAATTACTTATTTTACAAGTATCTACAGTTTAGGGGTGTGCATTCGATTTATCGATTAGATTTTGACCCTTATCGGTAATTACTTATCGATTATCGATTTGTACATTTGCTTAGCATTATCGTTTCAATAAGGTTTCAGTTTTTTTGATTTTGATTTCGATAAAAAATAATCGATTCGATTTATCGATAAACCGATTGCAATGCACACCCATAGCAGAATGTTTAAAATTGGGGTTTGAGTTCATTTCACCCATTTTTCTCTTGGCTTGGACAATTTTTGGAGCTTTTGAAGAGGGGGGTTCCGTCATTCATCATAAGTTAAGTAATTTATGCTAGCTTTGAGTTAAATACAAGGTTTATATATGGATTTAGACATGAAAATTTGTAGAAAACTTGGGGTTGAGGGAAAACCTAGAAAATTGATATCCTTGGAATTTGACCATGATTTTGAGTATGAATTTAAGAGAAAATAATATATTTGAGTTAATGGACTATTGGGTAAGTTTAATCTGCACAAAAAAAAAATTGTAATTTAGGCACGTGCGCCCGAGACCATTTTTGTCAATTTTTGATATTGATTAGGAATTATATATTGGATTGTAATGAGTAATTGAGAATATATTAATAGATTTGCCTAATTTTTGGCTAATTTTGGAGTGTTGTTCATCAATTTGAGTTTTTGGAAGCACGTGAAATGCCGGTTACAGATCTTCGGAGCAACGTGAATCTCCTTTCTATCCTTGTAAGAGGGAATTTGTCACGACCCCAAATCCGGTCGTGATGGCGCCCAGCACACTGCTAGGCCAGCCCGACCAATCAACAATAACCACGGAGCCACAAGCTCACTTTATCATTTTTAAGCATAACAGTGTTAGATATATTAAAAACAGGGAACCAAGTCCCAACACATGCCAAGTCCCATAGACCGAAGGGTCAAGAGTCATGAGCCTCTACAGAGTATACAAAGTGTAAATAGTGAATATAACTGTGCACAAGTGTGGGATGATCAGAACAAAATACGGACAAACTGGAGAATCAGGTCCTGCGAACGCTGGCAGCTACCTCGACTGTCCAAAAGCACTCCCGAGCCGCAATAGAATCAGCCATGCTGTGATGTACCTGAATCTGCACACAAGGTGCAGGGAGTCGAGTGTGAGTACTTCCAACTCAACAGTAATAAAAGTAAATAATGCTGAAGGGAAGAAAACCACGATAGGCACTATCTCATGCTACACAATACAGAACTATCTTTTTATTCCTTTCAAGCATACGTGAGTATATTATTTAGAAAACTCAATTTTAGCTACTTTCTTTCATAATAATATACCAATACCTGGATACAATCTCAAGCAGTGCAAGTCCGCACTCAAATCAGCCCTCGGGCTCAGCAGTCCTTATCAATTTACACCAGGAGATCCGGTCAATAAGGCAACTAATGCATGTGTGCCAGTAATGTATGAGTGCTGAATGTTATGCCACGTAGAACACGTAAACCAATGTATGTATGCCATGCAATGCATATGACCGCTACGGCGTGTAGCCCGATCCAATTTGGGTACCCGTGCTCACTGTGGGGGTTCAGACTCCGGAGGGGCTCCTACAGCCCAAGCACAATATTAATATCACACCTGCGGCGCGCAGCCCGATCCGTATACCACTGCGGCGTGCAGTCCGATCCATGCATGTGTATGCATATGCTCACATGAAATGTCATGCCCTAACATATGGCCCTCGGCCGAATTAGTCTAACAAATAATCAAGAAAGCCCTACGAGCAACAATATCACATTAGCTCACAGCTAAAATATTATTAAGACATTTTTCAAGTTTTTCATAACCTTATAAGAATGTTGAATAGCAAAAATACCATTTAAAACCTTAAATTTAGATAAAAATATGTACAGTGTTATCAAGACAATGATACTAATCCCTGAAGGATTCAAATAATCGGCATGAAGCCCAAATATGATAATTAGTCCAATTCATTTCAACAATTAGGTGTTATTATTTATTACGCGGGACGGACCAAGTCGCGATCCCCAATGGTGCTCTACCCCACGCTTGTTATCCGGCGTGCAAGTCACCTCAACACAGCACTAAGATGTGCAAGTCCGGGGTTTACTAACCCTCAGGACATCATTTACAAGTATTACCCACCTCGAACCGACGAAAGCTCATGGCCGCGACGCCTTAGCTCCTCGAACCGGCATCCACGCACGTCAAAATTAGAACAAATCAGCACAAATATATCAAAATAGGCTAATGGAACATCACCCAATCGAAAGAACTCGAAAAATATCAAAAATCACCAAATTTGCAAAACCCGAGCCCCGGGCCCACATCTCGAAAAATTTCGAAACTCATATTTCCAGAACCCTCGTCTCGCCACGAGTCCATACATATAAAATTTACCAAAATCGGACTCCATTTGCCCGCTCAAATCGGTATTTTACCAAAGCCCTGGCCTAGGCTAAATTTCCCCACAATTTGATCCAATTTCAGTGAAATAAAAGGGGATTTCAAGATAAAAACGCGTAAATGAAACATAAAACTTACCTCCGACAATAACCCGATGATTTCCCAGCCATTCCCGTCACTTTCTCACTCTAGAGCTCAACAATGGGGGTTTCTAGGAGTGAAACCCGTATATGAAATGTTCTAGTTTTAACTTCACTGCCTGGAACCTTTGCTCTACGCGTTCGCGTGACTCCACTCGCGTCCGCGATGCACAGACAGGCTAACCCTTCGCGAACGCGGCAAAGAACCACTCGTTCGCGATGACCATTTTTCTCAGCCACCAGATTTTCTTCTTCGCGAACGCGACCATGCTGACGTGAACGCGATGCCTTTCCTTCTTCTTCTACGCGAACGCGGCCTACATACACGCGAACGCGATGCCTCCCTATGTCCTCTTACGCGATCGCGGCCCTCCTCTTCGCGAACGCGATGACCAACTGGTCCCCGCCTATGCGAACGCGGGCCTTGCCTCGCGAACGCGAAGGCTAAAAATCCTGCACCGTTTCTGCAATTTTCTGCAGATTTTTCATGTTCAAAAATGCCGGATGATGGTCCGGATTCACCTCGAGGCCCCCGGGACCCCAACGAAAACCACCAACATGCTCCAAAACACGATACGAACTTGTTCCAATCATAAAAACACCATCCTAAACATCAAAATCACCAATTACACACGGATTCAAGCCTAAGTTTCTTCAAAACTTTCAAAACTATCATTCAATCCAAAACCCGATCAAACGACGTCCGAACGACCTGAAATTTTGCAGGCACATCCAAAATCACCTAACGGAGCTACTGCAACTGTTGGAATTCCATTCCGACTCCCGAATCAAAATCTCACCTACCGTTCGGATTTCGCCAAAATTCAACCTTAGCCAATTCAAGCCTAAAACTACACCGGACCTCCAAATTCAATTCTGATTGCTCTCCTAAGACATAAATGATCTCCCGAAACTAGTCGAATCATTAGAATCTGATTCCGAGCACTCTAACTCGATAGTCAACTCTAGGTTGACTTTCCATATTCAAACTTCCTTCAAACATGCTATTTGCTTCATTTTCAATTCAATTCACTCCTAACTCACCCGATAGGCTCTAACACCGATATAAAAGCATAAAACATGTAATTGCAACATGACGGGGTGGTAAATTCCCGTAACGACGGGCCGGGTCGTGACATTCTCCCCAACTTAAACAAACGCTCGTCCTCGAGCGACTCAGAGTTGTACTAGAAACAACTCAATAGCTGAATGACCTTACCAAGCATATACTCGGGTGATCATACGTCACCCTATCTCACATAAGTCCGAAAACACCATATAGTCAAAATTTCACAGACCATCTGAACCATAAATCACATTGCACTTTCTAAAATCATAGGCCAAATGCAAATCCCATGCCTATACTCAAGATACACTCGAATCCACTGCAATAACCCATATTCACTACTCCGACTGAGATCATATAATGTATCAAACAACCCAATCACTCGAGACAATAGTCTCTAATCACACAATTTCCCATGATAACCAAATACCAACTGAAAACCCCTTTTTATTAGATAGAGTGTTATTCCAACACCTTCATATCATGCCCACGGCAACCGAACACGCGATATATTGAACCCATCTCTCAAGTCAACCATTCATGAATCCATTTCACTTTTAACCGATACCACAATAGGTTTCAGAGTCAAGCCTCGATTTTTACCTTTCTAACAAGCTAAGATCCAATATGCTCGTATTCATTAATGACTCCAACGGTCATTTCGATTATAACACACCGCACTGGTGATAAGACACCTCAACACCGGCCTAAGCCACGACGAGCACGACATAGGCTCCAATAGAAACGTCTGAACACACTCGAATCATGACAGCTCAAATCATGATAAGTGTCTCCAGCAAAAGAGCTGCAATTCAATTCCTCTGTGTCATCATAACATAGAACTGAGATCACATCTCGCATTATAGAAATAGAGTACCTGAATACTCCTCGAGAGGTCATAACATCACGTGGCCTTGCCACGATTCGTGATTCTATCCCAACGTTATTACTTATGAAGCACCTCAAGCCACTAAGCATAAAACGGTTAGCCACGCACATATCTAGGTCTTGAACCCAATCAATCAACCTCACCCACGGTGAAACAATTAACGTATGCTATCAAATCCTGAAAGGACACAACCAACGTGCCATTTGCCAAACGATACTCAAAACGGACTTTTCCTCGGAAGCTAGGAAGTATTGTATACCAGGTAATATATAACTAACTCTATTTTCACATTACACTATTGCGGTGTGTAACCCGCTCCAATGACATACCCGTGGCGGCGTGCCACCCGATCCAGATACCATACCTGTGGCGGCGTGCCACCCGATCCAAATAACCCATGGCGGCGTGCCACCCGATCCACGCATAAATCTCTCAAAAAGGAAATGCATATCGAGTCAAATTTTCTCATTACAGCAAACATATATATATATATATATATATATAGCCTCAAACATATATATATATAGCCTCATGCTCGACCACATGAAACGCATCTGACAACGTTTCTTAATACTGGAACCGAATCAATGGTGGATACTTCTACACTAACATCCGCCACTAAGGTCCAACCAACAAAGCAATACCCACCAACCGTCTGCTGGTCCTGAGGTACAACTACCCCGCTGGAGCATACTCTGATGCACTTTGCTTCGCAATTTGTGCCATATTGCGACATAGTCCATATAACATTTGTCTAGACGACCTGACTTATGTCAACCAGTCTGAAATAAGGTATCATAACCCCAATTCATCATATCAAGCTAAGAGAGAGCCACTAGGGCTTCCGATTTCCAATAATCACAAAACGGTGCCGATACACGCGATATACAACCACTGTATAGGCGGATTACAAGAACTTCTAGTCTCCAACACATATGTAACACATGAATCGCTATACCTGGTTCCACACTCCACCGTACGAATACATAACGCACATCAAGCATCCATTCATACCACGACGGCCATTCAGAAATTTCACTATGCCATCAATGACTCAGTTATTATAGTCGATCCAATAAGAGAATACCACCATACCACTGGATATCATCATTTTACATTACCTTGTCCTTTATGGATCATATTCCCTGCCAAGTCAATAGAATAGCAGTACCATTTTCTTAAATTATCAGGAAAGATCGATTCTTAATTCACCTGCAGCTGTCCGTGCTGCTCAATAATTTTATTGACTTCCCATATATTATGAACTGATCTCAAAACCTAGAATATACCATTATCAACTTTCCATAACACATCGTGTATACCATATCACACTAAGACAACATGGAAATTCATATCCTTTTCCTCCGCCTCAACATCGGCGCACTCCACTAGTCAAGGACTTTCGTGATCCCATATAGAAGAAAAACTCATTACACATTCCACGCTTCGCATACCGACAGGAATATACTCATTTTCAAACCGTGATAAAACACATCATAAACTCTTCCTCCCCAATTACATTGCATAAGTTAAACTGCCAGGACTGAATCCTTATACCCATATCGAGTTACACAACTACCAACACTCAAAAGCTCTGCTGCAATGTTTGCAAGACTCCTTACTTCAACCACCTACCAGGAATCAATCGTTTTTTTTATATACCATTCTGGTTCATTAACAAGTCGTTCCATTTACCAAGTTTCCTTTCTGATTCATATCTAATTTCATATCAGTCTTTACTGTAGTACGACAATGCCTCAACCCCCTTTTTACCGCACAAGGCTCGTACACAAGACCACACGGTCTAAGACCCATAGGCCACTGAATACTCTCTCAATGTTTCCCAAAAGTACCACATGCTACCACACTTTATTTTGATGAACTTCCCGCGATTTTTAAATTGTTATCATTACTTCCCCATACGGATACCTAGAATCCCATCATTCACATGGTATAACACAAGCCTTGATCTTCTCTAACGAAACCGCCATCTTTAGCCACATACACAAATCTTAAGGAACCTGACCGTTACAAGCAAAATCTTGAACACTGCAAAACCATTCTCGGACATCATTCACCCTTATTCAGCTGTAATTCAACTGTCCTATTGAGTAGGACCACTCGTGCCTTGTTAGAACTCTGACAATGCAGATCATGATTACATATAAACACAATTAGCTATCTGAACTTTCTATTCACCGAACATTCATTACCAACATCAGTTCAAAACATCCTAGTATTTCTTCACATCTATGAAGCACCATAACCTTTATCAAAATTTCCCAAACATACCTAGAGACAGAGCCAACACACCACACAATAGTGCAATCAGTTAATCAATAGCAACCTCCCCAACTTAGCTCGAAGCCATTCATCAAAGTACTTTTAACCACCCATATCAAATCTGGTCGTGATGGCGCCCAACACATTGCTAAGCCAGCCTGACCAATCAATATCAACAACGGAGCTAGAAGCTCTCTTTAACCCATTTAAGCATATTACTTCACGAAGCAACATCGAGACATATAACAAAAACGGGGAACCAAGTCCCATAATACATCAACTCCCATAGACCGAAGGGTCAAGAGTCGTGAGCCTCTACCGAACATGAGTGTATAAGGTTTACATGATACCAAGTGCGGAAAGAAAAGTTAATACAAAATGAAGAGACAGTGAGAAGGAATATCGGGTCCTGCGGACTCTGCAGCTACCTCGAATATCCACGAATGTCGCCTCGCACAGCTACTGGATCACTGCTGAGAGGTACCTGGATCTGCACACAAGGTGCAGGGAGTAAAATGAGTACTGCCTGACTCAGTGGTAATAAACAAGGGTAAGACAGCGCAGATAAGAAATCCGCAATAAAGCACTATGTAAAGCTGTAATCAAATACCCTATCTCAGAATCAATATCAACTGTACCTGTACCAACAAGTACCAACAAAACAATATAACAGCTAGCAGTTGTAGCTAAATGCAATGCAATGCATGATATGACCGCTACGGCGCGTAGCCCGATCCAATTTGGGTACCCGTGCTCACTGTGGGGGTTCAGACTCCGGAGGGGCTCCCATAGCCCAAGCCCAAGCACAATATCACTGCGGCGTGCAGTCCGATCCAACATATATACTGCTGCGGCGCGCAACCCGATCCACTACCAGTCGGCTAATATGCAAATACAGCCTCGCAGGCTCAAAAGTAGTTTTGAAAACCTTTTTATCATTTTTCAGTTGGAAAACAGTAATACCAAGTTCCAGAGATTGGAAATAGCATGATAACAGAAATAGCTACGGACCGGTAGTAACTAGCATGTCAATATGATAAGACAATGATAACGATCCTCGCGGGATCCAATAACTGGCTCACGGCCCACAAGTATACTCAACCGCCCAAGAAGGGGGTTCCTCGGCTCAAGAGTAGCCAATATCAAAGTATAATATGCAACCATCCGAGAAGGAGGTTCGACGGCTCAAGAATAGCCAATGTCATAACACAGGTATCAACAAGTCGGACTAAGCCATAGTCCCTAATCACAATCGACCCCGCACTCACAAGAGAGTACGTGTCTCGCCGCTATACAGCGTCACAAAGTGGTATACCGGGGTTTCGAACCCGCTAGTCATCACCCACATCTATTACTCACCTCAATACGGCACGACGACTACTCCGCAATGCCCTTGCCACGAGAATCAAGCTCCGCACGCGTAGAATCCGATCAAATACAGTAGAAATACAACAAATTAGGCCAATGGGACGACACCCAATCAATACAACTCAATTTACATCAAAATTCCCAAAGTTGTCAAAACCCGACTTTCGATACGCTTGTCGAAAAATTACAAAAGTCACATTTTCGGAATCCTCATCTCAATACGAGTCTAAGCATATAAATTTTACCAAATTTGGACTCCATTTGCCCATTCAAAACCTTGATTTTCTAAAGTTCAAGCCTAGGGCTAATTCCTCCATAAATTACCCCAAATTCCTCCATTTTCATGATATAATTGCATAATATTACCAATACTAATCATAGTTTAAGTCCATAGTTGATTACATGATGATTTCCCTTGAGTTTCTCTTCAAAATCGCCCAAATCGCCTCTAAAGCCGAGACCCAAATGTGTGAAATGTTTCGGAAATTTTCTAACTTCTGATACAATTAATTCACTGCGATTTTCGCTTCTGCGGACCATTTTCCGCCCCTGCGGAACCGCTTCTGCGAACCCAGGCCTATTTGGCCAATCTCGCTCCTGCGATCCATGGACCGCCCCTGCGCGTCCGCTTCTGCGTAAATTCCTTCGCTCCTGCGGGGTTTCCCGCTTCTGCGACTAGGCGTCCGCCTCTGCGGACTCGCCTAAGCGGCTACCCTTCCGCTTCTGCGGTCCTTCACCTCATGGCCCTGGGCCGCTTCTGCGGCTCACCTTCCGCACCAGCGGTGCCGCCCCTGCGAGCCCAGATCCGCTTCCGCGATCAACAGCGCTTATGCGCTCCAGTATCCGCTCCTGCGGACTCGCTCCTGCGCTTCCATTTTCGCAGGAGCGAAAACAACAGAACAGACTCAAAACCTGCAATTTTCCACATTTTCTCCCGTTTAACCATCCAAAAACACCCCGAGGCCCCCCGGACCTCATCCAAACACACCAACACATCTTAATACCTTATTCGAACTTGCTCCAATCCTCAAAACACGTCTAACAACATCAAAACCCATAATTCGCATCGAATTCAAGCCTAAATTCCTTAAAACATTCCGAATTACACAATCAATCAAAACCCGACTAAACAACGTCCGAATGACCTGAAATTTTGCAGGCACATCCAAAATCACCTAACGGAGCTACTGCAACTGTCGGAATTCCATTCCGACCCCCAGATCAAAATCTCACCTACCGTTCGGATTTCTCCAAAATTCAACCTTAGCCAATTCAAGCCTATTTCTACACCGGGCCTCCAAATTCAATTCCGATAGCACCCCTAAGTCATAAATGACCTCCCGGAACTAACTGAATCATCAGAATCCGATTTCGAGCCCTCTAACCAAATAGTCAACTCCGGGTTGACTTTCCTCATTCAAGTTTCCTTCACAAAGGCTATATGCCTCATTTCCAATCCAAATCCCTCCTAACTCACCCGATAGACTTTAACACTGATATAAAAGCATAAAACATACAATTTCAACATAACGGGGTAGTAATTCCCGTGACGACGGGCCGGGTCGTCACATTATCCCCCTCTTAAGCAAATGCTCGTCCTCGAGCGGGTCAAGAATCATACCCGAAGTCTCAAACAAGTGAGGATAACTGCTCCGCGTCTCCTGCTCGATCTCCCAAGTGGCCTCCTCCACGGGTCGACCTCTCCACTGAACCTTAACCGATGCAATCTCCTTAGACCTCAATTTTCTCACCTGCCGTCCCAAAATGGCAATAGGCTCCACATCATAGGATAGATCACCATCAAGCTGAATGGTGCTGAAATCCAATACATGAGACGGATCTCCAATGTACTTCCGGAGCATAGACACATGGAATACTGGATGGACGCTGGATAAACTGGGCGGCAAGGCTAACTCATATGCCACCTCTCCAACCCTCCCGAGTATCTCAAAAGGACCAATGTACCTAGGACTCAACTTTCCTTTCTTCCCAAACCTCATGACACCCTTCATAGGTGAAACCTTCAACAATACTCTGTCACCAACCATGAAAGACAACTCTCGAACTCTACGGTCCGCATAACTCTTCTGACGAGACTGTGCTGTACGAAGCCTCTCCTGGATCAACTTTGCTCTATCCAGAGCATCCTGGACTAACTCGGTCCCTATCAATCTAACCTCACCAGGCTCAAACCATCCCACGGGGGATCTACACCGTCTGCCATACAATGCCTCATACGGGGCCATCTGAATACTCGACTGATAACCGTTGTTGTAGGCAAACTCAGCAAGTGGTAGGAACTCATCCCACGAACCACCAAAGTCAATCACACAAGCTCGCAACATATCCTCCAAGATCTAAATAGTGCGCTCAGACTGTCCGTCTGTCTGGGGGTGAAATGTTGTACTCAACTCAACCCGCGTACCCATCTCTCGCTGAAATGCTCTCCAAAACTGAGAAGTGAACTGAGTACCCCTGTCGGATATGATAGACACTGGAACTCCATGCAACCGAACAATCTCTCGAATAAAGATCGCTGCCAACCGCTCCGATGAGTAGGTAGTACTAACTGGAATGAAGTGAGTCGACTTGGTCAGTCTATCCACAATCACCCATACAGAATCAAACTTCCTCGCCGTCCGAGGGAGTCCAGTAACAAAGTCCATAGTGACCCTCTCCCATTTCCACTCAGGAATATCAATGCGCTGAAATACACCACCGGGCCTCTGATGCTCGTACTTAACCTGCTGACAGTTGAGGCACCGTGCTACATGTCCGACAATGTCCATTTTCATCTTTCTCCACCAATAGTGTTGTTTCAAATCTTGATACATCTTAGCGGCTCCAGGATGGATAGAATACCGCGAGCTATGGGCCTCCTCCAAAATCAACTCACGAAGGCCATCAACATTGGGCACACATATCCGGCTCTGCATCCTCAATACGCCGTCACTATCAATGGTGACATCTCTAGCATCACCATGCTGAACTCTGTCCTTAAGGACAGCCAAATGTGAATCATCATACTGGTGCTCACGAATACGGTCATATAGAGATGACCGAGATACAACACAAGCCAATACCCGGCTGGGCTCCGAAATATCTAACCTCACTAGCCGATTGGCTAGCACCTGAACATCATAAGCAAATGGTCTCTCCTCAGCTGGAATATATGCCAAGCTCCCCTTGGTATATTTTAAATCTTATTTTCATAATTATTCTGTCACGACCCGGATTTTCCCCCAACATCGGGATCGTGATGGCGCCTACTCGTGGTAGCTAGGCAAGCCACTATATTCATACTATCCTGTTTTTAACACAATTTTAATTAAATAAATGCGGAATACTTTATCGAAATAGAAATAACTAATTACAAAGTGAAAATCATACCGAAATCCTCTACCCAAGACGTGGAGTCAACAACTCACGAACTACTATGGAATACTACACATAAAAGTCTGAAGGAAATATAACATAATTCCGTTTGTCTCGGAACAAAGAGACTCCAGCTAATAACATAAATAAAGAGAGAGACGCCGGGCCTGCGGACGTCTGCAAGCTACCTCGGTCTCAAATATGATCAACTCCCACGCAATCGATTTATTGCTGTTGCTGCTCCTGATCGTAACCTGGACCTGTGCAAAAACGCACAGAAGTGTAATATCATCACAACCGACCCCATGTGCTGGTAAGTGCCTGGCCTATCCCGGCGAAGTAGTGACAAGCCTAGGACCAGACACCCACATAAACCTGTGCAATTCAATATATATGTATACCACAGAATAACAAGAAATAACCAGGTATTAACACAATAAGAAATATCTCAAGAATTCAACAATTAACCACAGTTAATAAATTCACAAGGAAAAACAAAGTATAATGTAAACACAAGTAATATCAATTCAAGAAATAGCAAGCAGTTGCACGGCATCACCCTTCGTGCTTTTACTCTCATCCTCACCAAATAAGCAAATAAAGTACACGGCATCACCCTTCATGCTTTTACACTCATCCTCACATCCATAGTACGGCATGATCCTTCGTACATGGTTCAATAACAGGGCACGGCATGATCCTTCGTGCATAATCAATAAAACATGGCACGGCATTAACCTTCGTGCATAAATAAATAAACATGGCACGGCATCACCCTTCGTGCATTATCACTCTTCCTCACCCAAATAACAATCACAGTTAAGGGCAAAGAAAGAAGCAGTGATTCATAAACTGTCCCAACAAGGGCAATCAATAATCATTTTCACAACAAGTCCCGACAAGGGAGAACAATAACAATTCATCTGTAATATATCTCAAAATAATCATTTTTCAACGACTCACGGTCATACTAGACGCCAATGTATGGATGCTCGTCACCACAACCCATACACCGCACTCGATCACATAACACGTAGCACATAATCCTATTCCCTCAAGCTAGGATAGAACAAACACTTACCTCGAATGTTTATGAACAATTCACTCCGTGGAAATGTCTTTTTCTTTCAAATTTGGCTCCAATCCAACCGTATCTATACACAATTGATTTAATATCATCAATACTACTCAACAAACTAATTCTTAAGACCAAATACAACTTTTACAACATTCTGCCCGGAATAGTGAATTTCAACCCTGGGCCCACATGGTCGGAATTCGGGGTTAGGACCAAAATCCGGTTACCCATCCCCCCACGAGTTCATGTATATGATTTGTTTCAAAATCGGACCTCAATTCGAGGTCCAATTCCCTAATTTATGAAAAACCCTATTTTCTAACAAAAACAAGAATTCTACCATGAAAACCTTTGATTTTTAATGAAAAAACATGTTTAATGATGTTAGAAATTGAAAGGATTAAGTAAAAAGTGACTTACAATTGTTTTGATGAAGAAGGAATCCGTGAAGAATCGCAAATGGGTGTTTTTGTTTTGTAAAAAGTGAAGAAATGAACTTAAAATCGTGTTTTACAGGTCTCCGTGTTCGCATTTGCGAACATGGGTTCGCAATTGCGAACCCCGACCAATTTCTGGAGTTTGAAAAATAAGCTAAGGCTGGGAAGTTCGCATTTGCGAACATTTGTTCGCATTTGCGAACACTGGCAGACAAAGGGACTGTTCGCATTTGTGAACTAATGTTCGCATTTGCGAACATAGGCTGTATAGGGCAGTGTTCGCATTTGCGAACAATGGTTCGCATTTGCGAACCAAGGCAGTTTAGGGAATGTTCGCATTTGCGAACTTTTGTTCGCATTTGCGAACATAGGCAGGCCCTGGGGACTTTCGCATTTGCGAACAATTGTTCGCATTTGCGAACAAGGTTGGGTCAATGGGGCTTCGCATTTGTGATCAGGGTTCGCATTTGCGAGCCCTACCTTGTACTGCCCCTTCGCAATTGCGAGAAATACTTCGCAATTGCGAAGCCAACTGCTGGGTGAAAAACCAGCAGTGCAACATTTCAGTATTTAATCCAACGGCCTATCAAATCTTTACCCGAGCCCCCCGGGCTCCAAACCAAACATGTACACAACCTCAAAAACACATTATGAACTTGCTCGTGCGATCACATCGCCAATATCACCTCGTTTTCATCAAATCAAGCCTCAAATTCATGATTTTCATACCTTTGGTTTTCAAAACTTTCAAACTTGGGACTCAAGGTCCAAAACATCTCAAACGACATCCGAATGTCACCAAACTTTACAGAAAATCACATATATAATATTTAAGACTTGTACCGGGCGTCGGAACCAAAATACGAGCCCGATACCAAGGTCAATTAATTCATTTCCTTTAACAATTACATCAAAAACAATTTCATAGAAAAATTCATAACTTGGGCTCTAGGCCTCGGAATTCGACTCCGGACGCATGTCCAAGTCCCATATTTTCCTACGGACCTCTCGGGACCATCCAATCTCGGTCCGGATCCGTTTACCAAAAATGTTGACCGAAGTCAACCATATCAATATTAATATCATTTTTATCCAAATTTCTCATAGAATTCATATTTTCTATCAAAAATTCTTTCCGGCTACATGCTCGGATTATGCACGTAAATCGAGGCAACATAGAATGAGGTTTTCAAGGCCTCAGAAGCTCGAAATGATTAATTAAATAGGTGATGACCCTTTGGGTCGTCACAATCTCCACCTCTAGAACAACCATTCGTCCTCGAACGGACGAGAGAAGGAAGTACCTGAGTTGGGGAACAAATGAGGGTAGCGGCTCCGCATATCGGACTCGGACTCCCGGGTCGATGCCTCAGGAGGCTGACCTCTCCACTGAACACGCACAAAAGTATAACTCTTCGACCTTAACTGTCGAACCTGCCGGTTTAGAATGGCCACCGGCTCCTCCTCGTAAGATAGATCATTGTCCAATTGGACAGTACTGAAGTCTAACACATGTGTGGGATCGCCGTGGTATCTCCGAAGCATAGATACGTGAAAAACCGGATGCACGGCTGATAAGCTAGGCGGCAAAGCTAATCTGTAAGCCACCCCTCCCACTCTGTCTAGAATCTCAAATGGACCAATATACCTAGGGCTGAGCTTGCCCTTCTTCCCGAACCTCATCACGCCCTTCATAGGCGACACTCGAAGCAATACTCGTTCGCCAACCATGAAATCTACATCTCGAACCTTACGATCCGCATAAGTCTTCTGCCCTGGACTGAGCTGAACGCAATCTCTCCTGAATAGTCTTGACCTTATCCAAGGCCTCCTGAACTAAGTCCGTACCTAACAACCGAGCCTCTCCCGGTTCAAACCATCCAACTGGTGATCGACATCGCCTACCATACAACGCCTCATACGGAGCCATCTGGATGCTAGATTGGTAACTATTTTTGTAGGCGAACTCTGCTAATGGTAGAAACCGGTCCCACGAGCCTCCGAAATCAATAACACAAGCTCGAAGAATGTCCTCAAGAATCTGAATAGTCCTCTCGGACTGGCCATCCGTCTGAGGATGAAATGCTGTACTCAACTGAACCTGGGTGCCTAACTCCTGCTAGACCGCTCTCTAGAACCGCGAGGTAAACTGCGTACCCCGATCAGAGATAATAGATACTGGCACCCCATGGAGACGAACAATCTCCCTAATGTAAACCTCCGCTAACCTCTCCGACGAGCAGGAGACAGATACTGGAATAAAGTGTGCTGATTTGGTCAACCTATCAACAATGACCCAAATAGCATCAAATTTCCTCCGAGTCAAAGGAAGTCCAGTAACGAAGTCCATAGTGATCCGCTCCCATTTCCACTCGGGAATTTCAATCTTCTGGAATACACCACCAGGTCTCTGGTGCTCATATTTCACCTGCTGATAATTTAGACACCGAGCGACATACGCAACGATATCTTTCTTCATTCTGCGCCACCAATAGTGCTGCCGTAAGTCCCGGTACATCTTCGCGGCGCCCGGGTGAATAGAATACCGCGAACTGTGGGCCTACACTAAGATCAACTCTCGAATCCCTTCGACATTGGGCACACAAACTCGACCCTGCAATTTCAATACCCCATCATCATCTAGATTTACCTGTGTGGCACCTCCCCGCTGTACTGTATCTCTCAACTCACGCAAATGAGGATCATCAAATTGCTTCTCACGGATACGCTCTAATAAAGAAGAACGAGCGACCGTGTAGGCTAACACCCTGCTAGGCTCAGAAATGTCTAATCTCACGAACCGGTTGGCTAAGGCCCGGACATCTAGAGCTAATGGTCTCTGACTGACCGGAATGTATGCAAGACTACCCATGCCGGCATACTTTCTACTCAAAGCATCGGCCACCACATTGGCCTTACCTCGGGTGATATAAGATAGTAACATCATAGTCTTTTAGCAACTCTAACCATCTCCGCTGTCGTAGATTCAACTCCTTCGCTTGAACAAGTACCGTAGGCTTTTGTGATCAGTGTACACCTCACATGTCACACCATATAGATAATGCCTCCGCTTGATCAAACATGAACCACTGCTGCTAACTCAAGATCATGAACCGGATAATTCTTCTCATGTATCTTTAACTGCGCCTCGAAGCATAAGCGATAACCTTACCATCTTGCATCAATACCGCTCCAAGCCCCGTACGAGATGCGTCACAATAAACCGTATAAGGCCCCGTACTCGTAGGTAGTACCAACACCGGCGCGGTGGTCGAGGCCGTCTCGAGCTTCGAAAGCTCGCCTCACACCTCCTCGACCACCGGAACCGGACACCCTTCCGGGTCAACCTCGGTCATCGGGGCTGCAATAGAAGAAAACCCTCTACAAAACGACGGTAGTAACTCGCTAATCCCAAGAAACTCCGGATCTCGCTCACTGAAGCTGGTCGAGGCCAATTCTTGACTACCTCAATCTTCTCAGGTCTACCCGAATACCTTCCACCGATACAATGTGACCCGGAAATGCTACCGAACTCAACCGTAACTCACATTTAGAAAATTTGGCATATAGTCGGTTATCTTTCAGAGTCTGAAGAACCACTCTGAGGTGTCGCTCGTGCTCTTCCTGGCTGCGGGAGTATACCAGGATGTCATCTATAAAGACTATCACGAACGGATCTAAGTAAGGCCTGAATACCCGATTCATCAACTCCATGAATGCTGCCGGGGCATTGGTCAACCCGAAGGACATGACCAAGAACTCATAATGCCCATATCTAGAGCGAAAGGTCGTCTTAGGAATGTCAGCCGCCCTGATCTTCAGCTGATGGTAGCCTGACCTCAAGTCTATCTTAGAAAATACCCTCGCTCCCTGGAGCTGATCAAACAAATCATCAATCCTCGACAGTGGATATTTATTTTTGATAGTTACCTTGTTTAACTGCCGGTAATCAATACACATCCGCATCGAGCCATCCTTCTTCTTTACAAATAACACAGGTGCTCCCCAGGGGGAAACACTGGGCCTGATAAAGCCCTTCTCAAGAAGGTCCTGCAACTGATCTTTCAACTCTTTTAGTTCCGGCTGGGCCATACGATAGGGTGGAATAGAGATGGGCTGAGTGCCCGGTGCCAGATCAATACAGAAATCAATATCCCTGTCGGGTGGCATGCCCGGCAGGTCTGAAGGAAAAACCTCAGGAAACTCCCGTGCAATAGGGACTGACTCAATGGAAGGAACCTTTGCGCTGGAATCACGAACATAAGCCAGATAAGCTAGACACCCCTTCTCGACCATGCGTCGAGCCTTAACATAAGAAATAACAATGCGAACGG
Source organism: Nicotiana noctiflora (assembly GCA_032618575.1). Classification (NCBI taxonomy): domain Eukaryota; kingdom Viridiplantae; phylum Streptophyta; class Magnoliopsida; order Solanales; family Solanaceae; genus Nicotiana; species Nicotiana noctiflora. The sequence goes on along the minus strand of JASVEL010009589.1, from coordinate 21,762 downwards.
AGTGGCTTGAGGTACCTTTCCACTCTAGTCGGGGTGATTCGGGCAAGGCTAAGGTCACCGTCTTAGCATGGCAATCAAGAATAGCATGGTATGGGGACAACCAGTCCATCCCCAATATGACATCAAAATCTACCATGTCCAAAAGCAACAGATCAACACGGGTCTCAAGACCCCCAAATATAACTACGCACGAACGATGCACCCGATCGACTACAATGGAGTCACCCACCGGTGTAGCCACATAAACTGGAATATCCAGAGCATAGCTGGGCACGGCCAAATACGGTGCGAAGTAGGAAGACACATAGGAATATGTAGATCCAGGGTCAAATAATACTGAAGCACCTCTGCCACACACAAGAATAGTACCTGTAATCACGGCATCTGATGCCTCTGCCTCTGGCCTGGCTGGTAAAGCATAGAATCGGGGATCTGCACCTCCCCTCTGAGCTGCGTCTCTAGGACGACCATCAACTGGCTGACCTCTACCTCTCGCCGGACGGTCTCCACCTCTACGGTCTCGACCTCCACCTCTATAATCTCTACCCCCGCCTCTGGCTGGCTGGGCAGGCTGAGGGTCAGCTGGGGCCTGAATCATAGGACGAGGACCTCGCTGCTGAGAGTTGCCCGCTGCTAGAGGGCAATTCCTGATAAAATGACCTGGGTCACCACAACCGTAGCAACTCTTAGACTGATAGGGCTGCTGGCCCTGACGACCCGAATGGCCTCCACGAACACTCTGAAGAGGCTGAGCATTAATAGGAGGCTGGTCTGAATAATGCCCACGAAAACCGCGATCACCTGGTCCACCCTGTGAAGCCTGAAGGGCGGAATGAAAAGGCCTGGAGGACTGGCCTCTATCAAAGGATTCTCTGCTACCAGAGGAAGAAGCACCAAACCTACCCGAATGACGAGGCCTCTTATCCGAAGAATAACCGCCTCCTCTAGCGAGAGCCATCTCAACTCTGCGTGCTGCATTGGCTGCCTTCTGAAATGATATGTCACTCCCCACGCCCATAGCCATCTGGAGTCTAATCGGCTGATTAAGCCCATCTATAAACCTGCGGACCCTCTCCCGCTCCGTGGGAAGTATCACCACTGCACGACGAGCCAAATCGACAAATCTCATCTCATACTGTGTAACTGTCATAGTGACCTGATGGAGACGCTCAAACTGCCTCCGAAGTACATCCCGCTGAGTAACAGGGAGAAACTTCTCCATAAATAGTTCCGCAAACTGATCCCATGATAAAGCTGGGGACCCCGCTGGTCGAGTCAAGCAATAATCTCTCCACCAAGTCTTGGCGGATCCTGCAAGTCTGAAGGTACAGAAGTCAACTCCGTTTGTCTCCACGATCCCCATAGTCTTGAGAATCTCATGGCAACCGAATAAGAAGTCCCGAGGATCCTCTGATGTGGCACCGCTGAATGTAGTGGTAAACAGCTTGGAGAACCGATCAAGTCTCCAAAAAGAATCAGAAGTCATGGCCGCTCCATCTCCGGCATAAGCCGTGGTACCTGACTGAGTGGCCACAGCTGGCTGAACCACTGGTGCCTGAGGCTGAGGAGCTACTGGCTCCGGAGTACGAGCAATAGGAGTCTGGGCCCCTCCTCCAGCCTGAGAAGCGGCCGGTGCAACTGATAATAAACCCGCTCTGGCAATGCTGTCCATGAATCCCGCTATTCTGACCAAAGCATCCCGGAGATCCGGGGTAAATAAAGCCTCTCCGGGGACCTGAGCTGGGCCCACTGGAGCTGCTGGAACCGGAACCTCCTCGTCAATCTCAATATGAGGCTCCACCTCTGGGGTAGCTGCCTGGGGCTGAGCTCTACCCCTACCACGGCCTCTGATACGGCCTTAGCCCCTGCCCCTCACGGGAGCTGCCTGGGGCTCGGGCTGCTGGTCAGCGGACGAAGAAGCGCGTGTCCTCACCATCTGCGAAAAGACATAATAGAAATTCAATCAGCAATTGAGGAACAAGTCGCACGACAAGAAAGAACAAATGAGAGACTCTTTCCTAACTCAATAGACTCTGGAGGACAAGTACAGACGTCTCTGTACCTACCTCTCAAACTCTACTAAGCTTGTTCGTGAGTGGTGAGACCTATGTAACCTAGAGCTCTGATACCAACTTGTCACGACCCGGATTTTTCCCCAACATCGGGATCGTGATGGCGCCTACTCGTGGTAGCTAGGCAAGCCACCGTATTCATACTATCGTGTTTTTAACACCATTTTAATTAAATCAATGCGGAATACTTTATCGAAATAGAAATAACTAATTACAAAGTGAAAATCATACCGAAATCCTCTACCCAAGACGTGGAGTCACCAACTCACGAACTACTATGGAATACTACACATAAAAGTCTGAAGGAAATATAACATAATTCTGTTTGTCTCGGAACAAAGAGACTACAGCCAATAACATAAATAAAGAGAGAGACGCCGGGCCTGCGGACGTCTGCAAGCTACCTCGGTCTCAAATATGATCAACTCCCATGCAATCGATTTATTGCTGCTGCTGCTCCTGATCGTAACCTGGACCTGTGCAAAAACGCACAGAAGTGTAGTATCAGCACAACCGACCCCATGTGCTGGTAAGTGCCTGGCCTATCCCGGCGAAGTAGTGACAAGCCTAGGACCAGACACCCACATAAACCCGTGCAATTCAATATATATGTATACCACAGAATAACAAGAAATAACCAGGTAATAACACAATAAGGAATATCTCAAGAATTCAACAATTAACCACAGTTAATAAATTCACAAGGAAAAACAAAGTATAATGTAAACACAAGTAATATCAATTCAAGAAATAGCAAGCAATTGCACGGCATCACCCTTCGTGCTTTTACTCTCATCCTCACCAAATAAGCAAATAAAGTACACGACATCACCCTTCGTGCTTTTACTCTCATCCTCACATCCATAGTACGGCATGATCCTTCGTACATGGTTCAATAACAGGGCACGGCATGATCCTTCGTGCATAATCAATAAAACATGGCACGGCATTAACCTTCGTGCATAAATAAATAAACATGGCACGGCATCACCCTTCGTGCATTATCACTCTTCCTCACCCAAATAACAATCACAGTTAAGGGCAAAGAATGAAACAGTAATTCATAAACCGTCCCAACAAGGGCAATCAATAATCATCTTCACAACAAGTCCCGACAAGGGAGAACAATAACAATTCATCTGTAATATATCTCAAAATAATCATTTTTCAACGACTCACGGTCATACTAGATGCCAGTGTATGGATGCTCGTCACCACAGCCCATACACCGCACTCGATCACATAACACGTAGCACATAATCCTATTCCCTCAAGCTAGGATAGAACAAACACTTACCTCGAATGTTTATGAACAATTCACTCCGTGGAAATGTCTTTTTCTTTCAAATTTGGCTCCAATCCAACCGTATCTATACACAATTGATTTAATATCATCAATACTACTCAACAAACTAATTCTTAAGACCAAATACAACTTTTACAACATTCTGCCCGGAATAGTGAATTTCAACCCCGGGCCCACATGGTCGGAATTCGGGGTTAGGACCAAAATCCGGTTACCCATCCCTCCACGAGTTCATGTATATGATTTGTTTCAAAATCGGACCTCAATTCGAGGTCCAATTCCCCAATTTATGAAAAACCCTATTTTCTAACAAAAACAAGAATTCTACCATGAAAACCTTTGATTTTTAATGAATAAACATGTTTAATGATGTTAGAAATTGAAAGGATTAAGTAAAAAGTGACTCACAATTGTTTTGATGAAGAAGGAATCCGTGAAGAATCGCAAATGGGTGTTTTTGTTTTGTAAAAAGTGAAGAAATGAACTTAAAATCGTGTTTTACAGGTCTCTGTGTTCGCATTTGCGAACATGGGTTCGCAATTGCGAACCCCGACCAATTTCTGGAGTTTGAAAAATAAGCTAAGGCTGGGAAGTTCGCATTTGCGAACATTTGTTTGCATTTGCGAACACTGGCAGGCAAAGGGACTGTTCGCATTTGCGAACTAATGTTCGCATTTGCGAACATAGGCTGTATAGGGCAGTGTTCGCATTTGCGAACAATGGTTCGCATTTGCGAACCAAGGCAGCTTAGGGAATGTTCGCATTTGCGAACTTTTGTTCGCATTTGCGAACATAGGCAGGCCCTGGGGACTTTCGCATTTGCGAACAATTGTTCGCATTTGCGAACAAGGCTGGATCAATGGGGCTTCGTATTTGCGATCAGGGTTCGCATTTGCGAGCCCTGCCTTGCACTGCCCCCTTCGCAATTGCGAGAAATACTTCGCAATTGCGAAGCCAACAGCTGGGTGAAAAACCAGCAGTGCAACATTTCAGAATTTAATCCAACGGCCTATCAAATCTTTACCCGAGCCCCCCGGGCTCCAAACCAAACATGTACACAACCTCAAAAACACATTATGAACTTGCTCGTGCGATCACATCGCCAATATCACCTCGTTTTCATCAAATCAAGCCTCAAATTCATGATTTTCATACCTTTGGTTTTCAAAACTTTCAAACTTGGGACTCAAGGTCCAAAACATCTCAAACGACATCCGAATGTCACCAAACTTTACAGAAATCACATATATAATATTTAAGACTTGTACCGAGCGTCGGAACCAAAATACGAGCCCGATACCAAGGTCAATTAATTCATTTCCTTTAACAATTACATCAAAAACAATTTCATAGAAAAATTCATAACTTGGGCTCTAGGCCTCGGAATTCGACTCCGGACGCATGTCCAAGTCCCATATTTTCCTACGGACCTCTCGGGACCATCCAATCTCGGTCCGGATCCGTTTACCAAAAATGTTGACCGAAGTCAACCATATCAATATTAATATCATTTTTATCCAAATTTCTCATAGAATTCATATTTTCTATCAAAAATTCTTTCCGACTACATGCTCGGATTGTGCACGTAAATCGAGGCAACATGGAATAAGGTTTTCAAGGCCTCAAAAGCTCGAAATGATTAATTAAATAAGTGATGACCCTTTGGGTCTTCCCCGGATGATATAATATAGTAATATCATAATCCTTCAGCAACTCAAGCCATCTCCGCTGTCTTAAATTATGTTCTTTCTGTTTGAACAAGTGCTGGAGACTACGATGGTCGGTATACACCTCACAAGAGACGTCGTACAAATAGTTCGTCCAAATCTTCATGGCATGAACAATAGCGGCTAGCTCCAAATCATGAACAGGATAGTTCTTCTCATGTGGCTTCAACTGCCGAGAAGCATAAGCAATTACCTTACCTTCCTGCATCAACACACAACCTATCCCCACTCTCGAGGCATCATAATAAACAGTATATGAACCTGAAGCTGATGGCAATACTAACACCGGAGCTGTGGTCAAAGCTATCTTGAGCTTCTGAAAGCTCTCCTCGCACTCATCCGACCACACGAATGGTGCACCCTTCTGGGTCAATTTAGTCAATGAAGAAGCAATGGATGAAAATCCCCGAACAAACCGGCGATAATATCCCGCCAAGCCAAGAAAACTCCTAATCTCTGTAGCTGAGGACGGTCTAGGCCAACTCTGCACCGCCTCTATCTTTTTCTGATCAACCTGAATACCATCACGAGACACCACATGTCCCATAAATGCCACGGACTCGAGCCAAAACTCGCACTTGGAGAATTTAGCATATAGCTTCTCCTCCCTCAATCTCTGCAACACAATACTCAAATGCTGAGCATGCTCCTCCCGACTACGGGAGTAGACTAGAATGTCATCAATGAACACAATCACAAATGAATCCAAATAGGGCCTGAACACACTGTTCATCAGATGCATAAATGCTACTGGGGCGTTGGTCAGCCCAAAAGACATTACAAGAAACTCATAGTGTCCATATCGGGTCCTGAATGCAGTCTTCATAATATCCGAGTCCCCGATCTTCAGCTGATGATAGCCTGAACGAAGATCAATCTTAGAAAACACCCTCGCACCCTGTAACTGATCAAACAAATCATCTATGCGCGGTAGAGGGTACTTGTTCTTCACCGTCACTTTGTTCAATTGCCTATAATCAATACACATTCGCATGGAACCATCTTTCTTTTTAACAAATAATACCGGCGCACCCCACGGAGACACACTAGAGCGGATGAAACCCTTATCCAGAAGCTCTTGAAGCTGCTCTTTCAGTTCTTTCAACTCAGCTGGTGCCATCCGATAAGGAGGAATGGATATGGGCTGAGTGCCCGGTACCAAGTCAATGCCAAAATCAATATCCCTGTCTGGCGGCATGCCCAGCAGGTCTGAGGGGAATACATCTGGGAAGTCCCTCACAACAGGTACATAGTCAATGCTAGGAGACTCAGCTCCCACATCTCTCACAAAAGCTAAGTACGATAAACACCCTTTTTCAACCATCTTCTGAGCTTTTAAGAATGAAATAACACGGCTAGGGACGAAATCGGTCGAACCCCGCCACTCGATCCGAGAAATACCAGGAATGGCCAACGTAACTGTCTTAGCATGACAGTCCAATATAGCATGGTACGGAGACAACCAGTCCATACCCAATATAACATCAAAGTCCACCATCCCCAACAATAACAAATCTGCCTGGGTCTTCATACCCCCAATAGATATAACACATGATCTATAGACATGATCCACAACAATCGTATCACCCACGGGGGTGGATACATGAACAGGTAAATCAAGACTACCACGAGTCGCACCCAAGTGATGTGCAAAATAAGAGGACACGTACGAATATGTGGACCCTGGATCAAATAGAACAGAGGCATCTCTGTGACAGACAGAAATGATACCTGTAATCACAGCATCGGAGGCAACTGCATCACGCCTGTCAGGAAGTGCATAGAACCGTGCCTGGCCTCCACCAGATCTCTCCTCGCCCCCGGGGCGACCACGAGAAGACTGACCTCCACCTCTACTAGACTGAGATGGTGCTGAAGATGAGGGCTGGTCCCTCTGCCGAGTCATGTCCCTACGGAGTCGAGGGCACTGTCTCCTCATGTGGCCAAACTCACCACACTCATAACATGCACCCGGTGCTGGAGAAGGGGACTGAAGGGAACCCCTCGCCGCAGAAGAACCCTGGGCCGATGAAGTAGGTGCTGCACCCCTGGGCTGGAAGGGCACTAAGCGATGACCGACCCTGCTGAAACCCCCGTCGACCACGACCATAAGAACCTCCGCTCCGCTCCGGGCGGCCCGAACGAGAAGGTCTAGATGAGCGACCTCTCCCTCCGCCGGGAATGCCCTCTAGATGGAGCACCACCGAAACCGCCGAACCACGAGGCCTCTGGCCTCCTCGCTCCTCTCTCTCGGCGACGATCCGCCTCAACGGAGCGTGCCATATCAACAACCTGGCTCAAATGATGATGACAAAACTCTCTCTCCGGTCATAAGAATGCGGATAGAGTAGTTGAGGCCATCAATGAACCTCCCGATCCTCTCCCTATCATTAGGGATCATCCATGTGGCATGCCTAGCCAACCGTGTGAATCTAAGCTCATACTGAGTCACAGACATGTCGCCCTGAACCAACCACTCGAACTGGCGACGTAGCTCCTCACGACGGGACTTAGGCACATACTTCTCTAAAAAGAGAGTGGAAAATTGCTGCCAAGTAAGAGGTGCTGCCCCTGCAGCCTACGCCTCTCAAACTCCTTCCACCTGATGAATGCTTGACAAAAACTGCAATGTAGTAAATGAAGCACCGCTGGACTCAAGAATCCCCGTTGTACGCAACATCCTCTGACACTTATCTTAGAAACCCCGGGGATCCTCGCCCTCAGTACTAGTGAATGAAGGTGGCTGAAGTCTACCAAATCTCTCCAATCGACGTTGCTAATCGTCGGGCATCACTTGTACAACATACTCTGGGCTAGCACAACTGGCGCAACTGGAACAGCCGGTGGAACCGCCAAAGCTGGGATGCCTCTGGCGTTTGAAGTCCCTGCACAACCTGCTCTGTTATGCAAGCCGCGGGGGTGAGATGACCACCCCCGGTCTGAGATGTCGCTGCTGTAGCTTTAGCTGAAACTACTTGACCCAACCCAGTACAGACGGATAATATATGGGCCAAAGTCTCGTGAAGGACAGGAATAACAATAGGCAATGCCGGTGCCTGAGCGGGTGCTGCTGAAGCCTCAACCGGTACAGGCTGATCCTGGATAGGGGCAACAGGTGGGTCTACTGGCACTGCCCCTGCCACTCTACCACTACCACGACCACGACCCACGGCCTCTAACAGGTGGCAATGGAGGTCGTCCACCTCGTCCCGATGCTCGCGTTCTCGCCATCTACGAGAGAATAGAATATAGAAGTTCAGTTCTCAGAACAACAAGATCGCACGACAGAGTTCAAGAAAAGTGAAGTTTTCCTAAAGGTTCGCAGCCTCCCGAGGATAAGTACAGGCGTCCCCGTACCGATCCACAAGACTCTACTAACCGGCTCAAGACTCACGAGGCCTAGTAAACCTAGGCTTTGATACCAACTTGTCACGACCCCAAATCCGGTCGTGATGGCGCCCAGCACATTGCTAAGCCAGCCTGACCAATCAATATCAACAATGGAGCTAGAAGCTCTCTTTAACTCATTTAAGCATATTAATTCATGAAGCAACAACAATACATATAACAAAAACGGGGAACCAAGTCCCATAATACATCAACTCCCATAGACCAAAGGATCAAGAGTCATGAGCCTCTACTGAACATGAGTGTATAAGGTTTACAAGATACCAAGTGCGGAAAGAAAAGTTAATACAAAATCAAGAGACAGTAGAGAAGGAATATCGGGTCCTGCGGACTCTGCAGCTACCTCGAATATCCACAAATGTTGCCTCGCACGGCTACTGGATCACTGCTGAGAGGTACCTGGATCTGTACACAAGGTGCAGGGAGTAAAATGAGTACTGCAAGACTCAGTGGTAATAAACAGGGGTAAGACAGCGCAGATAAGAAATCCGCAATAAAGCACTATGTAAAGCTGTAATCAAATACCCTATCACAGAATCAATATCAACTGTACCTGTACCAACAAGTACCAGCAAAACAGTATAACAGCTAGCAGATGTAGCTAAATGCAATGCAATGCATGATATGACCGCTACGGCGCGTAGCCCGATCCAATTTGGGTACCCGTGCTCACTGTGGGGGTTCAGACTCCGGAGGGGCTCCTACAGCCCAAGCACAATATCACTGCGGCGTGCAGTCCGATCCAACATATATACTGCTGCGGCGCGCAGCCCGATCCACTACCAGTCAGCTAATATGCAAATACAGCCTCGCAGGCTCAAAAGTAGTTTGAAAACCCTTTTTATCATTTTTCAGTTGGAAAACAGTAATACCAAGTTCCAGAGATTGGAAATAGCATGATATATAAATAGCTACGGACTGGTAGTAACTAGCATGTCAATATGATAAGACAATGATAACGATCCTCGCGGGATCCAATAACTGGCTCACGGCCCACAAGTATACTCAACCGCCCAAGAAGGGGGTTCCTCGGCTCAAGAGTAGCCAATATCAAAGTATAATATGCAACCATCCGAGAAGGAGGTTCGACGGCTCAAGAATAGCCAATGTCATAACACAGTATCAACAAGTCGGACTAAGCCATAGTCCCCAATCACAATCGACCCCGCACTCACAAGAGAGTACGTGTCTCGCCGCTATACAACGTCACAAAGTGGTATACCGGGGTTTCGAACCCGCCGGTCATCACCCACATCTATTACTCACCTCAATACCGCGCGACGACTACTCCGCAATGCCCTTGCCACGAGAATCAAGCTCCGCACGCGTAGAATCCGATCAAATACAGTAGAAATACAACAAATTAGGCCAATGGGACGACACCCAATCAATACAACTCAATTTACATCAAAATTCCCAAAGTTGTCAAAACCCGACTTTCGATACGCTTGTCGAAAAATTACAAAAGTCACATTTTCGGAATCCTCATCTCAATACGAGTCTAAGCATATCAATTTTACCAAATTCGAACTCCATTTGCCCATTCAAAACCTTGATTTTCTAAAGTTCAAGCCTAGGGCTAATTCCTCCATAAATTACCCCAAATTCCTCCATTTTCATGATATAATTGCATAATATTACCAATACTAATCATAGTTTAAGTCCATAGTTGATTACCTGATGATTTCCCTTGAGTTTCTCTTCAAAATCGCTAAAATCGCCTCTAAAGCCGAGACCCAAATGTGTGAAATGTTTCTGAAATTTTCTAACTTCTGATACAATTAATTCACTGCGATTTTCGCTTCTGCGGACCATTTTCCGCCCCTGCGGAACCGCTTCTGCGACCAATTGGTCGCTTCTGCGAACCCAGGCCTATTTGGCCAATCCATGGACCGCCTCTGCGCGTCCGCTTCTGCGTAAATTCCTTCGCTCCTGCAGGGTTTCCCGCTTCTGCGACTAGGCGTCCGCCTCTGCGGACTCGCCTAAGCGGCTACCCTTCCGCTTCTGCGGTCCTTCACCTCATGGCCCTGGGCCGCTTCTGCGGCTCACCTTCCGCACCAGCGGTGCCGCCCCTGCGAGCCCAGATCCGCTTCCGCGATCAACAGCGCTTCTACGCTCCAGTATCCGCATCTGCGGACTCGCTCCTGCGCCCCCATTTCCGCAGGAGCGAAAACAACAGAACCAGAACCCCAAACCTGCAATTTTCCACATTTTCTCCCGTTTAACCATCCGAAAACACCCCGAGACCCCCGGGACCTCATCCAAACACACCAACACATCTTAATACCTTATTCGAACTTGCTCCAATCCTCAAAACACGTCTAACAACATCAAAACCCATAATTCGCATCGAATTCAAGCCTAAATTCCTTAAAACATTCCGAATTACACAATCAATCAAAAACCCGACTAAACAATGTCCGAATGACCTGAAATTTTGCAGGCACATCCAAAATCACCTAACGGAGCTACTGCAACTGTCGGAATTCCATTCCGACCCCTGGATCAAAATCTCACCTACCGTTCGTATTTCGCCAAAATTCAACCTTAGCCAATTCAAGCCTATTTCTACACCGGGCCTCCAAATTCAATTCCGATCGCTCCCCTAAGTCACAATTCACCTCCCGGAACTAACCGAATCATCAGAATCCGATTCCGAGCCCTCTAACCAAATAGTCAACTCCGGGTTGACTTTCCTCATTCAAGTTTCCTTCACAAAGGCTATATGCCTCATTTCCAATTCAAATCACTCCTAACTCACCCGATAGACTTTAACACTGATATAAAAGCATAAAACATACAATTTCAACATAACGGGGTGGTAATTCCCGTGACGACGGGCCGGGTCGTCACAACTCATATCATTATTACTCAAGTGATGCCGAAATGTTAATATGAGATTAAACTCAAGTCATTTAAAAGCCTTAACAGAGACTCGAATCATCAGAGACCTTAGCTCTTCTGCAATTCTTGCAGATATACATGCACCACCAATAAGCCTACTCTCTTTAGGTGACAAAAATCTTTCTAAGTCCCAAATTTTCAAAAAATTTCGGCAGAGTTTCCTTTGTAAATTGGCCTATCCACATGCCAGAGAATCACCAAACCATTCTAACAATACATCCACAACTCAACAAGATATCACAATGTATTTCAACAACATTAAATCTCAATGCTACACGAATCATATTATCACAATTTATACTTGAACCTGCGCTGTATCTGCTCGAATCATAACACATATCAGATACCTTTCAATTACACACGAGGATCAACCCTCCTACTTCTTATCAATTTAGCATTTCATCACGATACCTTCCACCAGGATACACATAGCAAGGTCACTTTAGTCTTCTTGAGTTTAAACTCGTTCCACTACACATAGTGCACTTTACATTTCTGCTAAGAGGCAATGAACATATTTCTCACCTCCATAACTAGGGCTAAATATCAAATCACAACAAGAACTGAATACCTTACAGCTCTCCCATTATCAAACTGCCATTTGCACAATGAGGATCAGTACCGATCGTATAAACTTCATAATACCGACTCGCAAAATTAATACTTTGGTGCTCAAGCCATAGACAAGGATCCGGCCTCAAGTCCTCCCGACTGGCCCAACATGAACTCATGGAGATTATATCTCGCCCCTCGATCGGGGAATCACAAGCCATAAGGCAATTACATTACTGAGCGCTCGATGCGTACACAGACGTGTGGAAGGAATTTCAAAAATTATATCTCAAGCTGAATCAAGTGCGCACGATAAGAATTCCAAGAAATGTGAAGTGTTTCCTAAAGGTTCGCAGCCTCCCGAGGATAAGTACAGGCGTCCCCGTACCGATCCACAAGACTCTACTAACCGGCTCAAGACTCATGAGGCCTAGTAAACCTAGGCTCTGATACCAACTTGTCACGACCCCAAATCCGGTCGTGATGGCGCCCAGCACACTGCTAGGCCAGCCCGACCAATCAACAATAACCACGGAGCCACAAGCTCACTTTATCCAATTTAAGCATAACAGTGTTAGATATATTAAAAACAGGGAACCAAGTCCCAACACGTGCCAACTCCCATAGACCGAATGGTCAAGAGTCATGAGCCTCTACAGAGTATACAAAGTGTAAATAGTGAATATAACTGTGCACAAGTGTGGGATGATCATAACAAAATACAGACAAACTGGAGAATCAGGTCCTGCGAACGCTGGCAGCTACCTCGACTGTCCAAAAGCACTCCCGAGCCGCAATAGAATCAGCCCTGCTGTGATGTACCTGAATCTGCACACAAGGTGCAGGGAGTCGAGTGTGAGTACTTCCAACTCAGCATTAATAAAAGTAAATAATGCTGAAGGGAAGAAAACCACGATAGGCACTATCTCATGCTACACAATACAGAACTATCTTTTTATTCCTTTCAAGCATATGTGAGTAGATTATTTAGAAAACTCAATTTTAGCTACTTTCTTTCATAATAATATACCAATACCTGGATACAATCTCAAGCAGTGCAAGTCCGCACTCAAATCAGCCCCTCGGGCTCAACACTCCTTATCAATTTACACCAGGAGATCTGGTCAATAAGGCAGCTAATGCATGTGTGCCAGTAATGTATGAGTACTGAATGTTATGCCACGTAGTACACGTAAACCAATGTATGTATTCCATGCAATGCATATGACCGCTACGGCGTGTAGCCCGATCCAATTTGGGTACCCGTGCTCACTGTGGGGGTTCAGACTCCGGAGGGGCTCCTACAGCCCAAGCACAATATTAATATCACACCTGCTGCGGCGCGCAGCCCGATCCGTATACCACTGCGGCGTGCGGTCCGATCCATGCATGTGTATGCATATGCTCACATGAAATGTCATGCCCTAACATATGGCCCTCGGCCCAATCAGTCTAACAAATAATCAAGAAAGCCCTACGGGCAACAATATCACATTAGCTCACAACTAAAATATTATTAAGACCTTGTTCAAGTTTTTCATAACCTTATAAGAATGTTGAATAGCAAAAATACCATTTAAAACCTTAAATTTAGATAAAAATATGTACAGTGTTATCAAGACAATGATACTAATCCCTGAAGGATTCAAATAATCGACACGAAGCCCAAACATGATAATTAGTCCAATTCATTTCAACAATTAGGTGTTATTATTTATTACGCGGGACGAACCAAGTCGCGATCCCCAATGGTGCTCTACCCCACGCCCGTTATCCGGCGTGCAAGTCACCTCAACACAGCGCTAAGATGTGCAAGTCCGGGGTTTACTAACCCTCGGGACATCATTTACAAGTATTACCCACCTCGAACCGACGAAAGCTCATGCCCGCGACGCCTTAGCTCCTCGAACCGGCATCCACGCACGTCAAAACTAGCACGAATCAGCACAAATATATCAAAATAGGCTAATGGAACATCACCCAATCGAAAGAACTCGAAAAATATCAAAAATCACAAAATTTGCAAAACCCGAGAATTGGGCCCACATCTCGAAAAATTTCGAAACTCATATTTCCAGAACCCTCATCTCGCCACGAGTCCATACATATAAAATTTACCAAAATCGGACTCCATTTGCCCGCTGAAATCGGTATTTTACCAAAGCCCTGGCCTAGGCTAAATTTCCCCACAATTTGATCCAATTTCAGTGAAATAAAGGGGGATTTCAAGATAAAAACGCGTAAATGAAACATAAAACTTACCTCCGACAATAACCCGATGATTTTCCAGCCATTCCCGTCACTTTCTCACTCTAGAGCTCAACAATGGGGGTTTCTAGGAGTGAAACTCGTATATGAAATGTTCTGGTTTTAACTTCACTGCATGGAACCTTTGCTCTACGCGTTCGCGTGACTCCACTCGCGTCCGCGATGCACAGACCGGCTAACCCTTCGCGAATGCGGCACTGAACCACGCGTTCGCGATGACCATTTTTCTCAGCCACCAAATTTTCTTCTTCGCGAACGCGACCGTGCTGACGCGAACGCGATACTTTTCCTTCTTCTTCTACGCGAACGCAGCCTCCATACACGCGAACGCGATGCCTCCCTATGTCCTCTTACGTGATCGCGGCCCTCCTCTTAGCGAACGCGATGACCAACTGGTCCCCGCCTACGCGAACGCGGGCCTTGCCCCGCGAACGCGAAGGCTAAAAATCCTGCACTATTTCTGCAATTTTCTGCAGATTTTTCATGTTCAAAAATGCCGGATGATGGTCCGGATTCACCCCGAGGCCCCCGGGACCCCAACGAACCACCAACATACTCCAAAATACGATACAAACTTGTTCCAATCATAAAAACACCATCCTAAACATCAAAATCACCAATTACATACAGATTCAAGGTAAAGTTTCTTCAAAACTTTCAAAACTAACATTCAATCCAAAACCCGATCAAACGACGTCCGAACGACCTGAAATTTTGCAGGCACATCCAAAATCACCTAACAGAGCTACTACAACTGTCGGAATTCCATTCCGACTCCCGGATCAAAATCTCACCTACCGTTCGGATTTCGCCAAAATTCAACCTTAGCTAATTCAAGCCTAAAACTACACCGGACCTCCAAATTCAATTCCGATTGCTCTCCTAAGTCATAAATGATCTCCCGAAGCTAGTCGAATCATCAGAATCCGATTCCGAGCACTCTAACTCGATAGTCAACTCTAGGTTGACTTTCCATATTCAAACTTCCTTCAAACATGCTATTTGCTTCATTTTCAATTCAATTCACTCCTAACTCACCCGATAGGCTCTAACACCGATATAAAAGCATAAAACATGTAATTGCAACATGACGGGGTGGTAAATTCCCGTAACGACGGGCCAGGTCATTACAGAATTGTACCCATAGATAAATAATTGGTTATGTGCTCATATTTGTGGGGCTACGTACGCACGAGGTGACGAGTGTCCGTGCGTAGCTACAATTATGCTATTGTCCGAGTAGTCTAAGATTCAAAAGTATGCTATACTTGGGATTATGGGTGTACGTGAGGCGCTTTGGTTCGGTTTTTTATTAAACCAAAATCAAACCAATTATGTCGGTTTACTAAATTCATAATCAATAAAACCATCATAAATTCGGTTTTTTCGATTTTGATTTTAGTAGGGTTTTTTGGTTTTTTTTCGATTTTCCTTTTTAGTTATATTATTTTTTGAAAAAGATATCAAATAATCTTCAATTATCCCCATGATTACTATTTTTTTTAATAATATATGAGGAATACCAATTATTCGTACAAATCATAATTCCGGAACCTTCCATAATAGAAAATGACAATAAACATGTGACAAAGCAAATCACTGTTGCGATGACCCATCTCGTTGTCATGTAAGCTACCGCCCCAATTCCCCCATTTTATGTCCCTCTATAATTTCATATCAATGTTTGAGTTGATCGGATAGAGTTTGATTGGTTTCAGTGGAAATAAGACACTTAGCCTCCTAGAAGGAAGCTTGTGTTGGAAAAGTCAACTGGAAGTTAACTATATAGTTAGAGGGATCAGATATGAGTTATGGTGGTTCGGATAGCTTTGGGGGATGATTTGTGACGTAGGAGAGCGATCGGAATTAAATTTGGAGGTTCGGTGTCGAATTAGGCTTGAATTGGCAAAGTTTGAATTTTGGCGAATTTCTGTTAATAGGTGAGATTTTGATACGAAGGTCGGAATGGAATTTCGAGAGTTGTTGTAGCATTGTTGGGTGATTTTGGATGTGTGTGCAAATTTTCATGTCATTCGAACATCGTTTGGTCGGATTTTGATTGAATGCGCATTTCGAAAGTTTTGATAAAAACTAGACTTGAATCCGATGTATTTTATTGGTTTTGGCATTGTTCAACGTGATTTGAAGATTGGAACAAGTTTGAATAAGGTTATTGGATGAGTTGATGTTTTTGGTTGAGGTCCCGGGGACCCCGGGGTTATTTCGGATGGTTAAACGGAGGTTTTAGGCTTTTGTTGCAGTCACAAATCAGTCTTCTGCTATTTCCACATATGCAGAAAAGGAGCCACTTAAGCGATTCCACAAATGCGGTGGGGAGCCGCAGAAGCGGTCAGTTGTGGCCCAGGAGATTTTCTGCAAAAGCGGACGGGTGGTCACTTTTTCGGGACCGCGTAAGCGGTTTTTAGATCGCAGAAGCGGTAGGAGGAGAACTACATAAGCGGTGTCAGGATCGTAGAGGCGGTCCCAAGAACTGTTAAATTGGACCGCATAAGCAGTCAAATTTCCACCTAAGCGGGACCACATGTGCGGTTAGGAGATCGCAGAAGCGGAAATCAAACAAGTGTTAAAGTGAACAGTGTTCACGATCTTGGAAAGGAAGAAAACATTTTGGACTTCGAGAAAAGCGGGTTTTTGAGCGATTTTGAAGAGGATTCGAAGGGGTTTCATGAGGTATGTATATTTGGACTCGGATTTATTTATCATAGTGTTAAAACATGAATTTATCCCAAAATTTCAAGGAATTAAAGGGTAAAAATAGAGGTTAGGGCTTGAAACCTAAGAGGGTTTAAATTGATAATTTGAGGGGTCAAGTGGACTCTGATTCTTGTGTAATTTATACGTACAGACTCGTGGAGAGATGTGGATTCCGAAGATATGAATTTCGTAATTTATCGAGAAGTGGGCCTAAGGCTCGAGTTTTGCCAACTTCGTGTTTTTGGGTGTTTTTCGAGTTCTTTCAATTGGGTTATGTCCCATTAGATTATTATAACCCATACCTTGTGATTTTTGTTAGATTCTGCACTCGAGGAGGTCGATTTTCAAGGAAAGCACAAGGAAAGCTAGGATTTTGGCCGGTTTGAGGTGAGTAATTGTCACACCTCCTTTCGACGCAAACCCACGTGGCCGCAAGGGAGTTTTTCCAATTAAAGGACAATCGAGACAGGATTTATTTATTTAATTCAGAGTCGCCACTTAGGAGATTTATGGTATCCCAAGTCACCGATTGAATCCTGAATCGAGGAAAAGATTGACTCTGTTAAATAGTCCGCGCTCCAGAAATTTGAATAAGGATTTCTGTTAACCTAGTAGAAGGTGTTAGGCATTCCCGAGTTCCGTGGTTCTAGCACGGTCGCTTAACTATTATATTCGGCCTGATTATCTGACTTTTAACAAATATGAACTAATCTGCAAATTTTTTACTCTTATCCGCTTTTATTAATATTATTATTATTATTATTATTATTATTTTAACAAAGAATTGCAACGTTGTGAAAATATATCTCGAACCACGTCACATCAATGTACCCGTGGTTGTCGACATATTTTGACCCCGTTGAGATTTGGATTTGGGTCACATAAATGTGCACCCGAGTTTAGGGAGATAAAATTATTAAATACGCCCCTAAAGATACTAACGCGTTATTATTTTGAGAAAGCCATAGAATTCGCTAAACAACCTGTCCCGTAATCTAAGAAATATTTATTAAATAAGTATGAAGACCCCACAATTTACAACTATTTTTGGCGAGGCACGCCTTATTTATTTTAAAGGGCAATCCTAAAGTGACTATATTTTTCTATTAAGTTCGTCTCTAAATTAAAAGAGAAAATCCTAATTAATTACGAGTTTAATAATATGTAACACACTAGTTGCTAGATTAATACCAATATTGATGGAAGGGAAATTAATTTTAAAACAATTTTGAATAAAATATAAAAAAAATTTCGAAATTACAAATAAAAATAAAATAAAATTTAGAAATTATAAATATAATAAAATAAAATTTCAAAATTATAAATAAAAGATAAAATTTGACAAATAATATTCAAAAGAAATTGAACATAACTAGATTAAAACTTACATTGTTATATGAAACTATTAAAATCAATTCCTAAAATGGCTACATTTTTTATGAATTCATCTCCAAAATAAAAGGAAACAAATTTTTCTTTATTAATCTACGTGGTTGGAATTATAACTTATTAATCGGATTAGAGTAGGCGCAACTGACAAATTGTAATCAAATTAGGACAAAAGAAAATTATGTCATGCCATACTAAATATCGAAGTTATAAATAAACTATGGCGTTTATAAATAATATAATAAAATAAATTAATTATCCCATAACTAATTTAAACCACATATGAGCAGATAAATAAGCCATTGAAATTAATATCTAACTTCCGAAATTAGTTCAAATTAAAACTTAACTAGATTTAGTTATGTGTTCACAATTAACCTATCATCGATCATGTTAAAACATTCATAGCCAGTGAACTAACCAATTTTACCAAACCGATTTGTTAACCAATTTAAGCTATTCTCCTCTTAATTATTAAACCGTTTGACAGTAACGAGCGTGCTTAAACATACACTACCTAATAGTCAAGCTAAAATAGAATATTGCTTAATGTATCACTATAACTTGTCTAATTATCTAAGACGGCAGAAATATACAGAATAATGATACATAAAATAACCTAAATACAATTAAAAAAGAAATAAATAAAAAGCTAAATTAAAAATTTAAGATCTTATTCTTCAAAAGTGTTCATGCTTTCACGTGTCGGATATAAGAATTACAGCAGTATACCTGGTATTGGGTCACGAAGAAAAGGAAGATCAGTAGTGCAGCAGTAGCACAACATAGCAACCACAACAGAATACTCCCGCAAATAAAAGCAACAAAACCAACAGTAACCCAGTAATAGCAATCAATACAATAGCAGAAAAACCAGTTACCAAAGTAGTTGCTTCTAAGTTTTAACACTCGAGAAAAAGAAGCTTGAAACTTCGGTAAACAATAGTAATTGATGCCGAAGAAATGAAATAAATAAATTCTTTTCTTTTCTCTTTTGAACTCTCTTTAATTCTTAAGATTCGAAAATATTTTTATCTTCTCTACATTTATGAAATTTCTCTTCCAAAATTCCTTGCCTCCTATTAATTACCAGACTTCTGTTATATATACACAAGTGCAGGACTACTACTTAATTATTATTACACACTATTTCTAATTGCCAATCAGAAAAGCTATCAAACGTGGGTCATGTTGTCCCCACTCTATTTAACTTTAATAATTACTGTCCCCACCCACTTTTGCTTTAATAATTACTGTCCCCACCCCTCTTGACATTGTCCCTATCTTTATCAAATCTACTATTTGTCTTAATGCTTGTCTATTAATTATTGAGGGTCCCATATTCCCCAAATTACTCCCTAAATTATGCCAGAAATAATAGTAGCCGGATCAATCATCAAGGCCAAACCCTTATGTAGAGCCCACTCAATCATTTCAATATTTCAAGTCCAAATTACCCCTCTGGAATAACTGAAACTACTAGAATATCTAACCCAATTCTTATCTGAATTAAGCCTACCAGCTATAACCAAATTCCTAACCAAATTCAACAATTAACTAATTAACACATGAAACCAATTTCCAATCAAATTCTACAATTAATCTCATGAACAAACTCAATATTTAAAAATCACTTTAACAAAGTCCAATTCACATCAGAATTAATAGAACAAAACCAGTGGATTTAAATCACTAAACTCATCATCAATTTGATCTTCAAATTAAACCAAATCTAGATGAAGAAATCAGTAACTAAACTAACACTGGACTTCATATGCAAGAAACGATGAAACCCAAAGAAAAGAAACCGTTGTTGCAAATCAATGAAAAATAGAATTTCGAATCATTTTCATGCCAAAGTACTAGATTTATAGAATTACAAATAACCAAAATCTCATTCATATGCTCATATATATAAAAACAATTGAATAACCAGATACATACGAGCAAAGAAACAACTAAAAATCTGCTGAAGTAAAACGAAGAGAAAACGCCAAATAAGGCCTCAAACGAATTCGAAAAAAACTAACCGCATACGAATGCGAAGCACCATTTTTATGACTGCTCATGACCATAAACTTTGACAGCAACTCGAACAATATCATGAACCAAACCGCGGCAATTAATGACAACCTCCAATGGAAACAAATCTGCCCAGATTTTCTTAAACCAAAAATAGCTCGTTCATGGCGTGAAGCTGGTTCGATGTTGCTGGATCGACGAGGAAGACGGCGCAGATGAAACCACTAAACTATCTAATATAAGTTCAAATAATCAACTTGTTAGAGTTGTGGCTGTTGAACTTGATGTTACTGCTGATAGTCATACTATTGAAGCCTCTGTAAAAAAAATGTGGGATGCTTTTGGCTATATTGATGCACTTATTAACAATGTTGGTGTTAGAGGTGGAATAAAATCAGTAGTAGATCTTTCTGAGAAAGACGGCTTGGTGGATGGACGGCGGCTTGGTGGTTGGTTCGTGTATTTCGGGATCTAAAGCGGAGAGAGGTTCATTGCGTGGTGGTCGGAGGCAGCGCGACTGATGGCGATGCAGCAGTGGCGTCGTGAGCAGCGGCGGGTAGTGGTGCTTGGAGGCATTGCTTGGTGGAAGGCTGGCGGCAGCGCTGGTGAAGATACGGGCGGCGGCAGCTTTTTGGGTTGTTTGGGAGTAGGTGTTGTGAGGAAGATGAAGAAGAGGGGGTGGGGTGTAAGGGTGTGACGGCTAGGGAGTGTTTTAGGATTTTAGGGTTTTGCTTTTGTTAAATGAAGTGTAAAATGAAAGAAATGGGGTCTTTTGGGTTATGGGGCAGACCGGGTCGGGTCATGGTTCATGGACTGGGTCGTTGGGTGTTTTGGGTTGGGTAGAATTGGCTTGGGCTTGGAGTTAATTCAAGAATTTGCCCAATTCCGAATTCGCTCTTCTATTTTTTTGTTCTCTTTTTTTCTTATTAATTAATAAAACTAAAAAAAAATATTAAGATTAAATTATAAAACATAGAATTATCTTAAAATACTAATTAACTCCTAATAATAATTAACATTAATTGAAATAAAATCGCGCAATTTGGACATTAAATGCTTAAAATGCAAAAAATACATATTTTGTGATTTTATATTCTTTTTTGCAAAACAAACTTAATTATTCCAAATTATAAACTTGAATTTTTTATACAAATGCAAAATATTAATTATATTTTTATTTATTTTAACAAATAAATATCCGTAGACAAATACAAATAATACAAGAAAAACAATCACAAAAATTCACAACAAGCATACTAAAATTGTTTTATTTTGAATCTTTGGGAGTATTTCTCTTAAAGGGCAAAAATCACGTACTCACAGCTGCCCCTCTTTGCGCGTGAACACGAAGAGTTATTTGTGCAAAGACAAGTGAGCGGATACGAGCGATTTTTGCCCG